>JAOTON010000203.1:0-266004 GCA_034440635.1 Lepas anatifera
TAGGAAAATATGGAAATACAAAGGGGATTGAATGGAGTCATAACGAGAACACAAGACCTAAAGTCCGAAAATTGTGTTGGTATAAGTATCATACTGCTGAAAACACTCGCCTGTCAATCCAACTGTTTGCCTAACGTACACTGCCACCGGCTTCTCCTGCGCCAGAGCGGCACCTGCCGAGGCCGCAGGCCAGGTTGTCTGTTGTTGTTGTTGTCTGTTCTGAGCGCTGGTATCAGAGACCTAAAACTTTTGTGGATAGAAGGCACTTCCAAATGAATAAGCACCACGGTTGTCAATTTTCAAAATTTTCAAAATTTCTCCCAGAATTTTGCATTATGTGATTTTTAACTTTTATTTTTCTATTTTTGCTAATTCATCTAGACTCTTCAAACTTGCACCCTTTTACATCAGGGAAATTTGTAGTTCACACAAAAGTTGGAAAGAAAAAGCTTTAAATTTAGGGCTCTAAATTAGCTTTTAAGCTTTGCGCCCTAAATTTGGCATAAAACTCGTGGTCTAAACTACAGGCTCGAAATATCTGAAGCTACAGCAGTTCAGGTTCTGAGTCAAATGTCAACTTAAAGGCCGGTTTGTGCAGTACTGCACAAACACAGAAACAAAACAAAAACGGAAATTTAAGGGTCCTTTTTGGCCCATTCCGTGAAGGTCTGCATTTCCCAAAATATGATTCAAACCCTTATATCTTCCGATCTAATTGATAAAAATTAGTTCCCATTTCAGATAATAAGAGAGAATAGCCTCCTTTATTATATATTTAGAGATAAAACCTTCAGGCTGAAACTTTTTATTTTATAGGCAAAAATAAAATATAAGTTTTTAAAATTTTTATTCTCAGCCCCCTGGTTTCCAGACCATGATAGCTACGGTATTGAACTTAACACGGCTGGATAGAAAACTTCGTTGCCGTCATTTTTCTCACTGATACCCCCACTTATCTCTTACGGCTTCCGCGCTATAAGCCGTAAAATGCATTTCAAAGTGGTAATTTTATCAGTTCATTTTTGCTTCACACCGGGGTTTAGGGTGGTTAGAGTCATTGGAGGGAAATGAAATTTTGCATGCAGCTAGGTAAGAGACATATGTCGACATTCTATCTGCATATATATCAATGAAACACCAAGTTACCTTTAATAACATGCCGTTCCTCCACGCATCGTTGTAGCAAATCACCACGCGTCACCCCTGCGTCCACGTCGCGGCAACGCCGGCGATCGGCGCGGCCGTTTCTGTTTATTTATGGTCTGGTAAAAAAGTACCCAACACTACCCATAATGCATCACAAGTAATTAGAGTACCGTAAAAGTCTGAGTTTACAATAACAGTATTATGTTTCTGTTTTTGGACCATGGGTGGATCCAGGGAATAAGTAGGCTAGGTGCCCCCCACCCCTTCTCCCCCATCCCCTCCCCCAACCCCCAATCGACCATCGGCGCCCTCTGAAATTGTAAAGACACGCCTCTAAAGGCGAATGACGCTCCCTGAAATGTCGCTTCCCATACGCGGATCCAGGATTGCCTATCGGGGCGCGAGGTGGAAGGGGAAACTTCCTGGTGGGCGCTATCTACACCAGGGACGCCACTTTTTGGCCGGAAAAACCTATCAAGTAGGCGCTAAAACCTATCAGTTGACCCCGATACCTGCATCTCGGGGAAACCGACATTTCAGGGGGTGCCATCGAACTTTCCAGGGGTTTCCGGGACAATTTCAGGGGGCGCTAAGTTTCTATGGGGGCACCTGTCCCCTTTCCCCTTGTATCCGCCTATGTCGTTTCGGGGGCGGGGGGCACGGAGGTGGGGCGTTACTGGTGTGGGGCTAATGAGTTCGAGCATAAGCGGATCCAGGACATCAGTATGGGGGTGGGGCTAAGGAGCTCGAGCATAGGCGGATCCAGGACATCAGTACGAGGGTGGGGCTCGGGACTTCGAGCATAGGCGGATCCAGGACATCAGTACGGGGGTGGGGCTAAAGAGTTCGAGCATAGGCGGATCCAGGACATCAGTACGGGGGTGGAGGCTAGGGAGTTCCAGCATAGGCGGATCCAGGACATTAGTACGGGGGTGGGGCTAAGGAGCTCGAGCATAAGCGGAACCAGGACATCAGTACGGGGGTGGGCTACGGGGATCCAGCATAGGCGGATCCAGGACATCAGTACGGGGGTGGGGCTAAGGAGCTCGAGCATAGGCGGATCCAGGACATCAGTACGGGGGTGGGGCTAAGGAGCTCGAGCATAGGCGGATCCAGGACATCAGTACGGGGTGGGGCTAAGGAGCTCCAGCATAGGCGGATCCAGGACATCAGTAGGGGGTGGGGCTAAGGAGTTCGAGCATAGGCGGATCCAGGACATCAGTACGGGGGTGGGGCTAAGGAGATCAAGCATAGGCGGATCCAGGACATCAGTACGGGGGTGGGGCTAAGGAGCTCGAGCATAGGCGGATCCAGGACATCAGTACGGGGTAGAGGCTAAGGAGTTCGAGCATAGGCAGATCCAGGACATCAGGACGGAGGTGGGGCTAAGGAGCTCGAGCATAGGCGGATCCAGGACTCAGTACGGGGGTGGGGCTACGGAGTTCGAGCATAGGCGGATCCAGGACATCAGTACGGAGGTGGGGCTAAGGAGCTCGAGCATAGGCGGATCCAGGACATCAGTACGGGGGTGGGGCTACGGACCTCCAGTAAAGGCGGATCCAGGACATCAGTACGGGGGTGGGGCTAAGGGGATCGAGCATAGGTGGATCCAGGACATCTGTACGGGGGTGGGGCTAAAGAGCTGGAGCATAGGCGGATCCAGGACATCAGTATGGGTGTGGGGCTAAGGAGCTCGAGCAGAGGCGGATCCAGGGCATCAGTACGGGGGTCGGGGCTAAGGGGTTCGAGTATAGGCGGATAAAAGACATCAGTACAGGGGTGGGGCTAAGGAGCTCGAGCATAAGCGGATCCAGGGCATCAGGCACAGGGGTAGGGGCTAAAGAGTTCGAGCATAGGCGGATCCAGGACATCAGTACGGGGGTGGGGCTAAGGAGCTCGAGCATAAGCGGGTTCAGGACATCAGTACGTGGGTGGGGCTCGGGAGCTCAAGCATAGGCGGATCCAGGACATCAGTAGGGATAGGGGCTAAAGAGTTGAATTATAGGCGGATCCAGGGCAGTATAGAGGTGGGGCTACGGGGTTCGAGCATAGGCAGATCCAGGACATATGTAAGGGGGTGGGGTAAGGAGCTCGAGCATAGGCGGATCCAGGACATCAGTTCGGTGGTGGGGCTGAGGTCTCGAGCTGGGGCATAACTCGGTAACAAATAGGCTGAATTGGGTGAAAATCTGCAGGTATAGGTGAAATACCGTCGGAAAACCCATCATATTTAATATTGTATCTCCTTTCTTCTCGTCATGCCCAGTCTTTGCTTAACAAAACAAACATTATGCGTGTGTTTATTTCTTTGATGATATGAACAGAGGGCAAGCGTGGTGCAGTATGCAGAGACATGCTAATTTAGGAAAACATGGGCCTAGACAGGGGATTGAATGGAGCCATAATGAGAACACAAAACCTAAAACTCCAACATTGCGTTGTTATAAGTATCAAACTGCTGAAAAAACTCGCCTGTCAATCGACCTGTTTATCTAACGTACATTGTCACCGGCTTCTCCTGCGCCAGAGCGGCACCTGCCGAGGCCGCAGGCCGAGGTAGTCAGAAGCCGGTGACGAACGAAGTAAGAAACGGCTTCTATTCTGACAGTTTTTCCGGTCTCGTCGTTCTGTCGAAGCCGGTGACGAACGAAGTAAGAAACGGCTTCTATTCTGACAGTTTTTCCGGTCTCGTCGTGTCTGTCTGTTGTTGTTGTCTGTTCTGAGCGCTGGTATCAGAGACCTAAAACTTTTGTGGATAGAAGGCACTTCCAAATGAATAAGCACCACGGTTGTCAATTTGCAAAATTTTCAAAATTTTGCCCAGAATTTTGCATTATGTGATTTTTAACTTTTATTTTTCTATTTTTTGCTAATTCATCTACAGTTTTCAAACTTGCACCCTTTTACATCAGACAAATTTGTAGTTCACACAAAAAGTTGGAAAGAAAAGCTTTAAATTTAGGGCTCTAAATTAGCTTTTAAACTTTGCACCCTAAATTTGGCATAAAACTCATGGTCTAAACTACAGGCTCGAAATATCTGAAGCTACAGCAGTTCAGGTTCTGAGTCAAATATCAACTTAAAGACCGGTTTGTGCAGTACTGCACAAACACAGAAACAAAACAAAAACGGAAATTTAAGGGTCCTTTTTGGCCCATTCCGTGAAGGTCTGCACTTCCCAAAATATCATTCAAACCCTTATATCTTCCGATCTAATTGATAAAAATTAGTTCCCATTTCAGATAATAAAAGAGAATAGCCTCCTTTATGATATATTTAGAGATAAAAACTTTCAGACAGAAACTTTTTATTTTATAGGCAAAAATAAAATATAAGTTTTTAAAATTTTTATTCTCAGCCCCCTGGTTTCCAGACCATGATAGCTACGGTATTGAACTTAACACGGCTGGATAGAAAATTTCGTTGCCGTCATTTTTCTCACTCATACCCCCCACTTATCTCTTACGGCTTCCGCGCTATAAGCCGTAAAATACATTTCAAAGTGGTAATTTTATCAGTTCATTTTTGCTTCACACCGGGGTTTAGGGTGGTTAGAGTCATTGGAGGAAATGAAATTTTGCATGCAGCTAGGTAAGAGACATATGTCGACATTCCATCTGCATAGATATCAATGAAACACCAAGTTACCTTTACAAACATGCCGTTTCTCCACGCATCGTTGTAGCAAATCACCACGCGTCACCCCTGCGTCCACGCCACGGCAACGCCGGCGATCGGCGCGGCCGTTTCTGTTTATTTATGGTCTGGTAAAAAAGTACCCAATACTACACATAATGCATCACAAGTAATTAGAGTATCGTAAAAGTCCGAGTTTACAATAAGAGTATTATGTTTCTGTTTTTGGACCATGGGTGGATCCAGGGAATAACTAGGCTAGGTGCCCCCCCCACCCTTCTCCCCCCATCCCCCCTCCCCCAACCCCCAATCGACCGTCGGCGCCCTATGAAATTGTAAAGACACGCCTCTAAAGGTTGATGGCGCTCCCTGAAATGTCGCCTCCCATACGCGGTTCCAGGATTGCCTATCGGGGCCGAGGTGGAAGGGCAAACTTCCTGGTGGGCGCTATCTACACCAGGGACGCCACTTTTGGCCGGAAAAACCTATCAAGTAAGCGCTAAATCCTATCAGTGGGCACCGATACCTGCATCTCGGGGGAAAACGACATTTCAGGGGGTGCCATCGAACTTTCCAGGGGGTTCCGAGACAATTTCAGGGGGCGCTAAGATTCTATGGGGGGCACCTGTCCCCTTTCCCCTTGGATCCGCCTACGTCGTTTGGGGGGCATGGAGGTGGGGTCGTTACGGCTGTGGGGTTAAGGAGCTCGAGCATAAGCGGATACAGGACACCAGTACGGGGGTGGGGCTAAGGAGCTCGAGCATAGGCGGATCCAGGACATCAGTACGGGGGTGGGGCTAAGAAGCTCTAGCATAAGCGGATCCAGGACATCAGTACGGGGGTAGAGGCTAAGGAGTTCGAGCATAGGCGGATCCAGGATATCAGTACGGGGATGGGGCTAAAGAGCTCAAGCATAGGCGGATATAGGACATCAGTCCGGGGATGGGGCTAAGGAGCTCGAGCATAGGCGGATCCAGGACATCAGTACGGGGGTGGGGCTAAGGAGATCGAGTATAGGCGGATCCAGCACATCTGTACGGGGGTGGGGCTAAGGAGCTCGAGCATAGGCGGACCCAGGACATCTGTACGCGGGTGGAGCCAAGGAGCTCGAGCATAGGCGGATCCAGGATTACCGATAGGGGAGGCACCGTCCCGGGGGAAGGTGTGTAATCCGGAACAGAGGGCGCCACTTTTGATACGCAAAATCCTTCCGATTGGCGCCGATTTTTGCATCTTAGGGGAGGGGGTGGGAAGTGACATTTCAGGGGATGCCATCGAATGCTTGAGGGGGCGCCGTGGCCATTTCAGGGGGCGCCGAGGATCGACCATAGGGGGCACGTGCCCCCCTTCCCGCCGCCCTGAATTCACCTATTAGCTCCAGCCTCCCCGCCATTGCCTGGAAACATCCTCTGCCTATGCTGGTAGGCATTTTCACATGGGGGGGACTTAAGCCCACTAGCCTCGCCCCTTGTATCCGCTATCGTATTTAGACATATAAATAATATATAAATATCGTTACACTCTATTCCATATTATCGAACGATATCAATAAGAGGCAATCGGTGATGCAGATTTTGAATCTGGTCTTCAGGTCAATGAAAGGTCACTGCGCATGCGCAGTGGAACTAATGGTAACAGAGGCTATCCCGGCAACCTACGGGTCAATTTTCTCGAAATTTTGTGAACAAGAAATTGGCACGGAATGCAAACAAAAAATAATTTCAGATTGAAGCTGCACTGCTCTGCACATGTGCAGTAGAAATCATAAAGACAAGCCTTAAAGTTGAGGATATTTCAGAAGAGGAAATGAACAGAGGAGAGCCAACATGCTAAAATTTAATATGAAAGTTTTGAAACCCTTGGTTACTGCAAAGGTTAGTGAGCATGCGCAATATAACTTATGGTCACGGAGGCTATCTCGGGATCCAATAGGCCGATTGGGCTCAAACTTTGCGAGTAATAGCAGAATACTTTCTGCTAATCCCAATTCACGGCATTGTGACACTGTATTGTGCTGCGCATGCGCAGTAGGAATTCTAAGGAATATTAGGCTATAACGGATAGTTTAGACCAGGAGACAAACACACGGCATACCAACATGCTGTTGTCTGTTCTGAGCGCTGGTATCAGAGACTTAAAACTTTTATTGATAGTAGGCACTTCCAAATGAATAAGCACCACGGTTGTCAATTTTCAAAGTTTCCAAAGTTCTGCCTAAAATTTTCCATTATGTGATTTTTAACTTTTATTTTTCTATTTTTTCCTAGTTTCCCTGGAGCTTTCAAACCTGCACCCTTTTACATCAAGGAAATATTTAGTGCACACAAAAAGTTGGAAAGAAAAAGTCGTAAATTTAGAGCTCTAAATTAGCTTTTAACACGCGCATTGACGGGGAGCGGGTACCCGCCCCCCGTATTTTTCGGAGATAGTATATCTAGGAATGAGGAGCAAGGTGCAGTGGCGTGGTCCAACAGCTATGGAACATATGTGGGTCCAGGTGTGGCAAGGGGGAACATCCCCTGATTGACCCCCAGCCCCCTGAAATAGTCACGGCGTCCACTGGAAGGTTGATGGTGGCCCCCTGAAAGGTATTTCGCCCAGGATGCGGAAAAGCGACGCCCACCGATAGGATTTGGCGCCCACCTGATAGGTTTTGCTGGCCAGAAGTGGTGCCCACTGGTGAGGTGCCACCCCCCCCCAGATTGTCAATCCTGGATCCGCCTCTTCTAGGGAAAGTGGCACAGAAGCGTATTTACAGGGTAGGAGTGTATGGCTAGCTCTGGAAAGGGACGGAGAGTCGGATTCAGGCATGTGGTGAACATGACGGTGCAGAGGCGCACTCAGGCATATCGGGAGCAGATGGGAGTTGCATTTGAATTACGCTTTATTATTGCGAAACACTATTATTATGAACAGTAATTTTATGACACCACTAGCAGTTATCTAGGGCTGGGAAGCAACATGCAGGGGCGTGATGAAATAGCTTGGAAAAGTGGCCCCGTGGCGTGTTTAGAAAAAGTTGTAAAGCATGCCAGAAAACCCGGTATTCAAGATATCATTTGTCTTGAAACTCAAAATTTCCCTGGAGAAAAGCTAAAAAACCTACCTGAAATGCACAGGTGGATCTAGGATTGCCGATCGGGGGGGGTGCAGCTTCCCGGGGGAGGGGTGCCATCCAGACCAAGGGGTGCCACTTTTGACCGGGAAAACCTATCAGGTGGGCGCCGATTTTCACATCCTGGTGGGGGAGTGGGAAAAGTAATATTTCAGGGGTGCGCCATGGACATTTTAGGGGGCGCCAAGGGTCGATCGGGGGGAGGAAGTGCCCCCTTTCCTGCCTGGATCTGCCTATACTGAAATGTATCCCAAACGTACCCATAGGTGGATCCAGGATTGCCGATCGGGTGGGGGGGCACCTTCCCGGGGGCGCCATCCGGACCAAAGGGGCGCCACTTATGACCGGCAAAACCTATCAGGTGGGCGCCAAATCCTGTCGGTGGGCGCCGACTTTCGTATCCTGGGGGGCGGGGGTGGGAAGCGACATTTCAGGGGGCGCCATCGACCTTTCAGGGGGCGCCGAGGGTTGATCGGCGGGGGGCACGTGCCCCCTTGCCCCCTGGATCCGCCTTTGAACGTACCCCAGCCAGACGGCCACAGTTGTCAGCTGTTGGCGCGCCCCCTGAAATTGCAGACACGCCTCTTAAGGCGATAGTGCCCCCTGAAATGTCGCTTCGCATAGGCGGATGCAGGATTGCCAATCGGGGGCGAACGTGAAGGGTTACCTTCCTGGGGGGCACCATTCGGACCAGGGCGCCACTTTTGGCCGGAACCCCCTATCAGGTAGGCGCAAAATCATATCGGTGGACGCCGCTTTCTGCATCGTGGCGGAAAGTAAAATTTCAAGGGATGTCATCAAACTTTCCAGGGGGCTCTGTGACCATTTCAGGGGGCGCTGAGGTTTGATGGGGGCACCTGTCCCCTCTGGATCCGTCTATGTCGTTTCCCACTCCCCCAGGATGCGAAAATTGGCGCCCACCGATAGGGTTTGATGGCTTCCTAATCGGTTTTGCCAGTCAAAAAATGGCACTACCCTGGTCTGGATGGTGCCCCCCCCAGAAAAAAATTGCCTCCCCTGACCAGCCAACCTTGATCCGCATATGTTTTGGACTGTCAGAGAGGGTTGGAAAACACAAAAATTACCTACCTGCATAAAAGAGATGTGTGGTGTTCGTAGAGTGTACAGTAGGAGTATCTCACTTCGGTTTTAGGACCATAGACAGATCAAGGGGGTGGAGCATAAGTGGATCCAGTATTGCCAATGGGGGGGCGTCACCTTCCCGCGGGTGCGCAGTCCGGACCGGGAGGAGGCACCTTTCACCGGCAAAACCAGGTGGGGGCAAAATTCTTTCTATGGAAGGCGATTTTTGCATCCTGGGGGAAGGGGGTGGTGGAAAGAGAAATTTGAGTGGGGGGAGGAGTGACTGACCTTTCAGGGGGACCGTCGCCATTACAGGGAGCTCTGAGGATCGATCGGAGGGCGGGGCACCTGCCCCCCTTTGCCCGCGCCGAGGATTGATCGGAGGGCGGGGCCCCATTCCCCCTGAAATCCGCCTATGGAAAGGGGGTAGGTGATCGCCTCCCATTCGACCCTCGGCGCCCCCTGAAATGGCTACGTCACGCCCCTGAGGTCGATTACGCTTCCTGAAATATCACTTCCCACTCCCCACCCTGCTCCAGGATGCGAAAATCTGCGCACATCGATATGATTTTGCACCCACCTTATACATAGGCGGATCCAGGATTACCGATCGGGGGGCACCTTCCCGGGGGACGCCATCCGGACCGGGGGCGCCATCCGGACCAGGGGGGCCACTTATGACCGGCAAAAGCTATCAGGTGGGCGCCAAATCCTATCGGTGGGCGCCGACTTTCGCATCCTGGGGGGTGGGAAGCGACATTTCAGGGGGGCGCCATCGACCTTTCAGGGGGCGCCGAGGGTCGATCGGGGGGGCACGTGCCCCCTTGCCCCCTGGATCCGCCTATGACCTTATAGGCTTTGCTGGCAAAAAGTGGCGCCCCCCTTTTGGTCAGGATGCCCCCCGGGGAAGGTGCCCCCCGATTAGCAGTTCATGATCCGCCTATGCTTCCACCCTTTTTGCTAGTGGCGACGCTTGTGCCGTTCGTTTTGGCTATTACTTTTTTAGCATGATCCTCCCTAGCGTCATCCTTATAATGGAACCGAAAAAATGCTGTGCTAGTGTCAAAGTCTACATTTGGTCACACGCATCAAAACGACAGAACTAGCGGGAAAAGCTGAGGACTCATCGCCAAGTCTAGCGGAATCTGGGGGGTTTTAAAGCTAAATGTGAAGGATTATCATGATGGCTATCTGGCAGCACTGGGGCCGCGCGCGGGGGAATCCCTCCTTTGTTTAGTGTTTGCATCGCACTGGTGGGTTGTGTGAGACGTCCCGGTGGTATGTCAGTTTCCTAGTGCTAATATTTTGTATTTTGAATTTTAATGCTATGCCATGGTAAGGAAAAAGTTTTCTGAGCTTTTAGAAGATATTTAAGTACAAAGGCGGGGGCGCGGTAGTGGAGTGGTCAGCGCACCTGGCTTCCACGCAGCCGACCCGGGTTCAAGGCCCGGCGGCTTCCCTGAACAAGGAGCAAGCTGGCTCCCGAGTTGGCGACGCCATATGACCCTGGCATTTGGTGCGTCGATAAGCCCCAATAATTATTATTATTAAGTACAAAGGCACTGTTATCTAATATAGGTAGATTTTGTTTGACACTGCTTAAGTTGGAGGGTAGGTAGCAGACGCCATTGGGGCATTGGGGCAACTGTTGCATAGTGTCTGGCGAAATTATCAGTATACCTAATTTGTGGTCAAAACATAAGGTATATATTCGATGACAGGGAATTCAAAACTGTTACTTCAATCTTAAGAGCCAAAATGGTTGATAATAGAGGTGGGAGTTTCGGACAAATTTCGCAGGCCGGGGCCCGGTGAGATGTTTTTATCAGAAGCCCGCCACAAAGCTTGACGATAATGATAAAGTAAATATGAAGTTTTAGAGCCGGTTGATAAATTATCAGTTTTTAACAACTGAATCCAAATCTAACGTATTTCTTTAGCTCTTACCACATCAGTGGGGGAAACTGTGGTCAGCGTTCCCAAGAATAGCTACGTTCCCAATAATGGGAATATTGACCCATATTTGGGAACGCTTCTTCCATAAATGGAAACGCACGTTCCCAAGGATGGGAACGCCCGGAACGATGTTTTCAGAAAACACAACAGGAGCTTAGAAAAGACAAGGGGAATCTTTTTACCTGGTCAATTTTAACTCTTCTTAAAATTTGAGGGGGAGTTCTACTTTGAATTAGAAAATCTGTCTTTGAACCCTCCCTCAAATATTCGTCTAAACTGCGCGATCCAACCCCAACGGTAAAGAACGATGGAAAGATTGCTCTGAAACTGTGCAGCCAGGCAGGTATTATTTGTTTAGATAATTTTTGGGAAATTCAATGAAAAATAGTAGTATAAAAACAAAATTCCAAAATTGTAGACGGAAAAAATATTTCTCTTGGCGTCACACAGTTGCTGCCCACCATGTGCTGACGAATGAGGAAATAGAGGAAAACCGTGCCTTTCATCTGTTTATGAAGTAAGTAGTGCTTAAAAGTCGTATTTTCGCATTTTCTAAGCTTTTTTATATTGATTTGTATCAGAAAGTTGTTAGATCCTGTAGTTTTTGTCCCCAAGATCGTTTGAATTATTCCGTAGTGTTTTGATAAATTATGGTGCGCCGATGCATCAACTCGATATTTTCTACTGGGGTGCTTCATTTATAGGCAGATCCAGGCGGGGAAAGAGGGTCACGTTTCCCCCGATCGACCCTCGGCGCCCCCCCCATCGACCCTCGGCACCCCCCCATCGACCCTCGGCGACCCCCTGATCAACCCTCGGCGCCCCTTGAAATGGTCACGGCGCCCCCTGAAAGGTCGATGGCGCCCCCCTGATATGTCACTTCCCACCGCCCCCCCAGGATGCGAAAATCCGATAAGATTTTGCGCCCACCTAATAGGGGTTCCCTAGGGTCTCAAGCTCCCCCTCAAGATATCAGAGTGCATGTAGTAAAAACATACGCGGAGACTGATCGAAGGCTATGGCGGGAGACGCTTGAGCCCCTAGCCCCCCCCAAAGAAGTCCTGGATGTGAGAATTGGCCACTCTATGATATAATTTGGCACCCCCTGCTCGGATGACGCCCACTTTCGAAAAAAAAACTTGGATCCGCCTATGCCTCCTTCTTCTCCTTTGAGCCTGCTTCATGCAGGGGTAGGGGTAGGCCTTTATACTTGGGCCGCTATCATAGGCGGATCCAGGATTTCTGATCGGGGGGACGCCTTCCCGGGGGCGCCATTCTTTACCGGAAGACACTCTCGGATGGGCGCAAAATCCTATCGGTGGGAGCCGATTTTCGCATCCTAGGGGGGGTGGGAAGCAGCATTTCAGGGGGCCCGTGACCATTTCAGAGAGCGCAGAGGGTCGATCGGGGGGCACGTGCCCACTTGCCCCCTGGATCGGCCTATGGCCGCCATATTTTTTCCGAAAAACTGACATATTGAAATATAATTCGGTAGATATACACCTTTATTTGTTTCAAGCTGTCTGAAATTCCAGTTTGAATCTACGATGGCAAATGCGTTTCCAAAAATGGGTCATTGTTCCCATCGTTGGGAACGTAGTCATTCTTGGGAACGCTGACCACAGTTTCCCCCAGACATCAAGGATTGGGAACTGAACATGGGCGGAGATTGGGGGGTGGGGGGGGGGTCAGGAGCCCTCCTGGATATAGGTTGTCTAATAGGCTTTGTATAGGGCTTGTGTGCCAGCGTTAACCGGTATAACAAGGGCAGACATCTTAGTTCTGCCAGATAGAGACATTGGGCTCTTCCTAGTGAAAACAAATTCCCGAGATCCCAAAATTTCGTCAGATTCCTACGGTATCCCCTTGAAAGAGGAGCGCTCAAGGGATTTTTGTCATAGGCGGTTGGAGAGGAACAGGAAGCTGTCGCGGTGTACTTTATAGCAAGGTATTTTTGGCAAAGGCACATCCAGGGGAGTGGATTTCCGCCTTGGGCGGATTCAGGAGAGGGAAGGGGACGGGACCCTGCGTAGGCGGATTCAGGAGCGTGGAACTGTTGCGGCACTTTACAGGGCAAGATATTCTTGGCATAGGCACATCCAAGGAAGGGGACATAGGTAATGCGCGGATCCAGGGGGAAGTAAATGGGACCCTGTATAACAAAGTCTGCTTGGCGTAGGCGGATTCAGGAGGGGGAAAGCTGCAGCGCTCTAGAGAGCAAGGGATTATTGGCATAGGCGCATCCAGGGAAAGGGATTTAGGCAATTGGTAGATCCAAGGAATGGGAAGTAGACGGGACCCTGTAAAACAGCATATTTGGCATACGCGTATCCAGAGGAGGGAAAGGAGATGATACTATAATAAATTATACTTGTCATAGGCGGATTCAGGAGAGGGAAAGTGTTGTGGTGCACTACACAGCAAGGCATTCTAAGCATGGGCGTGTCCAGGGAAGGGGATTTAAGCCACGCGCGGATCCAGGGAAGGGGAAGTAGACAGGACCCTGTATAGCTTTATTCAGGAGGGGAGCTGTTGTGGTGCACTACTTAGCAAGGGATTGTTTACATAGGCACATCCAGCCGACATTTTCACGAAGCCGAAAAACCTACTGCCATATTAAAAGCACTAACATTATTCCTACTTTACAGATGAGATACTGGAGGCCAAATGCAACAATCCAATATCATTTTAACATCTATTGGACTGGACTGGATAGGCTGCAGATCTTTTCAGAAGTGAGCCACATTTTAGATACCAGAGAACTCATTTTCTTTGTTTCATTTGTTGTTCATTCTTGACAGTTTTCCGTCGGAAAACACTAAAAAATACAAAAAAAGAAAAATAAAAAGATATAAAAACAAAAAATACAAAACTAGAAAAAAATATCACAAATAAGCAGCGTTTTTGTTGTCCAGTGTCTTGGTTGCTTCTGTTGGTCAAAGAAACAAGGAACGATTCATTATCATGGTGGATCTTGAAGCATATCGGTTGCGGATAGGCCTGAATGGACATCATCGTACTCCCCCTGATACTCATGACGCAGCAATGAAAGCTTTCCTGAGACTAATCGGCGATGGGTCAGTACATCTAATGCGAGGCGGAGGTGAAAGGCACCACCCGGTCCACAGAAATCAGGCAGTAAATGTTGTATGTGGAAATCACCGATTCACGTTAGAAAAAAATTCAGGTGCTGGTTGGTGCGGATATATCAGTATCGCGCAAGCGCTAGGACTGGACCAGTATATAGTGATGCGCAATATAGCGGATTTTATTGCCATCAACCCCAGGCTTTACAGTATGATGAGGTTCGAGGACACGCCTGAGTCCCATACTGTATATGCAGACGAGTTACGTCAATTGTCAATTGAGAGACCGTCTTTTCTGAACCGAAAGCACTGGGTCTCCAACCTGCATCAGGTATGTGTGCCGCATATATATGGTGTTGAAGTGTTTGTGTATTGCTTAGAAAGGCGTGAGATGGAAGTGGGTCCCCTCTTTCTTGAAGCCTGGAATTATGGGTGGGCCAATTGGTAGTATTTACATACTCCATTGCAGCGACCACTATGAATGGCTACGTGAGACGGCGCGGACTGTCGTGCCAACAATGCCGGAAAGGTTTGATTTTTTACAAGCTATTCAGGTGAATCTTTTGGATCCATTTCCCCTGCGGATAGCTAGAGCAGTAAGCCACGCAGTGCCCAGCTCACGTCCAAGTGATCCAGAACAGCGCAGAGTTCAGAAACAGGCATCAGATGACAGTGCTTGTATTGTTATCTCCTTAGAGAATCAAATGAATGGTTCGGATAATTCTGGAAAGAGGGATTCGGAATCCCTGTCTGACCCGGGTAAAGATAGAGGCCCAAGTGACAGTGTAAATGTTTCGATGATTCCGGCTAAAATGTCAGTTACCAAACCAAAGCGGCGGAAAAAAGCCCCTAACGAAACGAAAGGTCCGGCAGGCGTCAAAGAAAGATGCTGTAGCCAGTAACTCAGTTCAAGGTGCGAGTAGTCAGGCTAAAACTGGAACAGAGAGCATTAGGCCGCGCCGAGATATAAAAAAAATAGTTCAGTCTCAATCTCAGAGTTCACCAGCGGCCTCTGTTGATATTCTGTCCGGAATTCTGGGATCAAAGGGTAACAAAGAGATCGAAACCTTCACTCCCTCTCATCTAGCAAGCTCTGATGATGTGTCGAGTAGTGCATCTTGGGTTAAGAGCCATGAAACAGAAAACGTTTCCTGGGATTTTGAGCGTATGCGTCAAAGTCGAGAGACCAATATGTCTCAACGTCGCAGGGAAAAGATACGCGACCTTGAATCAAAACGTGCCAAACGAAAACAGACAGGAATTGTTGATGCTGAGAGGACAGCCGCTGCTAAAAGACGGGCTGAAAATCCTGAACTTCGAGAGGCTGAAAGGCGAGCCACTGCTTCCAAAAGAGCTAACAACCCTGAGCTTCGGGAGGCTGAAAGGCGGGCCACTGCTGCCAAACGAATTATTCCCGCTTTCCGTGCCAATGAAAGAGCTTTAGACGCGGAATCAAAACGTCTAAAGCGTGTTGATCCCGAAGTAAAGTTGAAAGAGAAGGCGCAAAGCCAGCTGAGGCGTGCAGATCCCAAAGTAAAGTTGAAAAAGAAGACGCAAAGCCAGCTGAGGCGTGCAGATCCGAAAGTAAAGTTGAAAGAGAAGACGCAAAGCCAGCTGAGGCGTGCGTCCATTCGGGAAAGGGCTCGACAGAGGCAGCTGTTCCGTGATAAATACAGACGGCCTGAGTTCAGAGAACGTTTTCTTTATCTTAAGAGACTCGTTGAGCGGCGTAGACGCATGGACCCCACATTTGCCTCAGGAAAAAATGCTGGCCGAAAGCGTAGCGCTGTTATTGGTGCTAGTCAAATGGTGAGGGAAAATCTGCTGCGACTAAAAAAAGAGCTTATCACTACTCTGATGCCATGCATCAGCTGTCAGCGCATGATGTTTCCTGCTCAGAGAGTTTTCCTCCCGGGCCGTGTCGCCACGCCGTATGTCGATTCGGGTGGTAATTTTTGTCATACATGTGCCAGGCAGATCAAGAAAGGAAAGACACCCTCGTGGTATTACAAAAACTTTTACAATGGAGAGGGTATATTCCCCGGAAGAAGCCACACGTGTCTGACTTAAATTGGATGGAATCGAGACTTCTGGCGGTATGCCATGCTTTTCTTAGATTACAGATGCCGTTCTCAAAGCGCCCTGTACCTTTGGGAACTGGCCGGGGTCGTGGAGGATATCGTCTGGTGGGTAGCGTCGTTCTGGTTCCGCACAAAGTGGCAAACACTTGGAGTCGGATTTTACCTCGCGTTGCAAAAGATCTGAGCGTTACAACGTTGGACTTGAAAACGCGCGTTATATTGAACAGGCGATTAGCGGACGACCGAGCTTACGAGGAAGGCACCATCGACATTGCCAAAATGAAATTGGCTGTGAATGAGCTGCGTTCAACACCAGCGTATGAGGGCGTAATATTTGATGAAGAGCGCTTGACTAACTTGAAAGATTTCGAACCCCCGTGCGAAACCGCCTTTCCTGATGACCTAATTTGGCCGGATGATGACGTGAGTGATAGTGAATTGCCCTCTGGTAATCACGTCAATGCTGGTGACAGAGCTGGCACGAAATATACCCTTGTGGTGAAACATTCAGAACAGCATCAGACAGCTGATAGCCACGGGCGTCACCATGGGTTTGGGCTTCAGGGTCATGAAAGCCTTAAGCTGGCCCCCCACCGAGAATGGAAAGCCTGTACCAATATCAAACATAGCTGCCTTCTATGAATGTTTCCCTGATATTTTTCAAGGTCAAAATCAGCTAATTACGAAGGGTGATCAAAAGTTCGATCTGTCTACGATTGCAAAG
This sequence comes from Lepas anatifera, assembly GCA_034440635.1. Classification (NCBI taxonomy): domain Eukaryota; kingdom Metazoa; phylum Arthropoda; class Thecostraca; family Lepadidae; genus Lepas; species Lepas anatifera. The sequence goes on from JAOTON010000203.1 coordinate 16,828, forward strand.
CTTATGGTAATGTCAAAAGATGCCAGACTTGCCAGAAAATATGAGGCCTTGTTCATGCTGTACCGTATTAAGCAGTACATTCTGCTCGAGGGCAAGCTTTGGTTTTACCTGTCGAAAACCAAGTCTGGCGTTCCTTTGACAGCTGGTCTCTGCAGGGCTGGAATACCAGCTCTGCAAAATGCTGAGGTTGTAACGTCCTTTCTAGAAGCTTCTCGCAATTCTCCTCAGTACTGGTCAGCCAAAAAAGCGGAGGTATTTGCATTCATTCGCCAGCTGGGGCGTCCTACTTTTTTATTACTTTTTCACCCGTTGAAATATTTTGGACACCCTTGTACGTGCTTTTGAAACAGGTGAAAAGTGAAAAGCATATGGAGCAATCTGATGAGGAGTTTGCAAAGTTGATTGCCGAAGCCGAGGACAACATCCGAATTTCTGTTTCTCAAACAGAAATGAAATCCGAAATACGAGGGATGATTCAGAGGGATCCCATCACCACCTGTCGATACCTTTTTTACAGGTATCGGAAGGTTTTGGCCTTCATGAAGTCGAACAGTTCTGTCATCGGAAATGTATCAGACTATTTTGTAAGGGTGGAATACCAACAACGTGGTATGCCTCATTTTCATGGGTTGTTTTTTACAGACAATGACCCAGTAGAAAGAGTTGACTGGCAGAAACTGAGCGAACTTGACAAAGAGGCTGCGATTACTCGTTTCGTTGATAAAGTATCGACATGCCACTTGCCTCTGGGAAAACCGGATGGACTGGAGGAAATGAGACTGTTCCAGTTCCATAAATGCTATACAAACCTATGCCACACGAAAAAGTAAGAGGACCCGGCCGAAAGCTAGTTTGCCGATTTGGTTTTCCGAGGCCGCCGATGAAAAAGACCATGATTCTTTCTCCATTTGGCGAAAATGAGTTTGGGGAGACTAAAAAGACTTGGCTGGAGAAATGTTACAACAGAGTCTTTTTGGCGCTTGATGGCCTACCAAAGGATGACAAATTATGCGAAGTTGAAACCACTTTCGATGAGTTTTTGAGGAAGTTAGATTTGAACGAGAATGACTATATCAACTGCTTGCGTGTGCCTCTCAGGAGAAAGAAAGTTTACTTACAGCGTCGGCTTTGCGAGGCAAGGGTTAACAATTACTCGGCAGATCTGTTAAAGGCTTGGTTCTCCAATATGGACATATCATATTGTGAGGATGTTTATGCAGTGGCTCGTTACCTGACAGATTACCTTACAAAGTCTGCCCGTGGTGTCTCATCGCTCATGCGACAGCTGATGCGCGAGCTCGATAAGAATCCGCAGCTTACCGCCCTACAAAAAATGAACCAAATACGAGCCAAGTTCATGGGGAGCACTGAGGTTCCGCTTGAGGAGTGTGCAGTGGACTTGTGTCAGCTGCCATATGTGATTTCCAGCCGTGGAACCACGAGAATTAGCACTTACCAAGAATCCGACCGGGTCTATATACGCAAAACTTTCGCTGAATTGCAGAAACTCGATGATCAGTCAACAGATGTTTTGCAACCCAGTCTCATTGCAAAGTATACCAAGAGACCAAAGGCTCTGGAGAGTATATGTCTCGCAGAGTATGTGGCGTCTTATCACAATGCGCGTCAGAAAGAGAGTGAACCTCGGGTGAATAATCGCCTACTTGGCAATATTGATGCACCTTGCGACGATGATGTTGCCGGACATGATGATGAAAATCTGATAGATACCCTAGAAAAAGGCATACAAAAACGGCGTAGGCCCCGTGTTCTTTTGTACAACCTATGCAAAGAGTCAGTAGATGCAGAAAAATATTTTCGACAGCACCTATTGTTGTTCAAACATTTCCGCAACGAGAAGGATGAAACTGACTCTCCACCCCTAGTGGGATCTAATAAGGACATTTCTGCGCGACGATCGCAGTTTCTGAAGTTCTATGACGAAATCCTGGAGAATAGAAAAATGTTCCATCATGGTTTGACGTCACTCAGTGACATGGGTGTGACCATGTCACAGCTTATTGAGGAGGAACATATGATTGACAATAGCAATGAAAAAAATGATTGCGAGACGGACATGCATGTAAATCCTGATAACCGCCTACCGAAAGAGACAGATGATAATAAGCCCGATATGGACGTTCCTGGGCCAGGCTGCGGTGATGTGAATGATGTTGAAAATGGGACAAATCCTGTTGTAGTCTATAAGATACCTAGTCTGGTGACCGATTCCGAGTATACAGAGCTGATCCTGTCGCTTAATGAGTTGCAGCGTAAGTTTGTCTTCGACTTGGCTCATCGGATCATTGATCGGGAGGACCAGGTACTAGCGTATCTTGCCGGAATGGCTGGAACTGGGAAGTCTCGGTTAATATTTGCATTGCAGCAGTGTATCGGTCGTTTTAAGTATCGATCCGAGGACGTTATTGTAGTCCTGCCAACAGCTTTCACAGGGATTGCCGCGGTGAATCTAGTCGGGGGAGTGACACTTCACAGTGCGTTCTCACTTCCCCTGCAGACTAGCCCCGGGGAAGCCTTGAAACCGCTGAATTACACCTACAGTAAGAGCTTGGCCGACAAGTACGCTTATTTGGTTTTGCTGATAATCGATGAAATATCCATGGTGTCTTCGACTATTCTGCAGAACATTGACACCAGGCTGCGATTGCTAAAAGGCGTAGATCGACCTTTTGGTGGCATATCAGTACTTTGTGTTGGAGATTTCAACCAACTGAAGCCCGTGCTTGCCCCACCAGTCTACCATTTAAGTGATGACCCGTATGCCAGACTCTTTAATAACCTATGGCTACATTTTGTTGTTTTCGAGCTGACACAGTGCATGAGGGTGAAGCCTGATGAGAGAGCCTTTGCAAGTGCTCTGGTAAAGTTGGGAAGACGGGAACTGGACTCAAAAAGTCTAGCATTGTTTAAGCAATGTGTTGTGAGCCCTCAGCGGCCGGTTCCGCTGGACTGTGTGCATTTGTATAGCTCTAATGCAGAAGTGGATAAACATAATGCTAATAGAATCGATCAGGCTCGCACTAAGTCGCCCTGTTGGGAAAGTATTGCCGTAGACCACTTCAAAGACAAACGCAAAGCTGCTTTGGACGCTGCTAAAGCATCAGACCTGGCAAAGGCCGTGGAAAGAATGCCGCTTGTTAAAACTGGAAATCTTGCTAGGAAACTGGTGCTGGTAAAAGGACTTAAGTACATGGTCACAAAGAATATTTCAGTAACGGACCGGCTCGCCAATGGATCTGTGGGCGAGTGTTTTCACGCATGGAAAAAAATTGACGGTACGACGATAGCCTATCTGAAGTTCAAAGATCCCATGGTGGGTGGGAGCAAATATAAAGGCAGATCAGTAGACCCTGGAAATAACAAAATTACGGGCTTAGAACTGTGTGTTGTCGTGGGAGCAACCGAAAAGTCTTTCCAGGTTTCAAATGGTATATCATGCATGCGCCGTCAGTTGCCACTGGTGCCAGCAACGGCGATTACTATTCATAAATCCCAAGGCCAGACTGTTGACGCACCACTTTGTTTTCATGTTGGTAAAAGTCCGATGCCTTTGGCAAGTTACTATGTGGCTTTAAGCAGGGTTACCAGCCAGAAGAATCTTTTTATCGACGTGTCTCAGACAGGTTGTTTTCGTCCCCCGATGGGTCAGAGAAAAAAAGAGGCAGATTCTTTAGTGGAGAAAATGGCTGTGAATAGACCGTATTTGTTCAGCTTAGAATACATCGAGGATGACGATGACAGTGTGATTCTGCGCATCGGCTATCAAAACTGTAACTCCGTAGCAAAATACTCTGAATATATAAATGGTGACCGGAGTTTTCAAAGTTGTGACGTGCTTTGTTTCGTCGAGAGCAGGGCCAAACTGCGCAGCGATTCGCCTCTGAGACAGTTTATGGTTGCTGCCCATGTTCCATCCTCAGGTTCGATTACACTCGGATCTCGGATATATGTAACGAACGCTCTGCTCCAGGAGAGCAACAGTAAAACAATTTTTGAAAAGAGAATCCCGGCTAAAGGGAGACCTGTTCTCGAAATTAACGCTGTTAGGTTGTGCCGGAACGAGAAAAGGATTGTCATTATCAGTATTTACAGATATGACAAAGCAACCGACCATCGCGTCTGTACAGCGTTGCAAAGCATTCTTTGCAGAGACGGACTGGGTGACGTATCCGTGGATGACGCTATAATTGTGGTTGGTGATTTCAACACTGGTTCGGAATCTAATTTCTCGGCATTTGACAAACTTTTCAACGATACACTGGGTGCTAAACGAATTATCGATAACGATTTAGTGAACACCACGCATGGCGGCACGTCCATCGATACAGTATACTGTACAAGCAAAAGCTCAATTTCTGTTGAAGCTATGGTGTTCTGGAGTCCGTTCAATACCCAGTATCACTGGCCCATAATGGTCAAGGTAAAACTGATCGCATGATTGTGAGCTAGATGAGAATGTGGAAAAAATTTCTTTGAAACAGTGCGTTAAAGCTGAGAAACTCATCAAAGGCAGCCGAAAAATATGCTTGCCACTTGCTTACAATGCGACGTTAAAATCAATGAGATTTTTAAATGAAACTGGATCGATTTCTATTTGAACCTGAGCTCATCCTTTGGTGCCGAGATGAAACAGAATTCAATGGGCTCTAGTTTGGACCTTGGTGGCAAGTACGGTGAATTGGATGGTATCACATGGCTTGCTGTGGAATAAGGCACTCTGATGTGAATATTCTGCAGCCTAATGCTTGCAGCTTACTAACAACGGCCAGATAATTCAGTCAATGCCCGATGTTCAAGCTGCCAATAATGGTTGGAGCCCTGTGACTCTCAGGGCGATTGCAAGAGACAGCAGAGCTCTTGAAAAAGGCAGCGAAGCCAATAGTACGGCCCTTTTGAGGTTTGTGTCTGCAAGGAAGGACATGAACTACAATGCATAAGACCCGTCAGCTGATGCTGGCGAGAGAAAACAAATCGGCCGACAGAAAAGCATTGTAGCTTTTATTTGGCTGTCAGTATGGGCTTGGCGTGAAATGGCTGGATTCTGATACGTGAAAAGAGACTGACGCTCAGTTGTATGACTATTTGTGTTCCTATCTGTTGTGGATCACCCACAATAAAAGGTTTTATTTTATACCTGCAAGATGTCTTTCCAGTGGCGAGTACGGTACCCAAGCCGCTGAGAGTGGGTTGGAAAATATAAGCCTCCCCCTATCCAACCCACCAATGAAGGCATTAAGGCCACAGGAACGGAGACCTTCGAGATACACCACGAGAAGGTGTGCCAACTATGGTGTGACCCCAGCGAAAGGGGAGCTCGCTACAAGTAGAGAGGTCGCACGACTCCCCAATATGATGTGACCTCGGTGGAAGGGGAGCCCACCCCTAGTTGAGAGGTCACATAGCTCGCTTGAAAGAAAGCAGAGCCAGATCTCCGTTCAACATCACTGAGTGATGTTATATCAGCGCACTGGAAGCTCGTCACTAGAAAGATATGTTTCTATGAATATTTATAAGTAGTTTTACCACCCTCTAGGCCTAAAGATCAGGAACACATTTGGCATGCACATGCCTAAGGTTAGGAATCGATGCTGAGCAAAGCTCAGCGCAAAACATTACAATATTGCTCTTATTCTTAGTTTGATTAAGTGGTTTGCATTGCCACAGGCAAAATTTATGGGGCGCGCTACCAGTTCCCGTCCCCGCCGGGCGCCCTGGGCAACGGGATGAGAGATGGAAACAAGGTTTCCTTCGTCATATCAGCTAGATGGTTAATTTTGTGTTTTGAATCATCCCGGCAGAGAAACTGGAATTTTCTACCTATTATTTTGGCAGCTAAATTAGACACTTATCTATTATGTTTTCCCCACGTGGAAACACCACGGAGCGTATCCACACCTGGTGCTGGACCGCAGACATACTTAACATCCGTTAAATCTGCAGGTATAGGTGAAATACCGTCGGAAAACCCATCATATTTTATATTGTATCTCCTTTCTTCTCGTCATGCCCAGTCTTTGCTTAACAAAACAAACATTATGCGTGTGTTTATTTCTTTGATGATATGAACAGAGGGCAAGCGTGGTGCAGTATGCAGAGACATGCTAGTTTAGGAAAACATGGGCCTAGACAGGGGATGGAATGGAGCCATAATGAGAACACAAAACCTAAAACTCCAACATTGCGTTGTTATAAGTATCAAACTGCTGAAAACACTCGCCTGTCAATCGAACTGTTTGGCTAACGTACATTGTCACCGGCTTCTCCTGCGCCGGAGCGGCACCTGCCGAGGCCGCAGGCCGAGGTAGTAGTAGTTGTTGTCTGTTCTGAGGACTGGTATCAGATACTTGAAACTTGCAGGGATGAAAGGCAGGAACCCATAAAAAATCCCGACGGCTGCAGATTTTTGAATTTTGCAAAAACTTTTCCAAAATTTTGGATTATATTTTTATAAACTTTTATTTTTCTATTTTTCTATTTTTAGTCTACAGCTCTCAAACGTACACTCTTTTACACACAATCAATCACCAGTTGTTGCTCAAAGTTTGAAGCAAAAAATCCAAATTTGTACTTCCAAAATGATTTTTTGAAACTTTTACCTCCAACTTGTAGTGAAATGCATTACCAAAGTTATAAGTTCGAAATATCTGAAGATATGGTGCTAGGTGTTCCAAACTGGATTTTTGCAGACAGAATGGACTGTGCATTACTGCATAGACACTAAACTGAACCCAAAGCATAATTTTGAAGGTCAGTTTTGGCCCTTTTTCCAAAACATTGCAATTATGGCCTAAAACGTTAAAACCATATAACTTTCAAAATTCTGGACATTTTTGAACGCAGTTTTCTTTGTTGAGATGGGTATTGTCTATACAACAACATATTCTAAATGCAAATTTCTGAGTTAATGGGAAATATTTTTCTGCAAAAAAATACAATATTTTTTTGTTTTTTTTGGGAAATTATGACTACATATTTGCAAATTTTCTTTTCGAAATTGGCACCAAAAAAAAGCCCGGCTCAAGTTCTACAACCGTCTGCCTGACCATACCCGCGCGTCTCCCATAGGTTTTGAGCTATATGATGATAAAGACTGAATTTGATGCGGTTTTCATAGGTTGTAATAGATTCATCACGTGATTAAGTGCCTTTATACTCAACTGAGAAATATGGTTCTCTCTAAACTTTTAGTATGGGAAATTATGAGCTCTGCCGTTTTTGTTTCATGACGCTCCGACGACTAGTTCGCCACTGAGGGGCAAAATACTTCGGTCCCGTTTTTCCCGCAGCAGTAGTGACGTCATTCTGCCCTTCTTGCATGGACCTTCTGTGCTGCGGCAGTAGGCTGCAGCCGATAAATGCGTGCAAGAAAGGCATAACATTTTTATCCGAGTGCATACAGCGGGTGGCTAGCCGGTCGGGGCGGACGGGAACCTGACTAGAGGGCAGAGGGTGCCGAGGCGTGTTTAGAGATCCGAGGAAGTGAGCAGTGATGCCCTCAGGTATCTAGGGAACGATAGCAGGGTCCAGAGGCGTGCTGAGATAGCTCATGGGAAACATTTCGGACGGGTGAGCAGTGAGGATGGGGGCTGGTACGGAACTGGAGCCTTCCCCGCCATTGCCTCGGAACAGCTTCTGTGTTTGTATTAACCATAGATATTCTGACATTGGGGGGGGGAGTTCAGCCTCTTGCTCCGCCCATTGTATCTACCACCATTGGAATAGCCACCATGTATGTATATAAGCATATGAAAGATTGAAGATTTCGTTGCACTCCGTACCAAACTACCGAACAATATCAATGAGAGGCAATCGACCATGCAGATTTCGAATGTGGAATTCAGGTCAACAAAAGTCCACTGCGCATGCGCACTGGAACTAATGGTAACAGAGGCTATCTCGGCAACCTACGGGTCGATTTTCTTGAAATTTTGTGAACAGAAGAATATCACGAAATGTAAGTAAAAAATGTCATTGAAGCTGCACTGCTCTGCGCATGCGCAGCAGAAATTATGAAAATAGGCCTGAAATGCGAGGATATTTCAGAGAAGGATCTGAACAGAGGGAAAGCCAACGTGCTTAAAGTTAGAATAAGTGTTTTGTCACCCTTGGTAACAACAAAGGTCAGTGTGCATGCGCATTAAAACTTATGGTCATGGAGGCTATCTCGGGAGCCAATAGACCGATTTCGCTCAAATTTTTGCGAGTAAAAGCAGAATAGCATCTGCTAATCCTAATTGATGGCATTATGACGCTGCACTATTATGCGCATGTGCAGTAGGAATTCTAAGGAATAATAGGCTCTAAGGGATCATTTAGACCAGGAGACAAACAAACGGCATATTAACATGCTTCAGTCAACTATAACGGTATCTTTGCTCTCATTCACTGCAGACGTTACTCCGCAGGCGGACTGGGAGTAGGGTAACCGAAGCTAACTCGTTAACAAATTGGCTGAATTGGGTGAAAATCTGCAGGTATAGGTGAAATACGGTCGGCAAACCCATCATATTTTATAATGTATCTCCTTTCTTCTGGTCATGCCCAGTCTTTACTTAACAAAACAACCATTATACGTGTGTTTATCTATGTGATGACATGAACAGAGGGCAAACGTGACGCAGCGTGCAGAGACATGCTAATGTAGGAAAACATGGGCTTACACAGGGGATTGAATGGAGCCATAATGAGAACACAAAACCTAAAACTCCAACATTGCGTTGTTATAAGTATCAAACTGCTGAAAACACTCGCCTGTCAATCGAACTGTTTGGCTAACGTACATTGTCACCGGCTTCTGCGCCGCAGCGGCACCTGCCGAGGCCGCAGGCCGAGGTTGTTGTTGGTGTTGTTTTTGTTGTCTGTTCTGAGCGCTGGTATCAGAGACCTAAAACTTTTGTGGATAGAAGGCACTTCCAAATGAATAAGCACCACGGTTGTCAATTTTCAAAATTTTGCCCAGAATTTTGCATTATGTGATTTTTAACTTTTATTTTTCTATTTTTTGCTAATTCATCTACAGTCTTCAAACTTGCAACCTTTTACATCAGTGAAATTTGTAGATCACACAAAAAGTGTGAAAGAAAAAGTTATAAATTTAAGGATCTAAATTAGCTTTTAAACTTTGCACTCTAAATTTGGCATAAAACTCATAGTCTAAACTACAGGCTCGAAATATCTGAAGCTACAGCAGTTCAGGTTCTGAGTCAAATACCAATTTAAAGGCCGGTTTGTGCAGTACTGCACAAACACAGAAACAAAACAAAAAACGGAAATTTAAGGGTCCTTTTTGGCCCATTCTGCGAAGGTCTGCATTTCCCAAAATATCAGTCAAACCCTTATATCTTCCGATCTAATTAAGATAAATTAGTTCCCATTTCAGATAATAAAAGAGAATGGCCTCCTTTATTATATATTTAGAGATAAAAACTTTCAGACTGAAACTTTTTATTTTAGAGGCAAAAATAAAATATAAGTTTTTAAAATGTTTATTCTCAGCGCCCTGGTTTCCAGACCACAATAGCTACGGTATTGAACTTAACACGGCTGGATAGAAAACTTCGTTGCCGTCATTTTTCTCACTCATACCCCCCACTTATCTCTAACGGCTTCCGCGCTATCAGCCGTAAAATACATTTCAAAGTGGTAATTTTATCGGTTCATTTTTGCTTCACACCAGGATTTCGAATGGTTAATATAGATGGAAGTGAATGAAATTCGGCAAAAAGCTAGTTCAAAGACATATCTTGCCATCGCAACAGGTTGCATATCATAGCAACAACAGTGTACCTTTAATTAAATGTAATACACAATGCTAGTAAGCTTTCCGCTCGAAACCTCACCCCGCCGTTCGGCCGTAGCGTGGCTGCGGGCGGCGCACTGGTAGCTGCTATGCGAGACAGATACCATAGCTATCTACGCATGCTATAGACCAGCGCGAATGCCCGGTGGTGGCAGGGTAGTCTGTCTCGTTTCGGCTCCTCTACTCGTGCGGCGAGCGCGTTGTCTATTAGATATTCATATCAGTCGGACGGCCGGGTGGCGACCGTGCGGTAGGCTCCCGCTCGCTGCGGCGACTTGCGACGAATAAAAAACAAAATGGTGGTCAGGAACTGGTTTGCTTGTTTGGTTTGTTGTGTTTTGTTGTTTCTTTATGTGTGTCCAAATCTTACTGTGTATGTGTGTGATAGGTCCGGTAAAAGTGATGTGTTTTATGAGAGAGGTAAGAGAGGCCCCACCACTTAAGCCTTCGGGCTTTTGCGTCAAGCTATTTGTTATACCTGTCATATTGTTTCCATCCAATAAAAAGTTTATCCTCCGTCTATCTATCTACCCACTAGTTAATGCATCCTCTAACCATAGGTAGCACTGGCCAAAGGATCCACCGTTGCACACCATTTCTTTCCCAGCCGAATAAACCTCTTTGTGGTGATACCATGACACGTGACTCCTTGCACTCCCTGCTTAAATAAACTTAATAAGCAGTGGCGGATCCAGGCGATTAGTATGGGGGTGGGGCTAAGGAGCTCGAGCATAGGCGGATCCAAGACATCAGTACCGGGGTGGGGCTAGTGAGTTTGAGCATAGGCGGATCCAGGACATCAGTACGGGGTGGGGCTAAGGAGCTCGAGCATAGGCGGATCCAGGATATCAGGAGCGGGTTGGAACTCGGGACCTCGAGCATAAGCGGATCCAGGACATCAAAACGGGGGTGGGGCTAAGGAGCTCAAGCATAGGCGGATCCAGGACATCAGTAGGGGTGGGGCTAAGGAGCTCCAGCATAGGCGGATCCAGGACATCAGTTCGGGGGTGGGGTTAAGGAGCTCGAGCATAGGCGGACCCAGGACATCAGTACGAGGGTGGGGCTAAGGAGATCGAGCATAGGCGGATCCAGGACATCAGTACGAAGTGGGGTAAGGAGCTCGAGCATAGGCAGATCCAGGACATCAGTACGGGGTGGGGCTAGGGAGCTCGAGCATAGGCGGATCCAGGACATCAAGGGGCTAAAGAGTTAAAACAGGTAGGGGCTAAAGAGTTAAAACATAAGCGGATCCAGGACATCAGTACGGGGGTGGGGCTAAGGAGCTCGAGCATAAGCGGATTCAGGACATCAGTACGTGGGTGGGGCTCGGGAGCTCGAGCATAGGCGGATCCAGGACATCAGTAGGGGTAGGTGCTAAGGAGTTTAAGCATAGGCGGATCCAGGGCAGTATAGAGGTGGGGCTACGGAGTTCGAGCATAGACAGATCCAGGACATATGTAAGGGGGTGGGGTAAGGAGCTCGAGCATAGGCGGATCCAGGACATCAGTTCGGTGGTGGGGCTGAGGTCTCGAGCTGGGGCATAACTCGGTAACAAATAGGCTGAATTGTGTGAAAATCTGCAGGTATAGGTGCAATACCGTCGGAAAACCCATCATATTTTATATCGTATCTCCTTTCTTCTCGTCATGCCCAGTCTTTGCTTAACAAAACAAACATTATGCGTGTGTCTATTTCTTTGATGATATGAACAGAGGGCAGGCGTGGTGCAGTATGCAGAGACATGCTAATTTAGGAAAACATGGGCCTAGACAGGGAATTGAATGGAGCCATAATGAGAACACAAAACCTAAAACTCCAACATTGCGTTGTTATAAGTATCAAACTGCTGAAAAAACTCGCCTGTCAATCGAACTGTTTGGCTAACGTACATTGTCACCGGCTTCTCCTGCGCCAGAGCGGCACCTGCCGAGGCCGCAGGCCGAGGTCTGTTGTTGTTGTCTGTTCTGAGCGCTGGTATCAGGGACTTAAAACTTTTGTGGATAGAAGGCACTTCCAAATGAGTAAGCACCACGCTTGTCAATTTTCAAAATTTTCAAAATTTTGCCCAGAATTTTGCATTATGTGATTTTTAACTTTTATTTTTCTATTTTTTGCTAATTCATCTACAGTCCTCAAACTTGCACCCTTTTACATCAGGGAAATTTGTAGTTCACACAAAAAGTTGGAAAGAAAAAGTTTTAAATTGAAGGCTTTAAATTAGCTTTTAAACTTCGCACCCTAAATTTGGCATAAAACTCATGGTCTAAACTACAGGCCCGAAATATCTGAAGCTACAGCAGTTCAGGTTCTGAGTCAAATACCAACTTAAAGGCCGGTTTGTGCAGTACTGCACAAACACAGAAACAAAACAAAAACGGAAATTTAAGGGTCCTTTTTGTCCCATTCTGCGAAGGTCTGCATTTCCCAAAATATCAGTCAAACCCTTATATCTTCCGCTCTAATTAATAAAAATTAGTTCCCATTTCAGATAATAAAAGGCAATAGCCTCCTTTATTATGTATTTAGAGATAAAAACTTTAAGACTGAAACGTTTTATTTTAGAGGCAAAAATAAAATATAAGTTCGTAAAATTTTTATTCTCAGCCCCCTGGATTCCAGACCATGATAGCTACGGTATTGAACTTAACACGGCTGGATAGAAAACTTCGTTGCCGTCATTGTTCTCACTCATACCCCCCACTTATCTCTTACGGCTTCCGCGCTAACAGCCGTAAAATACATTTCAAAGTGGTAATTTTATCGGTTCATTTTTGCTTCACACCAGGATTTCGAATGGTAAATATGCATGGAAGTGGATGAAATTCGGCAAAAAGCTAGTTCAAAGACATATCTTGCCATTGCAACAGGTTGCATATCATTTCAACAACAGTGTACCTTTAATTAAATGTAATACACAATGCTAGTATGTTACCGCTCGAAACCTTACCCCGCCGTTCGGCCGTAGCGTCGCTGCGGGCGGCGCACTGGTAGCTGCTATGCGAGACAGATGCCATAGCTATGTACGCATGCTATAGACCAGCGCGAATGCCCGGTGGTGGCAGGGTAGTCTGTCTCGTTTCGGCTCCTCTACTCGTGCGGCGGGCGCGTTGTCTATTAGATATTCATATCAGTCGGGCGGCCGGGTGGCGGCCGTGCGGTGGGGTCCCGCTCGCTGCGGCGACATGCGACGAATAAAAAACAAAATGGTAGTCCGGAACTGGTTTGCTTGTTTGGTTTGTTGTGTTTTGTTTCTTTATGTGTGTCCAAATCTTACTGTGTATGTGTGTGATAGGTCCGGTAAAAGTGATGTGTCTTATGAGAGAGATAAGAGAGGCCCAACCACTTAAGCCTTCGGGCTTTTGCGTCAATCTATTTGTTATACCTGTCATATTGTTTCCGTCCAATAAAAGTTTATCATCTATCTATCTATCTACCCATTAGTTAATGCATCCTCTAACCATAGGTAACACTGGCCAAAGGATCCACCGTTGCACACCATTTCTTTCCCAGCCGAATAAACCTCTTTGTGGTGATACCATGACACGTGACTCCTTGCACTCCCTGCTTAAATAAATTGAAAAAGCAGTGGCGGATCCAGGCCATTAGTATGGGGGTGGGGCTAAGGAGCTCGAGCATAGGCGGATCCAAGACATCAGTACCGGGGTGGGGCTAGTGAGCTCGAGCATAGGCGGATCCAGGACATCAGTACGGGGTGGGGCTAAGGAGCTCGAGCATAGGCGGATCCAGGACATCAGGAGCGGGTTGGAACTCGGGACCTCGAGCATAGGCGGATCCAGGACATCAATACGGGGGTGGGGCTAAGGAGCTCGAGCATAGGCGGATCCAGGACATCAGTAGGGGGTGGGGCTAAGGAGCTCCAGCATAGGCGGATCCAGGACATCAGTTCGGGGGTGGGGTTAAGGAACTCGAGCATAGACGGACCCAGGACATCAGTACGGGGGTGGGGCTAAGGAGATCGAGCATAGGCGGATCCAGGACATCAGTACGGGGTGGGGTAAGGAGCTCGAGCATAGGCAGATCCAGGACATCAGTACGGGGTGGGGCTAGGGAGCTCGAGCATAGGCGGATCCAGGACAGTACGAAGGTGGGGCTACGGAGTTCGAGCATAGGCGGATCCAGGACACCTGTAAGGGGGTGGGGCTGAGGAGCTCGAGCATAGGCGGATCCAGTACATCAGTATGGGGATGGGCCTCAGGAGTTCGAGCATTAGCGGATCCAGGATATCAGTTCGGTGGTGGTGCTAAGGAGCTTGAGCATAGGCGGATCAAGGATTACCGATAGAGGAGGCACCGTCCGCAGGGGAAGGGGTGTAATCCGGAGCATAGAGCGCCACTTTTGACACGTAAAATCCTTCCGATGGGCGCCAATTTTTGCATCTTAAGGGGAAAGGGTGGGAAGTGACATTTCAGGGGTGCCATCGAATGTTTGAGGGGCGCCGTGGCCATTTCAGGGGGTGCTGAGGATCGACCAAACGGAGGGGGGTGCACGTGCCCCTATCCCCCCCGCTGCCCTGAATTCACCTTTTAGCTCCAGCCTCTCTGCCATTGTCTCCAAACATCCTTTGCTTATGCTAGAGCTGTAGGCATTTTCACATGGGGGGGGGATTTAAGCCCACTAGCCTCGCCCTTTGTATCCGCTATCGTATTTAGACAAAATAATATATAATTCTCGTTGCACTCTATTCCATCTTATCTAACAATATCAGTAAGAGGAAATCGGTCGTGCAGATTTTGAATCTGGTCTTCAGGTCAATGAAAAGTCACTGCGCATGCGCAGTGAAACTAATGGAAACAGAGGCTATCCCGGCAACCTACGGGTCGATTTTTTTAAATTTTGTGAACAAGAAAATGACACGGAGTGAAGACCACAAATAATGTCATAGTGAAGCTGCACTGCCCTGCGCATGCGCAGTAAAATTCTTAAAGATAAGCCTTAAAGGTGAGGATATTTCAGAAGAGGACCTGGACAGAGGAGAGCGAACATGCTTAAATTTAGTATGAAAGTTTTGACACCCTTGCTTATTACAAAGGTATGTGCGCATGTACATTAGAACTTATGGTCAGGGAGGCTATCTCGGGAGCCAATGGACCGATTGGACTAAAAATTTGAGAGTAATAGCAGAATACTATCTGCTAATCCCAATTCACGGAATTCTGTCATTGCATTGTGCTGCGCATGCGCAGTATGAATTCTAAAGAATATTAGGCTATAAGGGATGGTTTAGACCAGGAGACAAACAAACGACAAACCAACATGCTTCAGTCAATTATAACGGTATCTTCGCTCTCATTCACTGCAGACTTTACTGCGCATGCGGACAGGGACTTAGGATAACCGAAGCTAACTCGGCAACAAATAGGCTGAATTGTGTGAAGATCTCTAGGTATAGGTGAAATATGGTCGGCAAATCCATAATATTTTATATTGTATCTCCTTTCTTCTGGGCATAGCCAGTCTTTACTTAACAAACCAAACTTTATACGTGTGATTATTTATGTGATGACATGAACAGACGACAAACGTGGCGCAGTGTGCAGAGACATGTTAATTTAGGAAAACATGGACTTACACATGGGATTGAATGTAGTCAGAATGAGAACATTAGACCTCAAGTCCCAACATTGCGTTAGTATATGTATCATACTGCTGAAAACACTCGCCTGTCAATCGAACTGCTTGCCTAACGTACATTGTCACCGGCTTCTCCTGCGCCGGAGCGGCACCTGCCGAGGCCGCAGGCCGAGGTCAGAAGCCGGTGACGAACGAAGTAAGAAACGGCTTCTATTCTGACAGTTTTTCCGGTCTTGTCGTTGTTGTCTGTCAGAAGCCGGTGACGAACGAAGTGAGAAACGGCTTCTATACTGACAGTTTTTCGTTCTCTGTTGTCCGTCAGAATCCGGTGACGAACGAAGTAAGAAACGGCTTCTATTCTGACAGTTTTTCCGGTCTCGTCGTTGTCTGTTGTCAGAAGCCGGTGACGAACGAAGTGAGAAACGGCTTCTATACTGACAGTTTTTCGTTCTCTGTCAGAAGCCGGTGACTAACGAAGTAAGAAACGGCTTCTATTCTGACAGTTTTTCCAGTCTCGTCGTCGTTGTCTGTTGTTGTCAGAAGCCGGTGACGAACGAAGTAAGAAACGGCTTCTATTCTGACAGTTTTTCCGGTCTCGTCGTGGTTGTCTGTTGTTGTTGTCAGAAGCCGGTGACGAACGAAGTGAGAAACGGCTTCTATACTGACAGTTTTTCGTTCTCTGTTGTCCGTAGTAGTAGTAGTAGTAGTAGTAGTAGTAGTTGTTGTCTGTTCTGAGGACTGGTATCAGATACTTGAAACTTGCAGGGATGAAAGGCAGGAACCCATAAAAAATCCCGACGCCTGCAGATTTTGGAATTTTGCAAAAACTTTTCCAAAATTTTGGATTATATTTTTATAACCTTTTATTTTTCTATTTTTCTATTTTTAGTCTACACCTCTCAAACTTACACTCTTTTACACACAATCAATTACCAGTTGTCGCTCAAAGTTTGAAGCAAAAAATCCGAATTTGTACTTCCAAAATGACTTTGTGAAACTTTTACCTCCAACTTGTAGTGAAATGCATTACCAAGGTTATAAGTTCGAAATATCGGAAGATATGATGCTAGGTGTTCCACACTGGATTTTTACAGACAGAATGGACTGTGCATTACTGCATAGACACTAAACTGAACCAAAAGCATAATTTTGAAGGTCATTTTTGGCCCTTTTTCCAAAACATTGCAATTATGGCCTAAAATTTTAAAACCATATAACTTTCAAAATTCTGGACATTTTTGAACGCAGTTTTCTTTGTTGAGATGGGTATTGTCATTACAACAACATATTCTAAATGCAAATTTCTGAGATAATGGGAAATATTTTTCTGCAAAAATACAATATTTTTTCGGTTTTTTTGGGAATTTAGGACTACATATTTCCAAATTTTCTTTTCGAAATTAGTACCAAAAAAAGCCCGGCTCAAGTTCTACATTCGTCTGCCGGACCATACCCGCGCGTCTCCCATAGGTTTTGAGCTATATGATGATAAAGACTGAATTTGATGCGGTTTTCATAGGTTGTAATAGATTCATCACGTGATAAAGTGCCTTTATACTCAACTGAGACATATGGCTCTCTCTAAACTTTTAGTATGGGAAATTATGAGCTCTGCCGTTTTTGTTTCATGACGCTCTGACGACTAGTTCGTCACTGAGGGGCAAAATACTTCGGTCCCGTTTTTCCCGCAGCAGTAGTGACGTCATTCTGCCCTTCTTGCATGGACCTTCTCTGCTGCGGCAGTAGGGTGCAGCCGGTAAATGCGTGCAAGAAAGGCATAACATTTTTATCCGAGTGCATACAGCGGGTGGCTAGCCGGTCGGGGCGGACGGGAACCTGACTAGAGGGCAGAGGGTGCCGAGGCGTGTTTAGAGATCCGAGGAAGTGAGCAGTGATGCCCTCAGGTATCTAGGGAACGGTAGCAGGGTCCAGAGGCGTGCTGAGATAACTCATGGGAAACATTTCGGACGGGGGAGCAGTGAGGATTGGGGCTGGTACGGGACTGGAGCCTTCCCCGCCATTGCCTCGGAATAGCTTCTGTGTTTGTATTAACCATAGATATTCTGACATGGGAAGGGGAGTTTAGCCCCTAGCTCCGCCCATTGTATCTACCACCATTTGAATAGCCACCATGTATGTATATAAGCATATGAAAGATTGAAGATTTCGTTGAACTCCGTACCAAATTACCGAACAATATCAATGAGAGGCAATCGACCATGCAGATTTCGAACGTGGTATTCAGGTCAACAAAAGGTCACTGCGCATGCGCACTGGAACTAATGGTAACAGAGGCTATCTCGGCAACCTACGGGTCGATTTTCTTGAAATTTTGTGAACAGAAGAATATCACGAAATGTAAGTCAAAAATGTCATTGAAGCTCTACTGCTCTGCGCATGCGCAGCTGAAATTATGAAAATAAGCCTGAAAGGCGAGGATATTTCAGAGGAGGACCTGAACAGAGGGAAAGCGAACGTGCTTAAAGTTAGCATGAATGTTTTGTCACCCTTGGTAACAACAAAGGTCAGTGCGCATGCGCATTAGAACTTATGGTCATGGAGGCTATCTCGGGAGCCAATAGACCGATTTTGCTCAAATTTTTGCGAGTAAGAGCAGAATAGCATCTGCTAATCCTAAATGATGGCATTATGACGCTGCACTATTATGCGCATGTGCAGTAGGAATTCTAAGGAATAATAGGCTCTAAGGGATCATTTAGACCAGGAGACAAACAAACGGCATATTAACATGCTTCAGTCAACTATAATGGTATCTTTGCTCTCATTCACTGCAGACGTTACTGCGCATGTGGACTGGGAATAGGGTAACCGAAGCTAACTCGTTAACAAATTGGCTGAATTGGGTGAAAATCTGCAGGTATAGGTGAAATACTGTCGGCAAACCCATCATATTTTATATTGTATCTCCTTTCTTCTGGTCATGCCCAGTCTTTACCTAACAAAACAACCATTATACGTGTGTTTATTTATGTGATGACATGAACAGAGGGCAAACGTGACGCAGTGTGCAGAGACATGCTAATGTAGAAAAACATGGGCTTACACAGGGGATTGAATGGAGCCATAATGAGAACACAAAACCTAAAACTCCAACATTGCGTTGTTATAAGTATCAAACTGCTGAAAACACTCGCCTGTCAATCGAACTGTTTGGCTAACGTACATTGTCACCGGCTTCTCCTGCGCCGGAGCGGCACCTGTCGAGGCCGCAGGCCGAGGTTGTCAGAAGCCGGTGACGAACGAAGTAAGAAACGGCTTCTATTCTGACAGTTTTTCCGGTCTCGTCGTGTCTGTCTGTTGTTGTTGTCTGTTCTGAGCGCTGGTATCAGAGACCTAAAACTTTTGTTGATAGAAGGCACTTCCAAATGAATAAGCACCACGGTTGTCAATTTTCAAAATTTTCTAAATTTTGCCCAGAATTTTGCATTATGTGATTTTTGACTTTAATATTTCTATTTTTTGCTAATTCATCTACAGTCTTCAAACTTGCACCCTTTTACATCAGGGAAATTTGTAGGTCACACAAAAAGTTTGAAAGAAAAAGTTATAAATTTAAGGCTCCAAATTAGCTTTTAAACTTTGCACCCTAAATTTGGCATAAAACTCATAGTCTAAACTACAGGCTCGAAATATCTGAAGCTACAGCAGTTCAGGTTCTGAGTCAAATACCAATTTAAAGGCCGGTTTGTGCAGTACTGCACAAACACAGAAACAAAACAAAAACGGAAATTTAAGGGTCCTTTTTGGCCCATTCTGCGAAGGTCTGCATTTCCCAAAATATCAGTCAAACCCTTATATCCTCCGATCTAATTAAGATAAATTAGTTCCCATTTCAGATAATAAAAGAAAATAGCCTCCTTTATTATATATTTAGAGATAAAAACTTTCAGACTGAAACTTTTTATTTTAGAGGCAAAAATAAAATATAAGTTTTTAAAATTTTTATTCTCAGCCCCCTGGTTTCCAGACCATGATAGCTACGGTATTGAACTTAACACGGCTGGATAGAAAACTTCGTTGCCGTCATTTTTCTCACTCATACCCCCACTTATCTCTTACGGCTTCCGCGCTAGCAGCCGTAAAATACATTTCAAGGTGGTAATTTTATCGGTTCATTTTTGCTTCACACCAGGATTTCGAATGGTTAATATAGATGGAAGTGGATGAAATTCGGCAAAAAGCTAGTTCAAAGACATATCTTGCCATCGCAACAGGTTGCATATCATAGCAACAACAGTGTACCTTTAATTAAATGTAATACACAATGCTAGTAAGTTTTCCGCTCGAAACCTCACCCCGCCGTTCGGCCGTAGCGTGGCTGCGGGCGGCGCACTGGTAGCTGCTATGCGAGAAAGATACCATGACTATCTACGCATGCTATAGACCAGCGCGAATGCCCGGTGGTGGCAGGGTAGTCTGTCTCGTTTCGGCTCCTCTACTCGTGCGGCGGGCGCGTTGTCTATTAGATATTCATATCAGTCGGACGGCCGGGTGGCGGCCGTGCGGTAGGGTCCCGCTCGCTGCGGCGACTTGCGACGAATAAAAAACAAAATGGTGGTCAGGAACTGGTTTGCTTGTTTGGTTTGTTGTGTTTTGTTTCTTTATGTGTGTCCAAATCTTACTGTGTATGTGTGTGATAGGTCCGGTAAAAGTGATGTGTTTTATGAGAGAGATAAGAGAGGCCCCACCACTTAAGCCTTCGGGCTTTTGCGTCAATCTATTTGTTATACCTGTCATATTGTTTCCGTCCAATAAAAGTTTATCATCTGTCTATCTATCTACCCACTAGTTAATGCATCCTCTAACCATAGGTTGCACTGGCCAAAGGATCCACCGTTGCACACCATTTCTTTCCCAGCCGAATAAACCTCTTTGTGGTGATACCATGACACGTGACTCCTTGCACTCCCTGCTTAAATAAACTTAATAAGCAGTGGCGGATCCAGGCCATTAGTATGGGGGTGGGACTAAGGAGCTCGAGCATAGGCGGATCCAAGACATCAGTACCGGGGTGGGGCTAGTGAGCTCGAGCATAGGCGGATCCAGGACATCGGTACGGGGTGGGGCTAAGGAGCTCGAGCATAGGCGGATCCAGAACATCAGGAGCGGGTTGGAACTCGGGACATCGAGCATAAGCGGATCCAGAACATCATTACGGGGGTGGGGCTAAGGAGCTCGAGCATAGGCGGATCCAGGACATCAGAAGCGGGTGGGGCTAAGGAGCTCCAGCATAGGCGGATCCAGGACATCAGTTCGGGGTTGGGGTTAAGGAGCTCGAGCATAGGCGGACCCAGGACATCAATACGGGGGTGGGGCTAAGGAGCTCGAGCATAGGCGGACCCAGGACATCAGTACGGGGGTGGGCTAAGGAGATCGAGCATAGGCGAATCCAGGACATCAGCACGGAGTTGGGGCTAAGGAGTTAGAGCATAGGCGGATCCAGGACATCAGTACGGGGTGGGGTAAGGAGCTCGAGCATAGGCAGATCCAGGACATCAGTACGGGGTGGGGCTAGGGAGCTCGAGCATAGGCGGATCCAGGACAGTACGAAGGTGGGGCTACGGAGTTCGAGCATAGGCGGATCCAGGACATCAGTAAGGGGGTGGGGCTGAGGAGCTCGAGCATAGGCGGATCCAGGACATCAGTACGGGGATGGGCCTCAGGAGTTGGAGCATTAGCGGATCCAGGATATCAGTTCGGTGGTGGGGCTAAGGAGCTTGAGCATAGGCGGATCAAGGATTACCGATAGAGGAGGCACCGTCCGCAGGGCAAGGGGTGTAATCCGAAGCATAGAGCGCAACTTTTGGCACGTAAAATCCTTCCGATGGGCGCCAATTTTTGCATCTTAGGGGAAAGGGTGGGAAGTGACATTTCAGGGGTGCCATCGAATGTTTGAGGGGCGCCGTGGCCAATTTAGGGGGTGCTGAGGATCGACCAAAGGGGGGGGTGCACGTGCCTCCTATTCCCCCCGCTACCCTGAATTCACCTTTTAGCTCCAGCCTCTCTGCCATTGCCTCCAAACATCCTTTGCTCATGCTATAGCTCTAGGCATTTTCACATGGGGGGGGACTTAAGCCCACTAGCCTTACCCCTTGTATCCGCTATCGTATTTAGACATGTAAATAATATATAAATCTCGTTTCACTCTATTCCATATTGTCGAACAATATCAATGAGAGGAAATCGGTCATGCAGATTTTGAATCCGGTCTTCAGGTCAATGAAAGGTCACTGCGCATGCGCAGTGGAACTAATGGTAACAGAGGCTATCCCGGCAACCTACGGGTCGATTTTTTTGAAATTTTGTTAACAAGAAAATGACACGGAGTGAAAACCACAAATAATGTCATAGTGAAGCTGCACTGCCCTGCGCATGCGCAGTAGAAATCTTAAAGATAAGCCTTAAAGGTGAGGATATTTCAGAAGAGGACATGGACAGAGGAGAGCAAACATGCTTAAATTTAGTATGAAAGTTTTGACACCCTTGCTTACTACAAAGGTAAGTGCGCATGCGCATTGGAACTTATGGTCAGGGAGGCTATCTCGGGAGCCAATAGACCGATTGGGCTAAAAATTTGAGAGTAATAGCAGAATACTTTCTGCTAATCCCAATTCACGGAATTATGACATTGCATTGTGCTGCGCATGCTCAGTATGAATTCTAAGGAATATTAGGCTATAAGGGATAGTTTAGTTCAGGAGACAAACAAACGACATACCAACATGCTTCAGACAATTATAACGGTATCTTCGCTCTCATTCACTGCAGACTTTACTGCGCATGCGGACTGGGACTTAGGATAAACGAAGGTAACTCGGTAACAAATAGGCTGAATTGGGTGAAAATCTGCAGGTATAGGTGCAATACCGTCGGAAAACCCATCATATTTTATATCGTATCTCCTTTCTTCTCGTCATGCCCAATCTTTGCTTAACAAAACAAACATTATGCGTGTGTTTATTTCTTTGATGATATGAACAGAGGGCAGGCGTGGTGCAGTATGCAGAGACATGCTAATTTAGGAAAACATGGGCCTAGACAGGGGATTGAATGGAGCCATAATGAGAACACAAAACCTAAAACCCCAACATTGCGTTGTTATAAGTATCAAACTGCTGAAAAAACTCGCCTGTCAATCGAACTGTTTGGCTAACGTACATTGTCACCGGCTTCTCCTGCGCCAGAGCGGCACCTGCCGAGGCCGCAGGCCGAGGTTGTTGTTGTTGTTGTTGTCTGTTCTGAGCGCTGGTATCAGAGACCTAAAACTTTTGTGGATAGAAGGCACTTCCAAATGAATAAGCACCACGGTTGTCAATTTTCAAAATTTTCAAAATTTTGCCCAGAATTTTGCATTATGTGATTTTTAACTTTTATTTTTCTATTTTTTGCTAATTCATCTACAGTCTTCAAACTTGCACCCTTTTACATCAGGGAAATTTGTAGTTCACACAAAAAGTTGGAAAGAAAAAGCTTTAAATTTAGGCCTCTAAATTAGCTTTTAAACTTTGCACCCTAAATTTGGCATAAAACTCATGGTCTAAACTACAGGCTCGAAATATCTGAAGCTACAGCAGTTCAGGTTCTGAGTCAAATACCAATTTAAAGGCCGGTTTGTGCAGTACTGCACAAACACAGAAACAAAACAAAAACGGAAATTTAAGGGTCCTTTTTGGCCCATTCTGCGAAGGTCTGCATTTCCCAAAATATCAGTCAAACCCTTATATCTTCCGATCTAATTAAGATAAATTATTTCCCATTTCAGATAATAAAAGAGAATAGCCTCCTTTATGATATATTTAGAGATAAAAACTTTCAGACTGAAACTTTTTATTTTATAGGCAAAAATAAAATATAAGTTTTTAAAATTTTTATTCTCAGCCCCCTGGTTTCCAGACCATGATAGCTACGGTATTGAACTTAACACGGCTGGATAGAAAACTTCGTTGCCGTTATTTTTCTCACTCCTACCCCCCACTTATCTCTTACGGCTTCCGCGCTATAAGCCGTAAAGTACATTTCAAAGTGGTAATTTTATCAGTTCATTTTTGCTTCACACCGGGGTTTAGGGTGGTTAGAGTTATTGGAGGGAAATGAAATTTTGCATGCAGCTAGGTAAGAGACATATGTCGACATTCCATCTGCATAGATATCAATGAAACACCAAGTTACCTTTACAAACATGCCGTTTCTCCACGCAACGTTGTAGCAAATCACCACGCGTCACACCTGCGTCCACGCCGCGGCAACGCCGGCGATCGGCGCGGCCGTTTCTGTTTATTTATGGTCTCGTAAAAAAGTACCCTTTACTACCCATAATGCATCACAAGTAATTAGAGTACCGTAAAAGTCCGAGTTTACAATAAGAGTATTATGTTTCTGTTTTTGGACCATGGGTGGATCCAGGGAATAAGTAGGCTAGGTGCCCCCCCCTCACCCTTCTCCCGCTATACCCCTCCCCCAACCCCCAATCGACCATCGGCGCCCTCTGAAATTGTAAAGACACGCCTCTCAAGGTCGATGACGCTCCCCGAAATGTCGCTTCCCATACGCGGATCCAGGATTGCCTATCGGGAGCGAGGTGGAAGGGGAAATTTCCTGGTGGGCGCTATCTACACCAGGGACGCCACTTTTGGCCGGAAAACCTATCAAGTAGGCGCTAAAACCTATCAGTAGACCCCGATACCTGCATCTCGGGGAAAACAACATTTCAGGGAGTGCCATCGAACTTTCCAGGGGTTTCCGGGACAATTTCAGGGGGCGCTAAGATTCTATGGGGGGCACCTGTCCCCTTTCCCCCTTGGATCCGCCTATGTCGTTTCGGGGGGGGCACGGAGGTGGGGTCGTTACGGGTGTGGGGGTAAGAAGCTCGATCATAAGCGGATCCAGGACATCAGCATGGGGGTAGGGGCTAAAGAGTTCGAGCATAGGCAGACCCAGGACATCAGTACGAGGGTGGGGCTAGGGAGTTAGAGCATAGGCGGATCCAGGACATCGGTACGAGGGTCGGGCTAGGGAGTTAGAGCATAGGCGGATCCAGGACATCGGTACGGGGTCGGGCTAGGGAGTTAGAGCATAGGCGGATCCAGGACATTAGTACGGGGTCGGGGCTAAGCAGCTGAGCATTAGCGGATTCAGGACATCAGTACGGGGTGAGACTCGCGAGTTTCAGCATAGGCGGATTCAGGACATCAGTAGGGGGGTAGGGGCTACGGAGTTCGAGCATAGGCAGATCCAGGATATTAGTACGGGGATGGGGCTAAGGAGATCGAGCATAGGCGGATCTAGGACATCTGTACGGGGGTGGAGATAAGGAGCTCGAGCATAGGCTGATCCAGGACATCAGTATGGGTGTGGGGCTAAGGAGCTCGAGCAGAGGCGGATCTAGGACATCAGTACGGCGGTGGGGCTAAAGGGCTTGATTATAGGCGAATCAAGGACATCAGTACGGGGGTGAGGCTAAGGAGCTCGAGCATAAGCGGATCCAGGACATCAGAACGTGGGTAGGGGCTAAAGAGTTCGAGCATAGGCGAATCCAGGACATCAGTACGGGGGTGGGGCTATGAAGCTCGAGCATAAGCGGATTCAGCTGATCAGTACGGGGGTGGGGCTCGGGAGCTCGAGCATAGGCGGATCTAGGACATCAGTACGGTGGTGGGGCTCAGGCGTTCCAGCATAGGCGGATCCAGGACATTAGTAGGGTGGTAGGGGCTAAAGAGTTCGAGTATAGGCAAATCCAGGGCAGCACGGAGGTGGGGCTACGGAGTTCGAGCATAGGCAGATCCAGGACATAAGTTCGGGGGTGGGGCTAAGGAGCTCCAGCATAGGCGGATCCAGGACATCAGTGCAGGGGTGTGGCTCCGGAGCTCGAGTAAAGGCGGATCCAGGACATCAGTGGGGGTAGGGGCTACGGAGTTCGAGCATAGGCGGATCCAGGACATCAGTAAGAAGGTGGGGAAAGGAGCTCGAGCATAGGCAGATCCAGGACATCAGTAGGGGGTAGGGGCTAAGGAGTTCGAGCATAGGCGGATCCAGGACATCAGTACGGAGGCTCGGGGTGGGGCTCGGGCGTTCCAGCATAGGCGGATCCAGGACAATAGTAGGGTGGTAGGGGCTAAAGAGTTCGAGTATAGGCGAAACCAGGGCAGTACGGAGGTTGGGCTACGGAGTTCGAGCATAGGCAGATCCAGGACATCATTTCCGGGGTGGGGCCAGGGAGCTCGAGCATAGGCGGATCCAGGACATCAGTGCAGGGGTGTGGCTCCGGAGCTCGAGTAAAGGCGGATCCAGGACATCAGTACGGGGGTGGGGCTAAGGAGATCGAGCATAGGTGGATCCAGGACATCTGTACAAGGGTGGGGCTAAAGAGCTGGAGCATAGGCGGATCCAGGACATCAGTATGGGTGTGGGCCTAAGAAGCTCGAGCAGAGGCGGATCCAGGGCATCAGTACGGGGGTGGGGCTAAGGGGTTCGAGTATAGGCGGATAAAGGACATCAGTACAGAGGTGGGGCTAAGGAGCTCAAGCATAAGCGGATCCAGGACATCAGCACAGGGGTAGGGGCTAAAGAGTTCGAGCATAGGCGGATCCAGGACATCAGTACGGGGGTGGGGCTTAGGAGCTCGAGCATAAGCGGAGCCAGGATACCAGTACGGGGGTAGAGGCTGAGGAGTTTGAGCATAGGCGGATCCAGCATATCGGTACGGGGATTGGGCTAAGGAGATCCAGCATAGGCTGATCCAGGACATCTGTACGGAGGTGGGGCTAAGGAGCTCGAGCATAGGCGGATCCAGGACATCAGTATGGGTGTCGGGGTAAGGAGCCGAGCAGAGGCGGATCCAGGACATCAGTACGGGGCTGGGGTAAGAGGCTCGAGTATAGGCGGATCAAAGACATCAGTACGGGGGTGGGGCTAAGGAGCTCGAGCATAAGCGGGTTCAGGACATCAGTACGTGGGTGGGGCTCGGGAGCTCAAGCATAGGCGGATCCAGGACATCAGTAGGGGTAGGGGCTAAGGAGTTCAAGCATAGCCGGATCCAGGGCAGTATAGAGGTGGGGCTACGGAGTTCGAGCATAGGCAGATCCAGGACATATGTAAGGGGGTGGGGTAAGGAGCTCGAGCATAGGTGGATCCAGGACATCAGTTCGGTGGTGGGGCTGAGGTCTCGAGCTGGGCATAACTCGGTAACAAATAGGCTGAATTGGGTGAAAATCTGCAGGTATAGGTGAAATACCGTCGGAAAACCCATCATATTTTATATTGTATCTCCTTTCTTCTCGTCATGCCCAGTCTTTGCTTAACAAAACAAACATTATGCTTGTGCTTATTTCTTTGATAATATGAACATAGGTAAGCGTGGTGCAGTATGCAGACACATGCTAATTTAGGAAAACATGGGCCTAGACAGGTGATTGAATGGAGCCATAATGGAACACAAAACCCAAAACTCCAACATTGCGTTGTTATAAGTATCAAACTGCTGAAAAAACTCGCCTGTCAATCGAACTGTTTGGCTAACGTACATTGTCACCGGCTTCTCCTGCGCCAGAGCGGCACCTGCCGAGGCCGCAGGCCGAGGTTGTTGTTGTTGTTGTTGTTGTTGTCTGTTCTGAGCGCTGGTATCAGGGACCTAAAACTTTTGTGGATAGAAGGCACTTCCAAATGAATAAGCACCACGGTTGTCAATTTTCAAAATTTTCAAAATTTTGCCCAGAATTTTGCATTATGTGATTTTTACCTTTTATTTTTCTATTTTTTGCTAATTCATCTAGACTCTTCAAACTTGCACCCTTTTACATCAGGGAAATTTGTAGTTCACACAAAAAGTTGGAAAGAAAAAGCTTTAAATTTAGGGCTCTAAATTGGCTTTTAAACTTTGCACCCTAAATTTGGCATAAAACTCATGGTCTAAACTACAGGCTCGAAATATCTGAAGCTACAGCAGTTCAAGGTCTGAGTCAAATATCAACTTAAAGGACGGTTTGTGCAGTACTGCACAAACACAGAAACAAAACAAAAACGGAAATTTAAGGGTCCTTTTTGGCCAATTCCGTGAAGGTCTGCATTTCCCAAAATATCATTCAAACGCTTATATCTTCCGATCTAATTGATAAGAATTAGTTCCCATTTCAGATAATAAGAGAGAATAGCCTCCTTTATTATATATTTAGAGATAAAAACTTTCAAACTGAAACTTTTTATTTTATAGGCAAAAATAAAATATAAGTTTCTAAAATTTTTATTCTCAGCCCCCTGGTTTCCAGACCATGATAGCTACGGTATTGAACTTAACACGGCTGGATAGAAAATTTCGTTGCCGTCATTTTTCTCACTCATACCCGCCACTTATCTCTTACGGCTTCCGCGCTATAAGCCGTAAAGTACATTTCAAAGTGGTAATTTTATCAGTTCATTTTTGCTTCACACCGGGGTTTAGGGTGGTTAGAGTCATTGGAGGGAAATGAAATTTTGCATGCAGCTAGGTAAGAGACATATGTCGACATTCCATCTGCAAAGATATCAATGAAACACCAAGTTACCTTTACAAACATGCCGTTTCTCCACGCAACGTTGTAGCAAATCACCACGCGTCACCCCTGCGTCCACGCCGCGGCAACGCCGGCGATCGGCGCGGCCGTTTCTGTTTATTTATGGTCTGGTAAAAAAGGACCCATTACTACCCATAATGCATCACAAGTAATTAGAGTACCGTAAAAGTCTGAGTTTACAATAAGAGTATTATGTTTCTGTTTTTGGACCATGGGTGGATCCAGGGAATAAGTAGGCTAGGTGCCCCCCCTCACCCTTCTCCCCCCATCCCCCTCCCCAACCCCCAATCGACCATCGGCGCCCTCTGAAATTGTAAAGACACGCCTCTCAAGGTCGATGACGCTCCCTGAAATGTCGCTTCCCATACGCGGATCCAGGATTGCCTATCGGGAGCGAGGTGGGGGGGGAAATTTCCTGGTGGGCGCTATCTACACCAGGGACGCCACTTTTGACCGGAAAACCTATCAAGTAGGCGCTAAAACCTATCAGTAGACCCCGATACCTGCATCTCGGGGAAAACAACATTTCAGGGGGTGCCATCGAACTTTCCAGGGGTTTCCGGGACAATTTCAGGGGGCGCTAAGATTCTATGGGGGGCACCTGTCCCCTTTCCCCCTTGGATCCGCCTATGCCGTTTCGGGGGGGGCACGGAGGTGGGGTCGTTACGGATGTGGGGGTAAGGAGCTCGAGCATAAGCGGATCCAGGACATCAGCATGGGGGTAGGGGCTAAAGAGTTCGAGCATAGGCAGACCCAGGACATCAGTACGAGGGTGGGGCAAGGGAGTTAGAGCATAGGCGGATCCAGGACATCGGTACGAGGGTCGGGCTAGGGAGTTAGAGCATAAGCGGATCCAGGACATCGGTACGAGGGTCGGGGTAGGCAGTTAGAGCATAGGCGGATCCAGGACATTAGTACGGGGATGGGGCTAAGCAGCTGAGCATTAGCGGATTCAGGACATCAGTACGGGGTGAGACTCGGGATTTCCAGCATAGGCGGATCCAGGACATCAGTAGGGGGGTAGGGGCTACGGAGTTCGGGCATAGGCGGATCCAGGATATTAGTACGGGGATAGGGCTAAGGAGATCGAGCATAGGCGGATCTAGGACATCTGTACAGGGGTGGAGATAAGGAGCTCGAGCATAGGCAGATCCAGGACATCAGTATGGGTGTAGGGCTAAGGAGCTCGAGCATAGGCGGATCCAGGACATCAGTGCGGGGGTGGGGCTAAAGGGCTTGAGTATAGGCGGATCCAGGACATCAGTACGCGAGTGGGGCTAAGAAGCTCGAGCATAAGCGGATTCAGCTGATCAGTACGGGGGTGGGGCTCAGGAGCTCGAGCATAGGCGGATCTAGGACATCAGTACGGTGGTGGGGCTCGGGCGTTCCAGCATAGGCGGATCCAGGACATTAGTAGGGTGGTAGGGGCTGAAGAGTTCGAGTATAGGCGAATCCAGGGCAGTACGGAGGTGGGGCTACGGAGTTCAAGCATAGGCAGATCCAGGACATCAGTTCGGGGGTGGGGCTAAGGAGCTGGAGCATAGGCAGATCCAGGACATAAGTATGGGTGTGGGCCTAAGGAGCTCGAGCAGAGGCGGATCCAGGACATCAGTACGGGGGGTGGGGCTAAGGGGCTCGAGTATAGGCGGATCAAAGATATCAGCACGGGGGTAGGGGCTAAAGAGTTCTAGCATAGGCGGATCCAGGATATCAGTACGAGTGTGGGGCTAAGGACCTCGAGCATAAGCGGATTCAGGATATCAGTACGGGGGTGGGGCTCGGGAGCTCGAGCATAGGCGAATCCAGGACATCAGTAGAGGGTCGGGGCTGAGCATAGGCGGTTCCAGGGCAATACAGAGGTGGGGCTAAGGAGCTCGAGCAGAGGCGGATCCAGGACATAAGTATGGGTGTGGGGCTAAGGAGCTCGAACAGACGCGGATCCAGGACATCAGTACGAGGGTGGGGCTAAGGGGCTCGAGTATAGGCGGATCAAGGACATCAGTACGGGGGTGGGGCTAAGGAGCTCGAGCATAAGCGGATCCAGGACATCAAGGGGCTAAAGAGTTAAAACAGGTAGGGGCTAAAGAGTTAAAACATAAGCGGATCCAGGGCATCAGTACGGGGGTGGGGCTAAGGAGCTCGAGCATAAGCGGATTCAGGACATCAGTACGTGGGTGGGGCTCGGGAGCTCGAGCATAGGCGGATCCAGGACATCAGTAGGGGTAGGGGCTAAGGAGTTCAAGCATAGGCGGATCCAGGGCAGTATAGAGGTGGGGCTACGGAGTTCGAGCATAGTCAGATCTAGGACAAATGTAAGGGGTGGGGTAAGGAGCTCGTGCATAGGCGGATCCAGGACATCAGTTCCGTGGTGGGGCTGAGGTCTCGAGCTGGGGCATAACTCGGTAACAAATAGGCTGAATTGGGTGAAAATCTGCAGGTATAGGTGCAATACCGTCGGAAAACCCATCATATTTTATATCGTATCTCCTTTCTTCTCGTCATGCCCAATCATTGCTTAACAAAACAAACATTATGCGTGTGTTTATTTCTTTGATGATATGAACAGAGGGCAGGCGTGGTGCAGTATGCAGAGACATGCTAATTTAGGAAAACATGGGCCTAGACAGGGGATTGAATGGAGCCATAATGAGAACACAAAACCTAAAACTCCAACATTGCGTTGTTATAAGTATCAAACTGCTGAAAAAACTCGCCTGTCAATCGAACTGTTTGGCTAACGTACATTGTCACCGGCTTCTCCTGCGCCAGAGCGGCACCTGCCGAGGCCGCAGGCCGAGGTTGTTGTTGTTGTTGTTGTCTGTTCTGAGCGCTGGTATCAGAGACCTAAAACTTTTGTGGATAGAAGGCACTTCCAAATGAATAAGCACCACGGTTGTCAATTTTCAAAATTTTCAAAATTTTGCCCAGAATTTTGCATTATGTGATTTTTAACTTTTATTTTTCTATTTTTTGCTAATTCATCTACAGTCTTCAAACTTGCACCCTTTTACATCAGGGAAATTTGTAGTTCACACAAAAAGTTGGAAAGAAAAAGCTTTAAATTTAGGCCTCTAAATTAGCTTTTAAACTTTGCACCCTAAATTTGGCATAAAACTCATGGTCTAAACTACAGGCTCGAAATATCTGAAGCTACAGCAGTTCAGGTTCTGAGTCAAATACCAATTTAAAGGCCGGTTTGTGCAGTACTGCACAAACACAGAAACAAAACAAAAACGGAAATTTAAGGGTCCTTTTTGGCCCATTCTGCGAAGGTCTGCATTTCCCAAAATATCAGTCAAACCCTTATATCTTCCGATCTAATTAAGATAAATTATTTCCCATTTCAGATAATAAAAGAGAATAGCCTCCTTTATGATATATTTAGAGATAAAAACTTTCAGACTGAAACTTTTTATTTTATAGGCAAAAATAAAATATAAGTTTTTAAAGTTTTTATTCTCAGCCCCCTGGTTTCCAGACCATGATAGCTACGGTATTGAACTTAACACGGCTGGATAGAAAACTTCGTTGCCGTTATTTTTCTCACTCCTACCCCCCACTTATCTCTTACGGCTTCCGCGCTATAAGCCGTAAAGTACATTTCAAAGTGGTAATTTTATCAGTTCATTTTTGCTTCACACCGGGGTTTAGGGTGGTTAGAGTTATTGGAGGGAAATGAAATTTTGCATGCAGCTAGGTAAGAGACATATGTCGACATTCCATCTGCATAGATATCAATGAAACACCAAGTTACCTTTACAAACATGCCGTTTCTCCACGCAACGTTGTAGCAAATCACCACGCGTCACACCTGCGTCCACGCCGCGGCAACGCCGGCGATCGGCGCGGCCGTTTCTGTTTATTTATGGTCTCGTAAAAAAGTACCCTTTACTACCCATAATGCATCACAAGTAATTAGAGTACCGTAAAAGTCCGAGTTTACAATAAGAGTATTATGTTTCTGTTTTTGGACCATGGGTGGATCCAGGGAATAAGTAGGCTAGGTGCCCCCCCTCACCCTTCTCCCGCTATACCCCTCCCCCAACCCCCAATCGACCATCGGCGCCCTCTGAAATTGTAAAGACACGCCTCTCAAGGTCGATGACGCTCCCCGAAATGTCGCTTCCCATACGCGGATCCAGGATTGCCTATCGGGAGCGAGGTGGAAGGGGAAATTTCCTGGTGGGCGCTATCTACACCAGGGACGCCACTTTTGGCCGGAAAACCTATCAAGTAGGCGCTAAAACCTATCAGTAGACCCCGATACCTGCATCTCGGGGAAAACAACATTTCAGGGAGTGCCATCGAACTTTCCAGGGGTTTCCGGGACAATTTCAGGGGGCGCTAAGATTCTATGGGGGGCACCTGTCCCCTTTCCCCCTTGGATCCGCCTATGTCGTTTCGGGGGGGGCACGGAGGTGGGGTCGTTACGGGTGTGGGGGTAAGAAGCTCGATCATAAGCGGATCCAGGACATCAGCATGGGGGTAGGGGCTAAAGAGTTCGAGCATAGGCAGACCCAGGACATCAGTACGAGGGTGGGGCTAGGGAGTTAGAGCATAGGCGGATCCAGGACATCGGTACGAGGGTCGGGCTAGGGAGTTAGAGCATAGGCGGATCCAGGACATTAGTACGGGGTCGGGGCTAAGCAGCTGAGCATTAGCGGATTCAGGACATCAGTACGGGGTGAGACTCGCGAGTTTCAGCATAGGCGGATTCAGGACATCAGTAGGGGGGTAGGGGCTACGGAGTTCGAGCATAGGCAGATCCAGGATATTAGTACGGGGATGGGGCTAAGGAGATCGAGCATAGGCGGATCTAGGACATCTGTACGGGGGTGGAGATAAGGAGCTCGAGCATAGGCTGATCCAGGACATCAGTATGGGTGTGGGGCTAAGGAGCTCGAGCAGAGGCGGATCTAGGACATCAGTACGGCGGTGGGGCTAAAGGGCTTGATTATAGGCGAATCAAGGACATCAGTACGGGGGTGAGGCTAAGGAGCTCGAGCATAAGCGGATCCAGGACATCAGAACGTGGGTAGGGGCTAAAGAGTTCGAGCATAGGCGAATCCAGGACATCAGTACGGGGGTGGGGCTATGAAGCTCGAGCATAAGCGGATTCAGCTGATCAGTACGGGGGTGGGGCTCGGGAGCTCGAGCATAGGCGGATCTAGGACATCAGTACGGTGGTGGGGCTCAGGCGTTCCAGCATAGGCGGATCCAGGACATTAGTAGGGTGGTAGGGGCTAAAGAGTTCGAGTATAGGCAAATCCAGGGCAGCACGGAGGTGGGGCTACGGAGTTCGAGCATAGGCAGATCCAGGACATAAGTTCGGGGGTGGGGCTAAGGAGCTCCAGCATAGGCGGATCCAGGACATCAGTGCAGGGGTGTGGCTCCGGAGCTCGAGTAAAGGCGGATCCAGGACATCAGTGGGGGGTAGGGGCTACGGAGTTCGAGCATAGGCGGATCCAGGACATCAGTAAGAAGGTGGGGAAAGGAGCTCGAGCATAGGCAGATCCAGGACATCAGTAGGGGGTAGGGGCTAAGGAGTTCGAGCATAGGCGGATCCAGGACATCAGTACGGAGGTGGGGCTCGGGCGTTCCAGCATAGGCGGATCCAGGACAATAGTAGGGTGGTAGGGGCTAAAGAGTTCGAGTATAGGCGAAACCAGGGCAGTACGGAGGTTGGGCTACGGAGTTCGAGCATAGGCAGATCCAGGACATCATTTCGGGGGTGGGGCCAGGGAGCTCGAGCATAGGCGGATCCAGGACATCAGTGCAGGGGTGTGGCTCCGGAGCTCGAGTAAAGGCGGATCCAGGACATCAGTACGGGGGTGGGGCTAAGGAGATCGAGCATAGGTGGATCCAGGACATCTGTACAAGGGTGGGGCTAAAGAGCTGGAGCATAGGCGGATCCAGGACATCAGTATGGGTGTGGGCCTAAGAAGCTCGAGCAGAGGCGGATCCAGGGCATCAGTACGGGGGGTGGGGCTAAGGGGTTCGAGTATAGGCGGATAAAGGACATCAGTACAGAGGTGGGGCTAAGGAGCTCAAGCATAAGCGGATCCAGGACATCAGCACAGGGGTAGGGGCTAAAGAGTTCGAGCATAGGCGGATCCAGGACATCAGTACGGGGGTGGGGCTTAGGAGCTCGAGCATAAGCGGAGCCAGGATACCAGTACGGGGGTAGAGGCTGAGGAGTTTGAGCATAGGCGGATCCAGCATATCGGTACGGGGATTGGGCTAAGGAGATCCAGCATAGGCTGATCCAGGACATCTGTACGGAGGTGGGGCTAAGGAGCTCGAGCATAGGCGGATCCAGGACATCAGTATGGGTGTCGGGGTAAGGAGCCGAGCAGAGGCGGATCCAGGACATCAGTACGGGGCTGGGGTAAGAGGCTCGAGTATAGGCGGATCAAAGACATCAGTACGGGGGTGGGGCTAAGGAGCTCGAGCATAAGCCGATCCAGGACATCAAGGGGCTAAAGACTTAAAACAGGTAGGGGCTAAAGAGTCAAAACATAAGCGGATCCAGGACATCAGTACGGGGGTGGGTCTAAGGAGCTCGAGCATAAGCGGGTTCAGGACATCAGTACGTGGGTGGGGCTCGGGAGCTCAAGCATAGGCGGATCCAGGACATCAGTAGGGGTAGGGGCTAAGGAGTTCAAGCATAGCCGGATCCAGGGCAGTATAGAGGTGGGGCTACGGAGTTCGAGCATAGGCAGATCCAGGACATATGTAAGGGGGTGGGGTAAGGAGCTCGAGCATAGGTGGATCCAGGACATCAGTTCGGTGGTGGGGCTGAGGTCTCGAGCTGGGCATAACTCGGTAACAAATAGGCTGAATTGGGTGAAAATCTGCAGGTATAGGTGAAATACCGTCGGAAAACCCATCATATTTTATATTGTATCTCCTTTCTTCTCGTCATGCCCAGTCTTTGCTTAACAAAACAAACATTATGCTTGTGCTTATTTCTTTGATAATATGAACATAGGTAAGCGTGGTGCAGTATGCAGACACATGCTAATTTAGGAAAACATGGGCCTAGACAGGTGATTGAATGGAGCCATAATGGAACACAAAACCCAAAACTCCAACATTGCGTTGTTATAAGTATCAAACTGCTGAAAAAACTCGCCTGTCAATCGAACTGTTTGGCTAACGTACATTGTCACCGGCTTCTCCTGCGCCAGAGCGGCACCTGCCGAGGCCGCAGGCCGAGGTTGTTGTTGTTGTTGTTGTTGTTGTCTGTTCTGAGCGCTGGTATCAGGGACCTAAAACTTTTGTGGATAGAAGGCACTTCCAAATGAATAAGCACCACGGTTGTCAATTTTCAAAATTTTCAAAATTTTGCCCAGAATTTTGCATTATGTGATTTTTACCTTTTATTTTTCTATTTTTTGCTAATTCATCTAGACTCTTCAAACTTGCACCCTTTTACATCAGGGAAATTTGTAGTTCACACAAAAAGTTGGAAAGAAAAAGCTTTAAATTTAGGGCTCTAAATTGGCTTTTAAACTTTGCACCCTAAATTTGGCATAAAACTCATGGTCTAAACTACAGGCTCGAAATATCTGAAGCTACAGCAGTTCAAGGTCTGAGTCAAATATCAACTTAAAGGACGGTTTGTGCAGTACTGCACAAACACAGAAACAAAACAAAAACGGAAATTTAAGGGTCCTTTTTGGCCAATTCCGTGAAGGTCTGCATTTCCCAAAATATCATTCAAACGCTTATATCTTCCGATCTAATTGATAAGAATTAGTTCCCATTTCAGATAATAAGAGAGAATAGCCTCCTTTATTATATATTTAGAGATAAAAACTTTCAAACTGAAACTTTTTATTTTATAGGCAAAAATAAAATATAAGTTTCTAAAATTTTTATTCTCAGCCCCCTGGTTTCCAGACCATGATAGCTACGGTATTGAACTTAACACGGCTGGATAGAAAATTTCGTTGCCGTCATTTTTCTCACTCATACCCGCCACTTATCTCTTACGGCTTCCGCGCTATAAGCCGTAAAGTACATTTCAAAGTGGTAATTTTATCAGTTCATTTTTGCTTCACACCGGGGTTTAGGGTGGTTAGAGTCATTGGAGGGAAATGAAATTTTGCATGCAGCTAGGTAGGGGACATATGTCGACATTCCATCTGCAAAGATATCAATGAAACACCAAGTTACCTTTACAAACATGCCGTTTCTCCACGCAACGTTGTAGCAAATCACCACGCGTCACCCCTGCGTCCACGCCGCGGCAACGCCGGCGATCGGCGCGGCCGTTTCTGTTTATTTATGGTCTGGTAAAAAAGGACCCATTACTACCCATAATGCATCACAAGTAATTAGAGTACCGTAAAAGTCTGAGTTTACAATAAGAGTATTATGTTTCTGTTTTTGGACCATGGGTGGATCCAGGGAATAAGTAGGCTAGGTGCCCCCCCTCACCCTTCTCCCCCCATCCCCCTCCCCAACCCCCAATCGACCATCGGCGCCCTCTGAAATTGTAAAGACACGCCTCTCAAGGTCGATGACGCTCCCTGAAATGTCGCTTCCCATACGCGGATCCAGGATTGCCTATCGGGAGCGAGGTGGAGGGGGAAATTTCCTGGTGGGCGCTATCTACACCAGGGACGCCACTTTTGACCGGAAAACCTATCAAGTAGGCGCTAAAACCTATCAGTAGACCCCGATACCTGCATCTCGGGGAAAACAACATTTCAGGGGGTGCCATCGAACTTTCCAGGGGTTTCCGGGACAATTTCAGGGGGCGCTAAGATTCTATGGGGGGCACCTGTCCCCTTTCCCCCTTGGATCCGCCTATGCCGTTTCGGGGGGGGCACGGAGGTGGGGTCGTTACGGATGTGGGGGTAAGGAGCTCGAGCATAAGCGGATCCAGGACATCAGCATGGGGGTAGGGGCTAAAGAGTTCGAGCATAGGCAGACCCAGGACATCAGTACGAGGGTGGGGCAAGGGAGTTAGAGCATAGGCGGATCCAGGACATCGGTACGAGGGTCGGGCTAGGGAGTTAGAGCATAAGCGGATCCAGGACATCGGTACGAGGGTCGGGGTAGGCAGTTAGAGCATAGGCGGATCCAGGACATTAGTACGGGGATGGGGCTAAGCAGCTGAGCATTAGCGGATTCAGGACATCAGTACGGGGTGAGACTCGGGATTTCCAGCATAGGCGGATCCAGGACATCAGTAGGGGGGTAGGGGCTACGGAGTTCGGGCATAGGCGGATCCAGGATATTAGTACGGGGATAGGGCTAAGGAGATCGAGCATAGGCGGATCTAGGACATCTGTACAGGGGTGGAGATAAGGAGCTCGAGCATAGGCAGATCCAGGACATCAGTATGGGTGTAGGGCTAAGGAGCTCGAGCATAGGCGGATCCAGGACATCAGTGCGGGGGTGGGGCTAAAGGGCTTGAGTATAGGCGGATCCAGGACATCAGTACGCGAGTGGGGCTAAGAAGCTCGAGCATAAGCGGATTCAGCTGATCAGTACGGGGGTGGGGCTCAGGAGCTCGAGCATAGGCGGATCTAGGACATCAGTACGGTGGTGGGGCTCGGGCGTTCCAGCATAGGCGGATCCAGGACATTAGTAGGGTGGTAGGGGCTGAAGAGTTCGAGTATAGGCGAATCCAGGGCAGTACGGAGGTGGGGCTACGGAGTTCAAGCATAGGCAGATCCAGGACATCAGTTCGGGGGTGGGGCTAAGGTCTCGAGCTGGGTCATAACTCGGTAACAATTAGGCTGAATTGGAGGAAAATCTGCAGGTATAGGTGAAATACCGTCGGAAAACCCATCATATTTTATACTGTATCTCTTTTCTTCTGGTCATGCCCAGTCTTTGCTGAACAAAACAGACATTAAACGTGTGTTTATTTATGTGAAGACATGACCAGAGGGCAAGCGTGGTGCAGTATGCAGAGACATGCTAATTTAGAAAAACATGGGCCTACACAGGGGATTGAATGGAGCCATAATGAGAAAACAAAACCTAAAACCCCAACATTGCGTTGTTATGAGTTTCAAACTGCTGAAAACACTCGCCTGTCAATCGAACTGTTTGGCTAACGTACATTGTCACCAGCTTCTTCTGCGCCAGAGCGGCGCCTGCCGAGGCCGCAGGCCGAGGTTGTTTATCAGAAGCCGGTGACGAACGAAGTAAGAAACGGCTTCTATTCTGACAGTTTTTCCGGTCTCGTCGTTGTCTGTCAGAAGCCGGTGACAAACGAAGTGAGAAACGCCTTCTATACTGGCAGTTTTTCGTTCTCTGTTATCCGTAGTAGTAGTAGTAGTAGTAGTAGTAGTAGTAGTAGTAGTAGTAGTAGTAGTAGTAGTAGTAGTAGTAGTAGTAGTAGTAGTAGTAGTAGTAGTAGTAGTAGTAGTAGTAGTAGTAGTAGTAGTAGTAGTAGTAGTAGTAGTAGTAGTAGTAGTAGTAGTAGTAGTAGTAGTAGTAGTAGTAGTAGTAGTAGTAGTAGTAGTAGTAGTAGTAGTAGTAGTAGTAGTAGTAGTAGTAGTAGTAGTAGTAGTAGTAGTAGTAGTAGTAGTAGTAGTAGTAGTAGTAGTAGTAGTAGTAGTAGTAGTAGTAGTAGTAGTAGTAGTAGTAGTAGTAGTAGTAGTAGTAGTAGTAGTAGTAGTAGTAGTAGTAGTAGTAGTGGTAGTAGTAGTAGTAGTAGTAGTAGTAGTAGTAGTAGTGGTAGTAGTAGTAGTAGTAGTAGTAGTAGTAGTAGTAGTAGTAGTAGTAGTAGTAGTAGTAGTAGTAGTAGTAGTAGTAGTAGTAGTAGTAGTAGTAGTAGTAGTAGTAGTAGTAGTAGTAGTAGTAGTAGTAGTAGTAGTAGTAGTAGTAGTAGTAGTAGTAGTAGTAGTAGTAGTAGTAGTAGTAGTAGTAGTAGTAGTAGTAGTAGTAGTAGTAGTAGTAGTAGTAGTAGTAGTAGTAGTGGTAGTAGTAGTAGTAGTAGTAGTAGTAGTAGTAGTAGTAGTAGTAGTAGTAGTAGTAGTAGTAGTAGTAGTAGTAGTAGTAGTAGTAGTAGTAGTAGTAGTAGTAGTAGTAGTAGTAGTAGTAGTAGTAGTAGTAGTAGTAGTAGTAGTAGTAGTAGTAGTAGTAGTAGTAGTAGTAGTAGTAGTAGTAGTAGTAGTAGTAGTAGTAGTAGTAGTAGTAGTAGTAGTAGTAGTAGTAGTAGTAGTAGTAGTAGTAGTAGTAGTAGTAGTAGTAGTAGTAGTAGTAGTAGTAGTAGTAGTAGTAGTAGTAGTAGTAGTAGTAGTAGTAGTAGTAGTAGTAGTAGTAGTAGTAGTAGTAGTAGTAGTAGTAGTAGTAGTAGTAGTAGTAGTAGTAGTAGTAGTAGTAGTAGTAGTAGTAGTAGTAGTAGTAGTAGTAGTAGTAGTAGTAGTAGTAGTAGTAGTAGTAGTAGTAGTAGTAGTAGTAGTAGTAGTAGTAGTAGTAGTAGTAGTAGTAGTAGTAGTAGTAGTAGTAGTAGTAGTAGTAGTAGTAGTAGTAGTAGTAGTAGTAGTAGTAGTAGTAGTTGTTTATTCTGAGGACTGGTATCAAATACTTGAAACTTGCAGGGATGAATGGCAGGAACCCATAAAAAATCCCGACGGCTGCAGATTTTCGAATTTTGCAAAAAATTTCCAAAATCTTGGATTATATTTTTCTAAATTTTTATTTTTTATTTTTCTATTTTTAGTCTACAGCTCTTAAACTTACACTGTTTTACACACAATCAATTACCAGTTGTTGCTCAAAGTTTGAAGCAAAATATCCAAATTTGTACTTCCAAAATGATTTTTTGAAACTTTCACCTCCAACTTGTAGTAAAATGCATTACCAAAGTTATAAGTTCGAAATATCTGAAGATATGATGCTAGGTGTTCCAAACTTGATTTTTACAGACAGAATGGACTGTGCATTACTGCATAGACACTAAATTGAACCAAAAGCATAATTTTAAAGGTTAGTTTTGGCCCTTTTTCCAAAACATTGCAATTATGGCCTAAAACTTTAAAACCACATAACTTTCAAAATTCTGGACATTTTTGAACGCAGTTTTCTTTGTTAGGATGGGTATTGTCATTACAACAACGTATTCTAAACTCAAATTTCTCAGTTAATGGGAAATATTTTTCTGCAAAAAATACAATATTTTTTTGGAATTTATGACTATATATTTCCAAATTTTCTTTCCGAAATTGGTACCAAAAAAATCCCAGCTCAAGTTCTACAACCGTCTGCCTGACCATACTCGCGCGCCTCCCATAGGTTTTGAGCTAGATGATGATAAAGACTGA
The DNA here is from genome assembly GCA_034440635.1 of Lepas anatifera. Lineage (NCBI taxonomy): Eukaryota > Metazoa > Arthropoda > Thecostraca > Lepadidae > Lepas > Lepas anatifera. Next base: position 57,099 of record JAOTON010000203.1, read on the forward strand.
ATTTGATGCGGTTTTCATAGGTTGTAATAGATTGATCACGTGATAAAATGCCTTTATACTCAACTGAGATATATGGCTCTCTCTATACTTGTAGTATGGGAAATTATGAGCTCTGCCGTTTTTGTTCCATGACGCTCCGACGACTAGCTCGCCACTGAGGGGCAAAATACTTCGGTCCCGTTTTTCCCGCAGCAGTAGTGACGTCATTCTGCCCTTCTTGCATGGACCTTCTGTTCTTTGGCAGCAGGCTGCAGTCGGTAAATGCGTGCAAGAAAGGCATAACATTTCTATCTGAGTGCATACAGCGGGTGGCTAGCCGGTCGGGGCGGACGGGACCCTGACTAGAGGGCAGAGAGTGCCGAGGCGTGTTTAGAGATCCGAGGAAGTGAGCAGTGATGCCCTCAGGCATCTAGGGAACGGTAGCAGGGTCCAGAGGGGTGCTGAAATAGCTCATGGGAGACATTTCGGACGGGGGAGCAGTGAGGATGGGAGCTGGTACGGGACTGGAGCCTTCCCCGCCATTGCCTCGGAGCAGCTTCTGTGTTTGTATTAACCATAGATATTCTGACATTGGGGGGGGAGTTCAGCCCCCAGCTCCGCCCCTTGTATCTACCACCATTTGAATAGCCACCATGTATGTATATAAGCATATGAAAGATTAAAGATTTCGTTGCACTCCGTACCAAATTACCGAACAATATCAATGAGAGGCAATCGACCATGCATATCTCAAATGCAGTATTCAGGTCAACAAAGGTCACTGTGCATGCGCACTGGAGCTAATGGTAACAGAGGCTATCTCGGCAACCTACGGGTCGATTTTCTTGAAATTTTGTGAAAAAAGAATAGCATAAAATGTAAGTAAAAGGGTCATTGAAGCTGCACTGCGCTGCGCATGCGCAGAAGAAATTATAAAGATTAGCCTGAAAGGCGAGGATATTTCAGAGGAGGACCTGAACAGAGGGAAAGCCAACGTGCTTATTTTAAGCATGAATGTTTTGTCACCCTTGGTATTAACAAAGGTCAGTGCACATGCGCATTAGAACTTATGGTCATGGAGGCTATCTCGGGAGACAATAGACCAATTTCGCTCAAATTTTTGCAAGTAAAAGCAGAATATCATCTGCGAACCCTAAATGATGGCATTATGACGCTGTACTATTATGCGCATGTGCAGTAGGAATTCTAAGGAATAATAGGCTATAAGGGATCATCTAGACCAGGAGACAAACAAACGGCATTTTAACATGCTTCAGTCAACCATAACGGTATCTTTGCTCTCATTCACTGCAGACGTTACTGCGCAGGCGAACTGGGACTTAGGGTAACCGAAGCTAACTCTTTAACAAATTGGCTGAATTGGGTGAAAATCTGCAGGTATAGGTGAAATACGGTCGGCAAACCCATCATATCTTATATTGTATCTCCTTTCTTCTGGGCATGCCCAGTCTTTACTTAACAAAACAACCATTATACGTGTGTTTATTTATTTGATGACATAAACAGAGAGCAATCGTGGCACCGTGTGCAGAGACATGCTAATTTAGGAAAACATGGCCTTACAAAGGGGATTGAATGGAGTCATAATGAAAACACAAGACCTAAAGTCCGAAAATTGCGTTGGAATAAGTATCATAGTGCTGAAAACACTCGCCTGTCAATCGAATTGTTTGCCTAACGTACATTCTCCTGCGCCGGAGCGGCACCTGCCGAGGCCGCAGGCCAAGGTTGTCTGTTGTTGTTGTTGTTGTCTGTTCTGAGCGCTGGTATCAGAGACCTAAAACTTTTGTGGATAGAAGGCACTTCCAAATGAATAAGCACCATGGTTGTCAATTTTCAAAATTTTCAAAATTTTGCCCAGAATTTTGCATTATGTGATTTTTAACTTTTATTTTTCTATTTTTTGCTAATTCATCTAGACTCTTCAAACTTGCACCTTTTTACATCAGGGGAATTTGTAGTTCACACAAAAAGTTGGAAAGAAAAAGCTTTAAATTTAAGTCTCTAAATTAACTTTTAAACTTTGCACCCTAAATTTGACATAAAACTCATGGTCTAAACTATAAGCTCGAAATATCTGAAGCTACGGCAGTTCAGGTTCTAAGTCAAATATCCACTTATAGGCCTGTTTGTGCAGTTTTGCGCAAACACAAAAACAAAATGAAAACGGAAATTTGGGGTCCTTTTTGGCATATTCCGTGAAGGTCTGTATTTCCCGAAATATCATTCAAACCTTTATATCTTTGGATCTTATTAATAAAATTTAGTTTCCATTTCAGATAATAAAAGAGACTAGCCTCCCTTATTATATATTTAGAGATAAAAACTTTCAGACTGAAACTTTTTATTTTATAGTCAAATATAAATTATAAGTTTCGAAACTTTTTATTCTCAGCCCCCTGGTTTCCAAAACATGATAGCTAGGGTATTGAACTTAACACGGCTGGAAAGCAAACTTCGTTGCCGTCATTTTTCTCACTCATACCCCCCACTTATCTCTTACGGCGTCCGAGCTATAAGTCGTATAATACATTTCAAAGTGGTAATTTTATCGGTTCAGTTTTGCTTCACACCGGGGTTTACGGTGGTTAGAGTCATTGCAGGGAAATGAAATTTTGCATGCAGCTAGGTAAGAGACATATCTTGCCATTGCGACAGGTTGCATATCATTGCGACACCAGTCTACCTTTACTTAAATGTAATACATCATGCTAGTATGTTTCCCGTTTGAAACCTCACCCCGCCGTTCGGCCGTAGCGTCGCAGGTGGCGCTATGGGAGCTGCTATCCGAGACAGATGCCACAGCTATCTACGCATGCTATAGACCAGCGCGAATGCCCGGTGGTGACAGGGTAATCTGTCTCGTTTCGGCTCCTCTACTCGTGCAACGGTGGCGTTGTCTGTTAGATATTCATATCAGTCGGACGGCCGGGTGACGGCCGTGCGGTGGGGTACTGCGCGATGTGGCGACATGCGACGAATAAAACACAAAATGGTGGTCAGGAACTGGTTTGCTTGTTTGGTTTGTTGTGTTTTGTTTCTTTACGTGTGTCCGAATCTTACTGTGTATGTGTGTGATACGTCCGGTAAAAGTGATGTGTTTTATGAGAGAGATAAGAGAGGCCCCACCACTTAAGCCTTCGGGCTATTGCGTCAATCTTTTTGTTATACCTGTCATATTGTTTCAGTCCAATAAAAGTTAATCATCTATCTGTCTACCCACTAGTTAATGCATTCTCTAACCATAGGTAACACTGGTTAAAGGATCCACCGTTGCACACAATTTCTTTCACAGCCGAATAAACCTCTTTGCGGTCATACCATGACACGTGACTCTTTGCACTGCCTGCTTAAATCAACTGTATAAGCAGTGGCGGATCCAGGCCATTAGTATGGGGGTGGGACTAAGGAGCTGGAGCATAGGCGGATCCAAGACATCAGTACCGGAGTGGGGCGAGGGAGCTCGAGCATAGGCGGATCCAGGACATCAGTACGGGGTGGGGCTAAGGAGCTAGAGCATAGGCGGATCCAGGACATCAGGACGGGGTTGGGGCTAGGGAGCTAGAGCATAGGCGGATCCAGGACATCAGTACGGGGGTGGGGCTAAGGACCTCCAGCATAGGCGGATCCAAGACAGTACGAAGGTGGGGCTACAGAGTTTGAGCATAGGCGGATCCAGGACATCAGTAAGGGAGTGGGGCTAAGGAGCTCGAGCATAGGCGGATTCAGGACATCAGTAAGGGGGTGGGGCTAAGGAGCTCGAGCATAGGCGGATCCAGGACATCAGTAGGGGTAGGGCTAAGGAGCTCGAGCATAGGCGGATCCAGGACATCAGTACGGGGATGGACCTAAGGAGCTCGAGAATAGGCGGATCCAGGACATCAGTTCGGGGTGGGGCTAAGGAGCTCGAGCATAGGCGGACCCAGGACATCAGTACGGGGGTGGGGCTAAGGAGATCGAACATAGGCGGATCCAGGACATCAGCGCAGTGGTGGGGCTAAGGAGCTCGAACATGGGCGGATCCAAGACATCAGTACAGGGGTGGGGCTAAGGAGCTCGAGCATAGGCGGACCCAGGACATCATTACGGGGATGGGCCTAAGGAGCTCGATCATAGGCGGATCCAGGACATCAGTACGGGGTTGGAACTCGGGACCTCGAGCATAGGCGGATCCAGGACATCAGTACGGGAATGGGGCTAAGGAGCTTGAGCATAGGCGGATCCAGGACAGTACGGAGGTGGGGCTACGGAGTTCGAGTATAGGCGGAACCAGGACATCAGTAAGGGCGTGGGGCTAAGGAGCTCGAGCATAGGCGGATCCAGGACATCAGTACGGGGAAAGGCCTGAGGAGTTTGAGCATAGGCGGATCCAGGACATCAATTCGGGGATGGGGCTAAGGAGCTCGAACATAGGCGCATCCAGGACACCAGTACAGGGGTGGGGCTAAGGAGCTCGAGCATAGGCGGATCCAGGACATTAGTACAGGGATGGGCCTAAGGAGCTCGCTTATAGGCGGATCCAGGACATCAGTCCGGGGGTGGGGCTAACGAGCTCGAGCATAGGCGGATCCAGGACATCAGTACGGGGTGGGGCTAAGGAGCTCGAGCATAGGCGGATCCAGAACATCAGTACGGGGATGGGGCTAGGGAGCTCGAGCATAGGCGGATCATTGACAGTACGGAAGTGGGGCTACAAAGTTCGAGCATAGGCGGATCCAGGACATCAGTTCGGAGATGGGGCTAAGGAGCTCGAACATAGGCGGTTCCAGGATACCAGTACGGGGGTGGGGCTAAGGAGCTCGAGCATAGGCGGATCCAGGACATCAGTACAGGGATGGGCCTTAGGAGCTCGCTCATAGGCGGATCCAGGACATCAGTCCGGGGGTGGGGCTAACGAGCTCGAGCATAGGCGGATCCAGGGCATCAGTACGGGGTGGGGCTAAGCAGCTCGAGCATAGGCGGATCCAGGACATCAGTACGGGGATGGGGCTAGGGAGCTCGAGCATAGGCGGATCCATGACAGTACGGAGGTGGGGCTACAAAGTTCGAGCATAGGCGGATCCAGGACATCGAAAAGAGGGTGGGGCTAAGGAGCTCGAGCATTGGCGGATCCAGGCCATCAATACGGCGATGAGCCTAAGGAATTCGAGCATAGGTGGATCCAGGATATCAGTTCGGGGATGGGGCTAAGGAGCTTGAGCATAGGCGGATCCAGGCTTACCAATAGAGGAGGCACCGTCCGCGGTGGAAGGGGTGTAATCTGGAACATAGGGCGCCACTTTTGGCACGCAAACTCCTTCCGATGGGCGCCGATTTTTGCATCTTAGGGGAAGGGGGTGGGAAGTGACATTTCAGGGGGTGCCATCGAATGTTTGAGGGGGCGCCGTGGCCATTTCAGGGGGCACTGAGGATCGATTAAAGGGGGGGACACGTGCCCCTATCCCCCCCGCCGCCCTGAATTCACCTATTAGCTCCAGGCTCGCTGCCATTGCCTCAAAACATCCTCTGCCTATGCTATAGCTGTGGGCATTTTCACATGGGGGGCACTTAAGCCCACTAGCCTCGCCCCTTGTATCCGCTATCGTATTTTGACATATAAATAATATATAAATCTCGTTGCACTCTATTCCATATTATCGAACAATATCAATAAGAGGAAATCGGTCATACAGATTTTGAATCTGGTCTTCAGGTCAATGAAAGGTCTCTGCATATGTGCAGTGAAACTAATGGAAACAGAGGCTATCCCGGTAGCCTACGGGTCGATTTTCTTGAAATTTTGTGAACAAGAAAATAACATGAAATGCAAACTATAAATAATGTCATAGTGAAGCTGCACTGCCCTGCGCATGCGCAGTAGAAATCTTAAAGATAAGCCTTAAAGGTGAGGATATTTCAGAAGAAGACATGAACAGAGGAGAGCCAACATGTTTAAATTTAGTATGAAAGTTTTGTCACCCTTGCTTACTACAAAGGTTAGTGCGCATGCGCATTAGAACTTATGGTCAGGGAGGCTATCTCGGGAGCCAATAGACCGATTGGGCTTAACCCTATTTCCGGCAGGGGGGCTAATATTGCCCCCCTAAGGTTTTTCAAGAATATCTCCGAAACGGCTTGCGATAGAACTTTGAAACTTCCTGACTTTTCCTAAAACTAGTACAGGCAGGTTTTCTGAAATTGTCAATATTATATATTTACCAGGGGCGGAGCTATGGCTGGGTTTTTGGGGAGGTTCTATCCACAAACCAAGTATTATCGTATGCGATGGGTTCTTTGTAAAAGGAAGCCGTCTCTGCTGATCCTGATACCAGTTATATGGTTTTATTATATCATTTTTTATGTGAGATGATAGTGCATTCACAATTGTCACTATTTGTATTCATCAGGGGCGGTTACAGCAGTTCAAAATGGGGGGGAATGTTATCAAGAAAGACTAAACGTTAGTAAGTGAGAAGACTGCTTACAGCCGTGCCAGGGCGAATACAATTGGGTATATGAAAATTCAAAATAGTTATAACCAAATTCTAGATTACCAGAGGCGTGTCCAGTCACTACACATTTTTAAAATGCATATTCCCAGCCAGTATCACCACCGCGACTCAATATCGTTGTATATTAAAAATGTGTTTCCAATCACCCCCACCCGCCCCCCCCACGACGAGAGTCCTTGATCCGCCTATGTCACCCCCTTTCCCAGAGCCGCCATGGGAGGGTAAAAATTATCAGAAATAAATTTCAACTAGTCGAGGGACTAATATACTCATGCATACCACTCGCATATTGTTGGGATGTATTTTACCCCACTGTTTTACCTTACTGCATCCGCCCCTGATGAGTTTTTCACTTTTTTCATTGATTTATGTGTCAAAGATGCCAAGCAGTATATCACGGCTTCTAATCCGCGTAACAAAAACTTTTTAGGTTGTATATATTTCCCCTCATAGTCCTGGTCCTGGAACTGCCATTGAATTTCGAATTTTTGCGTAACTCGAGTATATGACAATTTTGGGTCAATTATTTGTAAATCTGAACTAGTTTTGTGAAAATCGTACAACAGAGACAAGGGTTATGGAAAATCTAAAAATACACAAAAATTGTATATTTTGCACGACTTTCTCCTTAAAAATCAAAATTTTGAAATTTTCTTTTTCAAAATAAAGTTAAGCGTCAGGGGAATCTATAGCACTTTGAATTTTCAAAATCGGCCGGTTAGATTACGAGATCTTAGGGGGGCCGATATTGCCCCCCTGCCGGAAATAGGGGGTAGCCGGGAGCCTGACGGAAATAGGGTTAAACTTTGCGAGTAATAGCAGAATACTACCTGCTAATCCAAATTCACGGCTGTATGACACGGCATTGTTCTGCGCATGCGCAGTAGGAATTCTAAGGAATATTAGGCTATAAGGGATAGTTTAGATCAAGAGACAAACACACGACATACCAACATGCTTCAGTCAATTATAACGGTATCTTCGCTCTCATTCACTGCAGACTTTACTGCGCATGCGGACTGGGACTTACGGTAACCGAAGCTAACTCGGCAACAAATAGGCTGAATTGTGCGAAATTCTCCGGGTATAGGTGAAATATGGTCGGCAAACCCATAATATTTTATATTGTATGTCCTTTCTTCTGGGCATACCCAGTCCTTACTTAACAAACCAAACTTTATACGTGTGTTTATTTATGTGATGACATGAACAGAGGGCAAACGTGGCGCAGTGTGTAGAGACATGTTAGTTTAGGAAAAAGGGCTTACGCATGGGATTGAATGGAGTCATAATGAGAACACAAGAGATCAAGTCCTAACATCGCGTTAGTATATGTATCATACTGCTGAAAACACTCGTCTGTCAATCGAACTGTTTGCCTAACGTACATTGTCACCGGCTTCTCCTGCGCCGGAGCGGCACCTGCCGAGGCCGCAGGCCGAGGTCTGTAGTAGTTGTTGTCTGTTCTGAGGACTGGTATCAGAAACTTGAAACGTGCAGGGATGAAAGGCAGGAACCCATAAAAAATCCCGACGGCTGCAGATTTTCAAATTTTGCAAAAACTTTTCCAAAATTTTGGATTATATTTTTCTAAACTTCTATTTTTCTATTTTTCTATTTTTAGTCTACAGCTCTTAAACTTACACTCTTTTACACACAATCAATTACCAGTTGTTGCTCAAAGTTTGAAGCAAAAAATCGAAATTTGCACTTCCATAATGATTTTTTGAAACTTTTACCTCCAACTTGTATTGAAATGCATTACCAAAGTTATAAGTTCGAAATATCTGAAGATATGATGCTAGGTCTCCAAACTGGATTTTTACAGACAGAATGGACTGTGCATTACTGCATAGACACTAAACTGAACCAAAAGCATAATTTTAAAGGGTCAGTTTTGGCCCTTTTTCAAAACGTTGCAATTATAGCCTAAAACTTTAAAACCATATAATTTTCAAAATTCTGGACATTTCTGAACGTAGTTTTCTTTGTTGAGATGGGTATTGTCATTACAACAACATATTCTAAACCCAAATTTCTGAGTTAATGGGAAATATTTTTCTGCAAAAATACAATTTTTTTTGGGAATTTATGACTATATATTTCCAAATTTTCTTTTTGAAATTGGTACCAAAAAAGCCCGGCTCAAGTTCTACAACCGTCTGACTGACCATACCCGCGCGTCTCCCATAGGTTTTGATCTATATGATGATAAAGACTGAATTTGATGCGGTTTTCATAGGTTGTAATAGATTGATCACGTGATAAAGTGCCTTTATACTCAACTGGGATATATGGCTCTCTCTATACTTGTAGTATGGGAAATTATGAGCTCTGCCGTTTTTGTTCCATAACGCTCCGACGACTAGCTCGCCACTGAGGGGCAAAATACTTCGGTCCCGTTTTTCTCGCAGCAGTAGTGACGTCATTCTGCCCTTCTTGCATGGACCTTCTGTGCTGAGGCAGTGGGCTGCAGCCGGTAAATGCGTGCAAAAAATGCATAACATTTCTATCCGAGTGCATACAGCGGGTGGCTAGCCGGTCGAGGCGGTCGGGAACCTGACTAGAGGGCAGAGGGTGCCGAGGCGTGTTTAGAGATCCGAGGAAGTGAGCAGTGATGCCCTCAGGCATCTAGGGAACGGTAGCAGGGTCCAGAGGCGTGCTGAGATAGCTAATGGAAGACATTTCGGACGGGGGAGAAGTGAGGATGGGGGCTGGTACGGGACTGGACCCTTCCCCGCCATTGCCTCGGAGCAGCTTCTGTGTTTGTATTCACCATAGATATTCTGACATTAGGGGGGAGTTCAGCCCCTAGCTCCGCCCATTGTATCTACCACCATTTGAATAGCCACCATGTATGTATATAAGCATATGAAAGATTGAAGATTTCGTTGCTCTCCGTACCAAATTACCGAAGAATATCAATGAGAGGCAATCGACCATGCAGATTTCGAATGTGGTATTCAGGTCAACAAAAGGTCACTGCGCATGCGCACTGGAACTAATAGTAACAGAGGCTATCTCGGTAACCTACGGGTCGATTTTCTTGAAATTTTGTGAACAAAAGAATAGCACGTAATGTAAGTCAAAAATGTCATTGAAGCTGCACTGCTCTGCGCATGCGCAGAAGAAATTATGAAAATAATCCTGAAAGGCGAGGATATTTCAGAGAAGGACCTGAACAGAGGGAAAGCCAACGTGCTTAAAGTAAGCATGAATGTTTTGTCAGCCTTGGTAACACCAAAGGTCAGTGCGCATGCGCATTAGAACTTATGGTCATGGAGGCTATTTCGGGAGCCAATAGACCGATTTCGCTCAAATGTTTGCGAAAAAAGCAGAATATCATCTGCTAATCCTAATTGATGGCATAATGACGCTGCACTATTATGCACATGTGCAGTAAGAATTATAAGGAATAATAGGCTATAAGGGATTATTTAGACCAGGAGACAAACAAACGGCATATTAACATGCTTCAGTCAACTATAACGGTATCTTTGCTCTCATTCACTGCAGACGTTACAGCGCATGCGGACTGGGACTTAGGGTAACCGAAGCTAACTCGTTAACAAATTGGCTGAATTGGGTGAAAATCTCCAGGCATAGGTGAAATACGGTCGGCAAACCCATCATATTTTATATTTTGTCTCCTTTCTTCTGGCTATACCCAGTCTTTACTTAACAAAACAACCATTATACGTGTGTCTATTTATTTGATGACATAAACAGAGGGCAAACGTGGCGCAGTGTGCAGAGACATGCTAATTTAGGAAAACATGGGCTTACAAAGGGGATTGAATGGAGTCATAATGAGAACACAAGGCCTAAAGTCCGAAAATTGCGTTGGTATAAGTATCAGTGACGGATCTAGGATTTTGTTAAGGGGGGGCCAGGCTCGGAGGGCGCCGAACTTGGGGGGCGCGGAACCTGAGGGGCGCCAATTTCAGTGGCGGATCTAGCCGGCCGGCTTGGGAGGAGCAAACCAAAGTCAAAAAGCAAAAAAAAACATAACGCAGTAAAAAGCTGCGCTACCAATATCACTTGCCCGTAGAATTTTGGGTATTTGAGGCGAAAAGCCAAAAAAAACTTCACGGGGTGAAAAATATGGGCTCGAGATACTTCTTCCTATCCAAGGCTGGCTATACTATGACTTGCTATACTATGGAAGTCTGGCTATACTATAACTGAGAATTATTGATATTTACTCCATGATTCTGATGAAGGGCTGTGCCCGAATATATAATCTTCGTATATAATCGTGTTTTTTACATTTCCGAATTCGAGGGGACAGGCCAGGGAACATCTTATCAACTTATGTTCTGTTTGAAGTTGAGAGTTGAAACACCAAAATCTTGCTTATAAACTAAGAAGGTGTAGGGGAAAAAGGAGGTCGATTGCTTTGGGGGGCGAAAACGCAGTTTTGCCCCGAGCTTTTCGTTTGGTGGAATGCCTTTTTCCCCCTCCCCCTTGGATCCGCCACTGGCCAATTTAATACCCAAAAGGCGGCCAGTGTCAATGAAGTCGTTTAAGAAAGGATTTGTAAATGCTTATTTTCATGAAAGCTTCCTCTCCGTGAGGACATGTTCACGTTTACCATCAAGCATATTTCGGGCCAGCTTACGACTGGTACCGTGGTAGAAAATGCTGAAAGCACCCACTGACACTAACTGAAGCACGATGAGCAAATAATACAGCTATCTTCGGTCATGGCGAAAACTGAGGTGTCGTATCCACCACCTTCACTTTTCACAGTTGTCCTGGCTAACGGCTCAATACTGAAATACTCGATTGACGCTAACCTGAGCCTCATAGGCCGCAGAACCTCTGCGGGCCTGGGCCCCTGAGTTTTCGGTGACTTCGATGAGTTTATATCGAGTCCCCTCAGCTGATCTGGGACCGCTTTAGTTAACCATGTTCTCACACTGAACTTGAAACCTATATGTCGCCGCTGAAGCCTATTAAGCTTTTTGGGCCCTTTTATTGATATAGGGCCCCCTCAACCGGTCCTGGGCCCTCTGAGCTAAAAGCTGGAGCTCTGAGTTTTTGTCGAGGCTCTGTTTTCGTTTAACTGATATAGATTCCTTCAGCTTGTTTGGGGCCCGTTGTGCGTATCTGGGCACTAGTTTGTCGAGGCACCCAGCTAGTCTGGCCCTATTAGTTTTATGGGCCTTCTGAGCTTCTGCAGGTTCCCCTCAGAGTGTCTGGGCCCCATGAGTTGAAAATTGGACCCCTGGGTTAGTTTTGGGTTCCTGAGCTTATTTAGAAACCGTTTAAATAGGTAGGCACCCCACGCTGGTCTTGAGAATCCTGTGTTGGCGCTGAGGTCAAATGAGCTCGTCGGGGGCCCTTATCTGGGGCCCCCTTAACTGGCACGGACCCCTCAGCTGATTTTGGAGACCCAAAATCCCTCCTACCGGATTCCACCCACGCCAGATTTCCTGACTCCCTGGGGGCCCCTGGGGGCCATTGGGGATTTTTCCCGCGATCAGCGCTAGGGCCTCTCCTCCGAGACAAAGCTTACAACATGTCTCTGTGTATATACTCTAGCATCTGCCAGAGTTGAGCTAGAATCATTTTTAGGCACACTTCGCTTCCTCTCGTTACGGCGAATCATCAAATAATGCATAATATGACTATACTAGGTCAAAACATAAAAATTACCTGACCTAAGGCTAGGTCAAGGTCACCATCTAGCCTAGCATAGTCAGTATGTATATGAATCAACTCACAATAGCAATAAAAAATGGTATCAAAATACGGGTTTTATCAATATTTCCTGCAAAGCAATTAACCCAAGTCTTAAACCTGCTTAGGAAGCCCCAGATGAACTCTCAGAGGTAACATGTCTAAACTTGCAACATGAACCGATAAAGAGGCCTAGGATACCATGATTTGGGGAATCCGAAGGTATTCCAAGCGGCGTCTGCAGACATAGAGCAATTTTTCGGCAAATTTCCGTTTTGCCCCATGCATTTTCAATGGAGAAGTCATGATTCGTACCTGTCCCTAAGCCATCGATGGGAAAAATCCCGCAATAAATGTATTAGTACTTTTTGGGCCCATTATATGGTACAAGTTTGAATTCGATAGATTCACCCTTTTCTTACTTACGCCAACTTAAACATTTTTTTGGGGTGAGGTCACTTGACCTGCACTGGTGACCTGACCTGAGATGACGCAACCTTAAATTTTGAGGGAAAGTTGCGGAATTGATCAATGATAAGGTGTGACAAGTAATGTGTCGCTTCGCGCCGACGTTTTTTCGTGCCACTGGGAGACCTCGAGGGGGTGTTCAAGAACCCCCCAACGGGCCGGAACGGGGCTCGAATACTCTAGAACAGGGCTGAGGCCAAAAGGGAAGGCTCTAAACAATGTCTGCAATTTTTGGGGTCAAGGTCCTTCAAGGTCATTGACCTATTACGGCACAACCCAACATATTATGCCTAATTTACGCTATAACTAGCGCTGTGCCCAAGCTTACCAATGACCTTTGATCAAGCCTTGATCATCAAGGCCAGTGACCTTTAAAATTGACCTGTAACCTTGATCTAAACACTGAACGATTACGCTTATGCTATCAAAGGGCGCCTTTACTATCCAGGGCCGCTGTTTTATTCAAGGCAGTCTGTTCTATCCACGGGCATCTGATATTTCGGGGGCGGTGCCTAGGTTATTCAGGAGGCGGTTTTTTCTCCTTTACTTTGATATAATAGCATACGTCATAATAGGAATCGTAACATTATGCAACGTCATTTAGGGGCTGTCCAGGAGTACCTGTGCTCATCAGGGACACCTATGCTCTCTGGGGGGGGGCTTTGCTTCGATGAGGCACCTGTGCCACCCAGGGGCGCCTTCGCTCCCCAATGGACGCAACCTAGCTATCCAGGGGCATCTTTGCTGTTCCGGGGGTGCCTTTGATACCCAGTGCCCAAGGGGAGCTTTTTCTTATCCAGGTTCACCATGGTATTGAGGGGCGTATTTTTATTCAAGGTAACCTATACTACCCAGTGGCGCCTACCCTATGCAAGGGGCGCTTAGGCTATCCAGGGGGCGGCAATTTGCTATGCATAGGGCGCCCTTATGCTCTCCATGGGCACCTCATTCAGAGGGTGCCTCTGATATTCAGGGGAGCTTTTCCTATCAACAGGGTACCTGTGCCATCTTGGGGCTATTCTTATCAAGGGACGCTGCTGTTATTCAGGAATACCTACACCACTGTCGAGGGTCGCCTTTGCTACCCAGAGGTGCCTTTACTTCTTAGGAAATTTGGCGCCCGTGCTTTAAGGAGTGCTTCGGCATCGATTGATTGCTCTATTATTGGGCTTAGGTGCACGTGAACCTTGAGCTCATGTAGCGCCCATATTGTTGCTAAGGAACGCTTATGCTATCAAAGGGCGCCTTTACTATCCAGGGCCGCTGTTTTATTCAAGGCAGTCTGTTCTATCCACGGGCATCCGATATTTCGGGGGCGGTGCCTAGGTTATTCAGGAGGCGGTTTTTTCTCCACAGGGGCGCACTATTGCTTTCCAGGGGCGCCGTTACTGCCCAGGGGTGTCTTTCTATCCAGGGGCGTATATGCTGTCTAGGTGTATTTTTCAATCACAGACATGATTGAAATACATGCCCCTACGTTATCCTGGGGTGCTTTTTGTCTCCGGTGAGGCGCTATTTTTCTCTTCCGGGCACCAGTTTATCCAAGGGCACCTATGCTGTCCAGAGAACCTTTGTTATCTAGGGCTGCCTTCGCTGTTAAGGGGCACCTTTGCTACCCAAAGGGAGCATTTTACTTTCCTGGAGTGCTTATTTCCATCTAAGGGGAACATATGCTATCTTGGAGCGCCTTTGCAAACATGGGGCGCACTTTTTTATCCAGGTACGCCTTTGCACTTGAGGGGGCGCCTCTGCAATCCAGGAGGAGCCCAAAATAGATGGAGAATAAGAATCCTGAAATAAGGCGCTCGAACACTGAAATAAAGTGCCTAGTTATCAGAAAGAGGCGCTCATCTGCTGAGCGGGGAGGACTGCTGGCTGGTGAGGGCAGCGTTCTCGGAAACGGGGCGCACATACTGAAAAAGGCACCCGGTTGCAGCGATGGAGCACTAAGCCTTCAGTTATAGGTTAATGAAATGTGGTTAAAGGCAGTCCATGCTCAAATTGAGCGCTCGAGCCCTGTAACAGAGCGCGCGACTGTCAGACAGGTGTGCCAAACCATAGACAGTAGGGCAGCTGAAGATGGAAAGGGACACCTATGATATCCTGGGGGCGCCTGTACTCTCAGGTGAGGCGCTTATTTTCTTTCTCAGGCGCCTAGTTTATCCATGGCCGCCTATGCTGTCTAGATCATCTATTTCAAGGAGGGTTAACTTTGCTGTCAAGGGGCACCTTTTCTATCCAAGGGCGCATATGATATCTGTAGGGCGCTTTATGCAGAGGGCGCCTAGGCTGTCCAAGGGCGCCGTCCTAACCAAAGGTCGCCTTTCACTTCCCTGAAGTGCCTATTTCTATGTAAGGAGTGCATATATTATCTAGGAGTGCTCTTGATATACGGAGACACCTTTTTGTCCAGCGGCGCCTTTGCTCTTGAGGGGCGCTGCTCCAATCCAGGGTAGCTGAAGATGGATAAGGGACATCTATGTTATACAGGGGAGCCTGTACTTTCCAATGGGGCGCTCATTTTCCTTCTCAGGCACCTAGTTTATCTAGGGAGCGCATAGGCTATCCAAAGGCGCCTTTGCTTTCGAAGGGGTGCCTTCCTAGGGGCGCCTTTGCTGTCCAAAGCACTTGTGTTATCCAGAGTTGTCTTTGCTGTCCAGTGGCGCCTTTGCTATCTAAAAGTGCATATGATGTCCGCCGGCGCTTTATCCAGTGGGCGCCTGGACTATCAAAGGGCACTTTTTCTATCCAAGGGTTGCATTTATTTTCCTGAAGCGCCTATTCCTATCTAAGGGGCGCATATGTTATCTAGGAGCGCCTTTGATACCAGGAGGCGGCTTTTTGTCCAGGGGCGCCTTTGCTCTTGGGGGGCGCTGCTCCAATGCAGGGCAGCTGAAGGTGGATAAGGGACATCTATGTTATACAGAGGGCGCCTGTACTTCCCAGTGGGGCGCTCGTTTTCCTTCTCGGGCTCCTAGTTTATCCAGGGGGCGTCTAGGCTATCCAAAGGCGGCTTTTCTATCGAAGGGGTGCCTTCCTAGGGGCGCCTTTGCTACCCAGGGGCGCCTTTGCTGTCCACGGCATTTGTGTTATCCAGGGTTGTATTTGCTGTCCAGGGGCGCCTTTGCTATCCAAGGGTGCATATGACACCCGTAGGCGCTTTTTCCAGTGGGCGCCTAGGCTATCAAAGGGCGCCTTTGCTACCCAAGGTGAGCATTTTATTTTCCTAAAGCGCCCATTTCTATCTGAGGGGCGATTATGCTGCCCAGGGCACCTATGTTACCAAGATTTGCCTTTACTGCCCAGGGGCGTCTTTCCTAGCCAAAGGCGCATATAGTATCCGTAGGGCGCTTCATCCAGGGGGGCGCCTAGGCTATCTAAAGGCGGTTTTTCTATCGAAGGGGTGCCTTCCTAGGGGCGCCTTTGCTACCCAGGGGCGCCTTTGCTGTCCACAGCACTTAAGAGTTGTCTTTGCTGTCCAGGGGCGCCTTTGCTATCCAAGGGTGCATATGACATCCGTAGGGCGCTTTTTCCAGTGGGCGCCTAGGCTATCAAAGGGCGCCTTTTTCTACCCAAGGTGAGCATTTTATTTTCTAAAGCGCCTATTTCTATCTAAGGGGCGCTTATGCTGTCCAGGGCACCTATGTTACCAAGATTTGCCTTTGCAGCCCAGGGGCGCCTTTCCTAGCCAAGGGCGCATATGACATCCGTAGGGCGCTTCATCCAGGGGGCGCCTAGGCTATACAAAGGCGGTTTTTCTATCGAAGAGCTGCCGTCCTAGGGGCGCCTTTGCTGTCCACAGCACCTGTGTTATCCAGGGTTGTCTTTGCTGTCCAGGGGCGCCTTTGCTATCCAAGGGTGCATATGACATCCTTAGGGCGATTTTTCTAGTGGGCGCCTAGGCTATCAAAGGGCGCCTTTTTCTACCCAAGGTGAGCATTTTATTTTCGTAAAGCGCCTACTTCTATCTAAGGGGCGCTTATGCTGCCCGGGGTACCTATGTTACCAAGATTTGCCTTTGCTGCCCAGGGGCGCCTTTCCTAGCCAAGGGCGCATATGATATCCGTAGTTCGCTTCATCCAGGGGGCGCCTAGGCTATCCAAAGGCGGGTTTCTATCGAAGGGGTGCCTCCCTAGGGGCGCCTTTGCTACCCAGGGGCGCCTTTGCTGTCCAGGGGCGCCTTTGCTATCCAAGGGTGCATATGACAAATGACATCCGTAGGGCGCTTTTTCCAGTGGGAGCCTAGGCTATCAAAGGGCGCCTTTTTCTACCGAAGGTGAGCATTTTATTTTCCTAAAGCGCCTATTTCTATCTAAAGGGCGCTTATGTTGTCCAGTTCACCTATGTTACCAAGATTTGCCTTTGCTGCCCAGGGGCGCCTTTCCTAGCCAAGGGCGCATATGGTATCCGTAGGGCGCTTCATCCAAGGGGCGCTTAGGCTACCCAGGGGCGCTTCATCCAGGGGGGCGCCTAGGCTACTCAGGGGTGCATTAGTTCCCCATGGCACAATCTTGCTATCTAGTGGCGCCTTTTCTTTGCCGGGGCGCTTTTGTTAGCTTTCTAAATTTCATCTTCAACATTTTACTGAGGCGCAAAAGACCAGTAAAGGCGTCTAGTGTTTGGGCAGGGGCGCTTTGCCATGGTTTTAAGGAGTATGTGTTCATTCAAGTGGAATAAGTGGTATCTACCACCTTGGCGCACTAAATGGGTACAGGCGCGCCGCTCATATCGGGCGCCGAAGGCGCCCGATATGAGCTGAGCTTTACTGGGGCGCTTCGGAGCTAAGGGGGGGCCCGGGCCCCCTGGGCCCCCCTTGGATCCGTCACTGATAAGTATCATACTGCTTAAAACACTCGCCTGTCAATCGAACTGTTTGCCTAGCGTACATTGTCACCGGCTTCTCCTGCGCCGGAGCGGCACCTGCCGAGGCCGCAGGCCGAGGTTTATTGTTGTCAGCTTTAGGATCCTTAACTTCTCTCTTTATACTGAATAATTTTAGGAAGAAATCTAACAATCAGAGAAGTGAAAATGAAATAGTTTTTCCTTAAAAGTATTTCTTTATTAAAGTCGCCCGACTATGATAGCTTTAATCTCTCAGCAACATCTATTCGATGGATACCATTGGCCAACTTAATGACGAAGGGCTGAATACATCTTCCTCCGAATCTTTGTTTTTTTCAATGTGGAGAAACCCACTTGATAGTATATCCTACAAAAACTCCACCAAGTCTTTCCAAATGCACAGGCGTTCACCGTCGGCCTAATATTTTCGGTAGTCAGCTTGGTCAGCTAAGTGGATGCATTCATGAGTTTGTTGATCTTGTTCTTACACAAGTAACTAGGTATTGTGGGTATGAATGAATTTGACATCATTATCATCTTACTATTGTGTAGTATTGCATTTTGATTAACTATTGTGCAATAAATAAATTCCCTTCACCCGGCGTGCACGACATACGGACAAATGCCACAAATAAGGATATTTTTGTTAGAAACAAGCTTCAGTGAGGTTTCATGATGGGGGCATCATGAACAACTATTTTGCCAGTGGAGTCTGAGACGTCACGTTATTCTTGCCAAGGAAATGGAGAGGCTGAGGTTCATTTGTAAAACCAAGTGCTGAGTCTGCCGCACTTGTTTAAGATTTGTTTCTTTGAAGAATTTCTCCTCTCCACTTTTTCTTAGTCTTCTTTTCACCCGTCGATTTGCTGATAGCCGTCGTATTTGCAGGATGAACAGCATGCACGATAAGGTAGGTTTGCCTACGCACACATCAGGTAAAGTGACAAAAAATGGTATAGAAAATGTAAAGTCACGGAGCTTCCTTTTACCGACCGGCCAGCTGAAAGTCAGCTGGCCGACCCTGACCCACATCTGAACCTCTGCTCATCCATCATCTTGTCCCATCCGAGTGACATAATTAGCGGAATAACAGTCCAGGTGGAGAAGCGCGCGCAGCGCAGGGGGACACAGACTTCTAGAAAATCGGAAACTATCCAACGGTTCAGTGATCAGGGCTAGAGGGAGCGAGAGAACCTGTGCGTAGCTGAGATCCACCACACACGGATACCGTTGCCCGGGAAGGCGGCGAGAAGAATCTGGCCATTGCTGGACCATGCCAGCGATATACTGAGGCTGGCAGCCCTAGGCGAACCGGTTCTCCAAGCCGCGCCCCAGTTCCTCCACCATCTGCTTACACTCCAGATTCCAGATACGAACCGAGGGTTCGGCAGGACACAGTCGGCACAGCTGGGGGAGCACAAGGAAGTTGATGGGCCCTGTATGGCCCGGCGTGTACAGGTGCTCTCCGTCTTTCAGTTCCCACAGTATGGCGCACACACAACTACCTCCAAAGGCACAGCGGGAGCTGGCTGAGAGGGTGATTGTGTTAAGGTAGCGGAGGTGGACGTCGTGGTTGGTCTTCGGCTTACAGTTGGTCAGGTTCAACACCTTGGCCATCCTGTCCCAGGCTGCTGACAGTCCCACTGTCCTTTCGAATAATACAAGTACAAGTCCATTATATGATGCACGTAAGATTTTCATAATTGCAAATAGCCGTATAAGTGCAAGTTACATTATATGAGAATGCAATGATTAGAGTTAATATTCCCACAAAATTCATGCCGTCTCAGAAAATTCTCAGAAAAAATCAATACTCAGAAAATATCGTCTGTCGCTAGCCTTATCATCTGCTCATCTCCATTCATTACCGTCGTACGAATCTTCATTCATCATCCGAGAAATACATCTAAAATCGACGCGTTAAGTCTTTGCATTCTGGTCGTCGTTGACAACACAGTGCAGTCTGAGGGATATTAAACTGCATATTTTGTATACAGTGTTCCACCCTTATCTTGCATCTCAACTCATGTCCAGCAAAAACCGTTAGGCAAAGAAGGTGCTCCCTGTTTAAGCTTAATGATGCTTGGGCAATTGCATACTATGTGTGCGTACAGCCCCCTGCAATTGAATCTGTACACACTAAGCTCAGCAGTCTTTATTCATTGCTAGCGTACATTAACTCACTTGGTAGTAAATATACATGCCACCTGTGTGTTTGCTCTAGCGATCGGTTACGTGCCCATTAATATTCAGAGACCTCGTATTTTAGAACGTATACGAAAAAACGTAATCGTCACGATGGAGAGAAATTTTTAGGAAAAGTATTTTCGAAATATGAGATTAGCAGCTATGTTTTAATCATCAAACTAAACCCAAGTGCAGAAAAAACAATTGATGTATTCTTATGATAATTGAAGGTGTAATAGTTTGCAAGATATTAGCAAAACATCGCCGAGCCTAGTGTGCACATATTCAATTGCAAGGGGTTATGCATGACTGAAATACAGGAAATGAAATTTTCCTGCAGTCCCCAGGGATGTGAGAGATGTGCAGAACTAGAGGCCGAAAACAAGAGACTGCGCCAAGAGCTAGCTGAGGCCAAAGGGCAGCCTCTGTCGTCGACCGTGACGCGTTCCGTCGACTCTGACTTACTGATGAAACAGCAGGTGGGTGCCATTTCCATAAATCAGTTTTTTTCCTTCCGAGGACGAAACTTCTGAAGCAATCACACCGAGTCATCGCCTTTTGGCAGCTTCACACTTCATTTTGGCATTCTGTGACAAAATCATTTGTTTTTGATTCTATCACAGAAAATACGGAAAGTAGTCGAAAAGTAGTGGAAAAAACTCAGCGGTGGTGGAGCGGTTTATATTATTATATAGACATACTTTATCTTTATGCATAAAATCTCTAATTTTCTTTCATTTTTTGTTAACGTTTAGTTCAATCGAGTAATTTTACACAAGCTTACTTCTCTTTATATATGGTACATTTTACATTCTTCTATTTTTATTAACGTTTAGCTCAAGCGGGTAATTCTACACAATCTTCTTTCAAATAATTGCCATGCGGAATCGGTCTCGCTCCAGAAGTGTTCCTGTTTAAACTCGTCATCTGTTGATCATATGCCTGGAAAAGTATTTGTATGCGGATTCGTTAGATGTCACAGAATACAATCTAAGGCGGAGGTGTTTTCGATCAACAAAAAACCTCTCTAATAGGATACCGAGATTATGTTCAAGGCCATGGACATCAGGGTCAACACCTCCCCGAGACCCTTAGACTGGATTCGTGAGACGTCTTCTCTGCCAAGCATGCCAACACTGCGGGGGTGACTGGCAAACTTCGAACTGCAGCCAAATTCGATTAACGTTTCTAAGGGTAACAATCATCAATAGAAACTCCGGTACTAGGCTTTTGGACAGATGGCTGTCCATTAGGGTGTCCCAAAATACCACTTTTTCGTCTGTGCAAGCTTGCCGGTTGACACCGCATTCTCCTTTGAGTTAATAATGAGCATGCAAAATTTGGATTCGATCCTTTGAGGTTTGGTCCCCCCCCGCCCCCACAAAACTGGTGAAAATCGAAAATCGTTGAATCGGCTCGAAAATGGGTTCATTCGAAAGCTTATGACAAAGGAAAACATATTTCCCTCATACAAATTGATGTAAAACCACTTCTTCATCGTTTTAGAGAGCTAAGAAGTTCCGAATTGTGGTATCACTGGCCAGAGGCGGATCTAATAAACTTCTTTTGGGGGTAACATGAGCAAAATGGAAAAACAGTGTCTTGTTTTCAAGAAAATAGACCACAATTGGCCAAAGCGAGTAGAGTTTATCACTTTTAAGGGGATGGCTGGATTGGTTTTCCTTGCATCCGCCACTGGTATGGACATGACAAATTATATATTGTACTTAACCTGATTTCGGGAAACAAAGCCATTTGCTGCATCACTACGGATATAAGTGCATGGTACCATTGCGACCGTTAGAATGAATATTCCATGTTTTCGTTCCTTTACAGAGTTGTCGTGTCATGACTAATTTGCATTTAATGTTGAAGCAGTCTACCTGAAGCAAATTGTACGATGCCTTCAGCATACTCGAAGAAAAGATCCAATGATGAAGAAGGGAGAAGTCAGCGACGGAAAAAAACATACGGACTGGCCTCTGAAGTAGTCCAGGCATCAATTGAAACGATGAGATGACCTTGTTGGTAAATCCCTTCAGCTGCCTGCCAATCAGCTACCGACCAAGCGTAAAATCCTCCAAAGGTACCGAGCCCTCTGCATACAAGAGCCTAGTGCAACGAAGCACTAACTAGCTGGATAGATCGCTTTAGAGGTCCAGGCGATATAAGTCACCGTTCGAGTGCCCTGCAATACTGTTTACAGCAGCTGTAAAAATGTGTCATGCATACGCTAGGCGTGTGGTTAAAGTAATACTGAAATCTGAATCGAAAAACACTTCCATTTCAGCGCCAGCTCTATTAATTTCATCGCCAGCTCATGGCAATCGGTTATTATTTTCATGGTAACAGTGACAAGTTCTTAAGGAACCTGCAAATGATCATGAGGTCTAACAACAATCCTTCTTCGCAAGAGGACTTCAGTTTCTTCATGAATCAACACCAGGTGCCTAATCCTAGAATTAGATAAAATATTTTCTGCTCACGCTGTTCTTTGTTGTTGTTTTTCTGGCGATACTCTTCGACAAGCTCTCCATGGTCCCCGCCGAGCACCTTCAAGTCAAGCAGATTGCAGAGCTAATCGCCCTCTGTCATGACCCATACTTCTTGCAGGCCCTACTGACTGCGGGAACTCCACGGCTTGACATCAGGCTGTTCCAGGACATGAAGACCTATTCAGGGCAGCTACCAAGTGCTGCGAAAGCCACACAGTGCTCTATCATGTGTCAACCCTGGCATCTCACGGGGGAAAACGCCGTCCTCTGGTTGTTTGGTGAGGGTGTGTCAACAGATGAAAATGCAGAGGTAGCAGCTGCACTCCCTGACAGTCACATAGCCAGGAACATTGGCACAGGGAAAGCCGATGTTGTCAGGAGCAGATAAGCTGAGGCTCTGTGACTTCATCCGACCGCACTCAGGTGGATTCAGGTGGATGAACGTCAGCAACCAGTGCTTACCACCCAGGAATCGGTGAGTGATACAGACTTCATCTGTATGAACGCTTTCATGGAAAATCTAGCAGTCACAAACGAAACGATCGGTGAAAATACATCATGGACTACACCGACGTTGCCCGTGAAGGTGACATGAGGGCTCGGAACTGACAGTAGCCTGCGCACACCGTCTCCAAGCGCCGAATCTCGAAAAAGAGCTGGATGGCGTCCACGTGTAAAAATATTAATATAGAAATAGAAGGAGCAGTCTAACAACATTTTGTCTAAGAACAAGTTTCCTTTCCCATTCATGGGCTTCTGAATAAACACATTAAAGCCATTGGCGTGATGATATGGTTTGTCGTTTTGACTGCACCAATCGGTTGCGAAAAAAATGAAACAATCATATTTGTGCAATGAACGCCCACTTTCCATGCCATTCACAGTCTCAGGGAAAAGCAATCTAGCTATGCCCTTGAAAGCGGTTAAATTGTACAGACTGTGATGATTCTGGTCCATTTTCTTGAAAAAAACAATAATTTTCCCCACATTTCCCGCGATACCCCCAAAAAAGTTTATAAGATCCGTCTCTGGCCAGTGATCTCGCAATTCGAATCTTCTTAGCTCCATAAAAGCATCAAGAAGTGGTTTTACATCAATTTGAATGAGGGAAATAGGTTTTTCTGTCATACGCTTTCATATAAACCAATTTTCAAGCCAATACAACGGTTTTCCATTTTCATCAGTTTAAGGGGGGCGGGGAGACCAAACCTCAAAGCATCGATTCAAAATTTTGCATGCTCATTATTAACTCAAAGGAGAATGCGGTGTCAACTGGCAAGCTTGCAGAGACGAAAAAGTGGTATTTTGGGACACCTTAATTACTCCTGACACGACAATTCTGTAAAGGAACAAAAACATGGTATATTTCTTCTAACGGTCACAACGGTGTACAGGAGTACTTCAGAGGTCGGCCTGCATGTTTTTCCCGTTGCTGACTTGTCTCTTCTTCATCATTGGATCTTTTCTTCGAGTATGCTGAAGGCACCGTACAATTTGCTTCAGGAAGACCGCTTCAACATTAAATGCAAATTACTCATGACACGACAACTCTGTAAAGGAACGAGCACATGGAATATTCATTCCAACGGTCACAATGGTACCATGCACTTATATCCGTAGTGATGCCGCAAATGGCTTTGTTTCCCGAAATCAGGCGAAGTACAATTTAGGTATAATTTGTCATGTCCATACCAGTAGCGGATGCAAGGAAAACCAATCCAGCCATCCCCTTAAAAGTGATAAAACTCTACTCGCTTTGGCCAATTGTGGTCTATTTTCTTGAAAAAAAGACACTGTTTTCCTATTTTGCTCATGTTACCCCCAAAAAAGGTTTATTAGATCCGCCTCTGGCCAGTGATACCACAATTCGGAGCTTCTTAGCTCTCTAAAACGATAAAGAAGTGATTTTACATCAATTTGTATGAGGGAAATATGTTTTCCTCTGTCATAAGCTTTCGAATGAACCCATTTTCGAGCCAATTCAACGATTTTCGATATTCACCAGTTCTGGGGGCGGGGGGGGACCGAACCTCAAAGGATCGAATCCAAATTTTGCATGCTCATTATTAACTCAAAGGAGAATGCGGTGTCAACCGGCAAGCTTGCACAGACGAAAAAGTGGTATTTTGGGACACCCTACTGTCCATCATTCAGAGCTGCCGGTCCCGAGCTTCAAACACCTGAACTAGGGGCATTCCAGGACAGATCGACCAAGGCTTGACACCACCATGTCTAGAAAAAATCTGAAACTTTGTCTCCGGGGTAGTTTTGGGCCAGAAACACGCCTGTGAGAATCTCAGCCCCCTCCGACCAACGGTGACCGAGTTATAGCCCGAGGCACTTTCGGGAGGTCACGTTGTAGACTCATCTTTGATGCTTCATAACTCAACAACGCATCACTTGATTAACAAGTTTTGTATATCATTGAACTCGTCTTGAATTATAGTTTATTTTGAAAAAGAAAATGTTAAAATTTGAAAATTTTTGACTTTTAATTTGTTTGACCTTTTCCTTTTTGACCTAGCTTGACCTTTTCCCAGTTGAAATTGCCCTTTTAGACACCTCAAAAATGTTTCTTCATAAAATATCTTTCGATAGCAAAAATAAAAAAAATGCGTTCTTGCTATAAGTTCCGAATATTTAGCACCTAAGGTAGGTATGTACACGGTTTTTGACCATTGCGGTAGTACAGCCTTATGTTTAACGCCGCAAATATAGCGATTGCTTTTGTAATCGGTCGCTGGAAATCATACTCCATTGTCTTTACGAAATTTTAGTCGTACAAGTATCCGAATTTATGACAATTAACACGCGCCCACCCGAGGGGGTGGGCAACCGGCCTCCTCAGGTTTCCACAGGTAGTAAAAAAAACACCTTCGCGCAGCGCCAGCGTACTTCATGTACCTCTAACTCGAAATTTTTGCAGCTTCTGACAAAATTTTAGGTCTGGGTCATACCAGGTCAGACCGCCAACCCAGGTCAAGAGACCTAACCTCAAATTTTGGGAGGTGCATAAATCATATCAAATTTAGCCTATCGTGGTTAGAATCGCATTACATAGTAAGATCGCCTAGCAAGATAATTTTTCGTAGCAGGATTTCTATATCCATAACCGGGAGCAGGGCAAAGGTCATGATCTTTCCATTAGAAATGCATGGGGCGATTGGTAAATTTTGATAACTTGCGAGAATTGAGAATTGTCGAGAATTGCGATGGAGGTTGTATTTTTACATTGTCGTGTCTGACTTGCCTCTGCAGTTTGATTAATATTCTTTTTACCATACAGACCTAAGCCTGGCTCTAGGTCAAAGCAGGTTAATTTTGACATTTGACTAGGCAATATTATAAGATACATAATCCGTTTGGGCTCAACAAGAGTGTTCCAATGGTGCTGAACTTTTCTTTCTACGGCTCTTCTCTGTCACCTATTATGCCACAAAATTTAGGTTTCCACTTAGTTCCCGTAAGAAATACTGTGACCTTGAGCAACCTCAAAGGCGACACGACCAAACGATTGTATGTAACATATTCGGTAATGATTAAAACTGGCTATTTAGCGGCATCACTCCCAGTGCACTGTGTCATTATTTATCTGGGATTCTCGGATCCGTGTCAGCTATGAAATGATCACCTTGTAAAAATGTCATGAGGCAACCTGTTCAAGCGACCAAGTCGAATGCGTTACAATTTCAGGACATTTTGTCGAATATATGAGCAGATTCAAATTACTTTTTGGGAATGAAAGCCTTTCAGACACGTTTGTTTACATTGCATGAATCCTCTCAAACATATGCTGTGCTGCACTGGATCAGCTTGCATCGATACTATTTTCCATCTCCGGGAACGATGTAATTGTGTGAGTTAGTGGTGCTCATAGGATAAGTTATACTTGTTTCAATTATTGATAAGGTCGCAACATCTTTGTAAATTTTCGTTTAAGGCTGAAAGGTTCATTATTAATAAGTTCATTTGCCCTCGTCTCCCTCGAAACAAGGAATCCCTTTTTATCACTTTTAATGGCTGCAGTTTTTCTGTTTATAAATATTTCCCAAGTTGTTGCCAGTTCAGTTTTTTTATACATTTTGTACGAGTTGTTCTCAGTTCGATTGTTGGAGTCGGGGTCTCACTAAAGTCATCAATGGACTTGTCACGGAGACCCCGACCCCACCATCCGAACGAGCAACTCCCACAATGAAGGATTGATTTTAGAAGCCAACGTTTAACGTTCCACACAGCACAGGGACGGCCGCCCCGCTCAGGTCACCCTCTCACCAGTCAGTTGCCAGCCGACCTGTACGTCGGGTAAGCTATTGAGCGCCGGAGCGTCTCAGCGGAACCGATCCCAAGCCTGGACATGCACTGCCACTGCAGGCTTCTGAGCCGCGGGCCGGAGCCCAACGCTCTACCAACTGAGCTACCGGGGCGGCAAGGAGGCGGTTTTACATCCATACACATATATTGCCAGTATAAAAAACATACATAAAGCATACACAGCTACGTAAATTAAACATTGCAGTAATTCCCAAGAAACACATCTGTTATCTCACAGGTGCAAACACATCACAGGTTTTAGGAGTAGGTGTCTCACTAGAGTCATCAAGGGACTTTTTACGGAGACCCTGACCCCACCACCCAAACGAGCAACTCCCACGATAAAGTGTTAATCAAGGAAACAAAGTTGAAAGTCCCACAAGGCATAACGACGACCGTCTACCTCAGGTCACCCCCTCACCAGTGAGTTGCCTGCTGGCCTTCAGCATTTACGGTACCTACCACCTCCCAGTTGACCTAAATTATTTTTCTAGAAGTTGCAAAATGTTGTGTTAGAGGTAGATGGAGTACGGTGGCGCTGCGCGAAGGTATTTTTTTACTACCTGTAGAGACCTGAGGAGGCCGGTTGCCCACCCCCTCGGGTGGGCGCGTGTTAATTGTCATAAATTCGGATACTTGTACGACTAAAATTTCGTAAAGACAATGGAGTATGATTTCCAGCGACCGATTACAAAAGCAATCGCTATATTTGCGGCGTTAAACATAAGGCTGTACTACCGCAATGGACAAAAACCGTGTACATACCTACCTTAGGTGCTAAATATTCGGAACTTATAGCAAGAACGCATTTTTTTATTTTTGCTATCGAAAGATATTTTATGACGAAACATTTTTGAGGTGTCTAAAAGGGCAATTTCAACCGGGAAAAAGGTCAAGCTAGGTCAAAAAGGAAAAGGTCAAACAAATTAAAAGTCAAAAATTTTCAAATTTTAACATTTTCTTTTTCAAAATAAACTATAATTCAAGACGAGTTCAATGATATACAAAACTTGTTAATCAGGTGATGCGTTGTTGAGTTATGAAGCATCAAAGATGAGTCTACAACGTGACCTCCCGAAAATGCTTCGGGCTATAACTCGGTCACCGTTGGTCGGAGGGGGCTAAGATTCTCACAGGCGTGTTTCTGGCCCAAAACTACCCCGGAGACAAAGTTTCAGATTTTTTCTAGACATGGTGGTGTCAAATTGAAATATTTTTGGTCGTTTTGTCCTGGAATGCCCCACTATTAACATGTATTTTCTGTACTGATGCTTTAACTTCCTCTTTAACTTAAAGTCCGGCAGATGAAAATCGGTCCCCTGCGGGGCCACATATTGTTAAGAATATTTAACAATGACAAGAGAGACAACTCAGGCAAATGACAAAGCATACTGTTTGTGATGGTATGCGGACCGGGCGACACCGGTCTAACGGTGGAGAGTGCCGCCCTGAGTTCAGCTTTAGAAAAAGGGGCATTGTAACAGGCGGAATTATTTTGTCCAAAATCCACGGGCCTTCGCTCGGCTCTCTCACGGATTCGTGTGAACTCCCTGCTTTGCAAGGAAACGCTACAGCGGTCCGAAAAGGCCACCGCCATACACTCCGCCACATCATGCGCGTCGGTGATTTTAATCCCATTTACTTCAAGGACAGGGGCAGACGGGGGACGGTTTTTTCCTTGCATGCTCCTTATGCGGGTCCAGACCTGGGTTGACGGTGTAAAACGATTCACAGTGGAAACGTAGTCTATCCACCACCTCCTCTTGGCGTTCAGTATCACACGGCGTGCAAACGCCCGGGCGCGTTTGAAGTTTATGAGATGCAGCTCCGTGGAGTGCCTATTAAAAACCCGGAAAGTCCGTTTCTTTTTAAAATAGCTGTTTTACATTTGTGGTTGCACCACGGTACCGGAGTGCGCTTTGGCTGGCCGCGTGTCATAGGTATAAAAGCTTTCGCGGCTGTCAGAATCTGTTTTTTGGAGGTGGCGGGTGACAGAGTGTTTGTATCGGCGATCCCTCTTAATTCGCGGCGGGAGGTGACTGACTCTGGCATATTCCTTAATGAATGCATCAGCCATCTTACTGTCAGTGTCGATGGTTTTCCCACTCACTTGAAGCGCTTCATCCTGGCGGCCGCCTTTTTCCTTTCCGTCGATAGAGCGGATCGTGCGCCAAACTTTTTCAGGTTCTGTGCGCATATTCAGCCTCCCAGTGAAGCTCTTCCAGTGTTCCTGGCGAGAGCGTTTTATGAGGCCCTTGACCTCACGAGCGGCGTGAACCCAGGCTTGGGTCGGCTCTTGAAATCGTACGGAGTTGATTTCTTCGGTTTACCGCTGCATCTACCTCAGCAGTCCACCAGGGTTTGGGAGTCCTGCGACTGCCCCGTGGAATCGCGGTGTTTGCTGCGTTTGTCACGATCCGGGTGAAATGGTGTGCCGCCTCCTTTACGTTGGTGTTATTAACGTTCCAGGTGGGTAGAGCAGCGAGTCCCTCGTCGAAAATCGCAGCGTAGCGCCTCCAGTCCGCCTTGGCGTAGCTGTAGCGGGTCCTGGGGCGGCTTTTAATATCTACCCTTTCAGTTTGCACCGTGATGAATATTGGCTGATGGCCAGAGGAGAGGTCTGCAAATGTACTCCATTGAACCCGGTTCTCTCAGCGTGCATGATGAAGCGTGACGTTTGGGGCCGAACGAGTGTAGGGAGGTGCCCTGCTCTGGCGCGTGGGCTCTCCGGAGTTGGCAGCCAGGAAGTTGTGAGTGACACACCAGTCATCAACACTTCATCCAATCTCATCTTCCCCCAACTGGTGGTCCCAGAGTGGGCTATGGCCGTTGATGTCAGCAAGATAAAGGTTTTGTCAGTGTGGCCAATAATCTGGGTCAAAATGTTGTATGCGATCATCTCCAGTTGCTCCTGTTCGTATAGGGGGGACATAAGCGTTTACAATGGTTAAATGAGAGCCAGACAGGAGCTCCACTGCTACCGATTCCGTGGTCGTGTCAGCAGGCGCAACGAAGGGGCGCTATAAGCACTTAAATGATATGCCCTCGCGTACCAAAGTCGCCACGTCCCCACCAGCCTCGGAGTTAGCTCGGCGTCCTCTAGTGCGATCTTTGCGCACGACATTGTAGCCTTGGATCGTGAAGTTAATCCCCTGTCTTAACTTGGTTTCCTGTATGCACACCACATCTGGCTTGTGAAGATGCAGGTAATGTTCAAGCTCTACTTTCTTGGGTAGCATCAGTGGCGTAGCCAGGATTCGGCCAAGGGGGGTCCGACTACCGTCGGGGGCCCCCAGGCCGGGGGCCCCTTAGTAGACGGGGCCCATCTCCTATATCTGTCGTATAATATTTTGGCATTATAACATTTACACGACGGAAATTTTCTATCCATTTTTAAGTGTTTGTTATTATTTTGTTTATAGTTTGATTTTTCTTGATCCAACCAAGTGTTGGTAAATTTAGGTCACCAAATATTAAGGCTGGCCCATACCTATATGACAGCGTGGCTATAATAACAGTTTTGTGGCACATTTCGGAAATCAAATGTTGCTGCGTGCAGGATGTTAAACCTGACTTTACCTCAATTCACTCTGGTAATCAGCTATGAAGTCATTGAAGGTCAGTCGTTTTGAGTGCGAATAAATGGTCTTCTACGGAAAATGATTACCAATTTTTCCGGGTGTTGAATTCATGAACTCTTTAATCAGAAAGTTTCCAAAGAAATGGAAAAAATGAATAAAAATACAAAGGATATGGTGGATGGTGGTGTATTCCGGATGTCATATAACGTCTATTCCGCGGAAAGATCCTGATGAATTCACCACAGTTACTTTCTTACCCTTGCTATGTTGTAAATAAGCAAATTACCAAAACAATAGGCGCCTGAGATAACTATCGCCTTGGATTACTCTGTCATTGTTATTTTAAACCTTGCATACCTATTTTTCTTTTTGGGATTATGCCCATCAATGTGTGTCATTTTCCTTGTTTTTCTGGTTTCCTACGAAAATATTTGAAAGTTGTTTATTTCAGAATATTTGGGACGGTAGGTATTGGGACTAAGCTAATAGATTGAAAACCAGCTGAAGTTCCAAATTCCCTGTTCGATTTGCTATTATGGATGCTAAAATTAGATTAATTTTTGCCTTTCCTTCAGGAATGGTGCCTGATCGATATGTTTCAATTTGTCTTTTTTTTGGTACGCAATGGGAATATATAAATTTTTCCGAGGCATATGATTTTCGAAATCTTCTTTGAGCCTAGGATCTCAAGCGATATCTCTGGATTGTATTCTAAAATCTAAAAGAAACGGAAAGGAAAAAGGACGCTCAATAAAAAGGATATATGAGTGTGCCCCAGACGCTATATAAAACCTATTCCATGGAGAGTCCTACTGATGAAACCGCTCACTTACTCCTCCCTAGCCATTGGTTGGAGATCCCGGGGGCTTGGGGAGGTGAGTACTTCCTTGGACTTTAGGTCTCTGATAGGCTTTGTACAGGGCTTGTATTGTTATGCCAGTGTTAAGCCATCCAGGACCATCACCCACCGCCCCAGCCCCCTGACTCCTGGGTCGAGCAGAGATCTCCAGGGGCCTAGCACTTGACACGGCGCCGAAACCAGTATCTGGGACCCCCGAAAACAACTTTTTCCGCAAATCAGTACTTACGTCCCCCAAAACCAGCATTTGGGGGTACCATGAGACTACCTACTGGGACTCCCTGGAACTTACTCTCGTGGGGCCCTGAGGATAACTTTGAGGGGAGGGGGAGGAAGGAGAGGAATGCTCGCTGAGACTAGCTTTTGGGGACACTTGAGGGCAGCTTCTGGGGACCCCTGAGACTCACTCCTGGAGACCTCGTGAGACTAATTGTCGGATCTCTGAGATTACCTCTCCGGCTCTCCTTACACTAGAACTGAAAGGTCCCTTGAAAATAACTCGGGCTTCCGAGATCAGTTCTTGGGGACCTGAGACTAGCTCTGGGACCGCCTAAGACCAACACTTGGCGCTACACACAAGGTTAATTTCCGGCCCCTCTCCCGAATAGATCTCAGGGAGTCTCTGATACTGATTCACGGCGCCTCTTGACCAAAATTGTGGACTCCTGAGAATCTCTCGGGGCTCCCTAGATTAGTTATCGGCAGCACCTCTGGGCCTATTTATCGGGCCCCCCAGATTTGCTCTGGGGGAGGGGGCTGAGACTGACGGTCGGGGCCATCAAGATTAGCCCTCGGGGATCCCCTGAGGCTGTCTCTGGGGTGAGGCGGGGGGGCTGGGAATGACTTCCGACAGCCCTCTGAGACTAACCCTGGGTCGCCACCGAGACTAACACTCGAGAAGGGAGGCGTGGAAGCACCACTGAACCTGAGTATTTGGCACGGCACTCCCGAGACTGCCTCTCGGAAGCCCAGATTAGCCCTCAGAGGTCTAAGGCTAACTCGGAGCCGTGAGACCAAAATTCGGGAGCACCTCTGGGAATTACTCTCAAAGCCCCAAAATTAGCTCTTGGACGAACCGGAGACTAGCTCCCGGGAGCACTCTGAGACTAACTTTTAGGTGCTCCCTGAGATTGACTCTCGGGGCCTCTTATGCAACAACTAGGGAGGAGGGGGCACAGCCTCAGGCTAAATCTCAAGGGTTCCCAAGATTACCCCTTAGGGGCCTCCTGAGATCAGCACTCTGCGGATCAAATGAGACTAGCTCTCGGACCCCTAGATTAACTCTCGGGGCAACCTGAAAGTAAGTATTGACTCCTGAGAGAGACACCCGTAAGACTATAGGACTGAATATCGGGGGTCCTCTAAGACTGACTCTCAGGGTCCCCTTGACCGACCCTTGGGGTTCTCTGAGACTGACTCTCATGGAGCCGCCCTGAAATAGTCTGTCGCGGGGCACTGAGAACCACTCTCTGGGGGACCCTGGGACGAGCTCGGCCCCCTGAGACCGAGTCTCGGGGCCCCTGAGACCGAGTCTCGGGGCCCCTGAGACCGACTTTCGGGATCCCCTGAGACTAACTCTCAGGGACGCCCTGAAATATACTTTTGGGGGTCTTGAGACTGACACTCAGGGCGGGGCCCTGAGGCCGACTCGGGACGCCCTGAGAACGAATCTTCAGGTGCTTCTGAGACTGATTCTGGGGGCCCCGTGATCAGAGAATGCTTTGCAGTGGTTTAGATTGGCCCAAAGGGGGGGTCCTCGGACTCCTAGAACCCCTTGGCTACGCCACTGCATCCACACATTCGGGGGCCCGCCGAGATCAGCACTTGGAGGCCCCTGAAATCATTGCTTCCCCCCCGATACCAATACTCCGGAGCCCCTGGATACTGATGCGCGGGGCTCCTAAGACCAAGCTCGGGGTTCCACTTAGATCAGGTTCGGGGTACCCTTAGGCCTATGCTTGCGCTTTTCTCAGGAGTAACTCGACACCGCTGTTTGGGGAGGGGCAGATCAACACCCGAAGGCCCCCGAGACTAATGCTCGGTACTCTGGAGCCCCTCCGATACCAATGTTCGGGGACCCTGAGACCGAGCCTCGGCCCCTGAGACCAAACTCTGGGTCCCATGAGGCCAATTCTCGGGCCTCGCTCATAAGTCCCCTCGATATCGATGGTCGGGGGACACCCCGAGATCAATATTGTCCCCCCCCCCACTTCCCGAGATCAATGTTCGCTGCTCCGGAGCCATCGATACCAATGCTCGGGGGATACCTGAGACCAGCTCTAGGGCCCCTAAGACCAAGATCGAAAGAACGTGAGACCAAGCTCAGGGCCCCCTGAGACCAAGCTCGGGGCCCCCTGAGACCAAGCTCAGGGCCCCCTGAGACCAAGCTCGGAAGGCCCGTGAGACCAAGCTCGGGCCCCTGATGCAAAGCTTGGGGGCCCTGAGACCAAGCTTGGGGGACCTGAGACCAAGCTCGAGGAGCCCCCTGAGACCAAGCTCGGGGGTCCCCTGGTACCAAACTCGGAGGGCCTCGTGACACCAAGCTCGGGGCCCCCTGAGACCAAGATCGAAAGGCCCGTGAGACTAAAGCTTGGGGGCCTGAGACCAAGCTCGGGGCCCTTGAGACCGAGCTCAGGGGTCCCTGAGATCAATGTTCGGTACTCTGGAGCCTTAAATACCGATGATCGGGGCCCCCTGAAACCAAGCCCGGGGGGCCTGAGACCAAGCTCGGGGATCCCCTGGTACCAAACTCGGAGGGCCTCTTGACACCAAGCTCGGGGCCCCCTGAGACCAAGATCGAAAGGCCCGTGAGACTAAAGCTTGGGGGACCTGAGACCAAGCTCGGAGCCCTTGAGACCGAGCTCAGGGGCCCCTGAGATTAATGTTCGGTACTCTGGAGCCTTAAATACCGATGATCGGGGGCCCCCTGAAACCAAGCTCGGGGGCCCCTGAGACCAAACTCGGAGGGTCCCCTGAGACTAAGATAGAAAGGCCCCTGAGAATAAGCTCGGGGGTCCCTGAGCCCAAGCTAGGTTGCCGCCTGAGACCAATATCGAAAGGTCCGTGAGACCAAGCTCGGGAGCCCCTGAGACCAAGTTTGGGGGTCCCCTGAGACCAAGCTCGGGACCCCTGAGACCGAGCTCTGAGGCACCCTGAGACAAAACTCGGAGGGCCCCCTGAGACCAAGATAGAAAGGCCCCTGAGACTAAGCTCGGGGTCCCTGAGACCAAGCTACGGGGACCCTGAAACCAAGATAGAAAGGCCCGTGAGACTAAAGCTCGGGGGTCCCTGAGACCAAGCTCGGGGGTCCCTGAGACCAAGCTCGGGGGCCCTGAGACCGAGCTCAGGGGGTCCGAGATCAATGTCCGGTTCCCTAGAGTCTCGATACCGATGATCAGGGGCCCCCTGAGACCAAGTTCGGGGGTCCCCTGAGACCAAGCTCGGGGGGCCCCTGAGACCGAGCTCAGTGCCCCCCCCGAGAACAATGTCTGGTTCCCTAGAGTTCGACACCGATGATCAGGGGCCCCCTGAGACCAAGTTCGGGGATCCACTGAGAAAAGGCTCGGGGGCCCCTGAGACCGAGCTCTGAGGTCCCCTGAGACCAAACTCGGAGGGCCCCCTGAGACCAAGATAGAAAGGCCCCTGAGACTAAGCTCGGGGTCCCTGAGACCAAGCTAGGGGGACCCTGAGACCAAGATCGAAAGGCCCGTGAGACTAAAACTCGGGGGTCCCTGAGACCGAGCTTAGTGGGCCCCCGAGAACAATGCCTGGTTCCCTAGAGTATCGATACTGATGATCAGGGGCCCCTGAGACCAAGTTCGGGGGTCCCCTGAGACCAACCTGGGGGCCCTGACAACGAGCTCGGGGGGCCACTGAGACCAAGATCGAAAATCCCGTGAGATTAAGCTCAGGGGTCCCTGAGACCGAGCTCGGGGACCCCCCGAGATCCATGTTTGGTACTCTGGAGCCCTCGATACCGATAATCGGGGGCCCCTGAGACCAGGCTCGGAAAGCCCCTGATGCCAAGTTCGGAGGTCCCTTGAGACCAAGCTCAGGGGCCCTGAGAGCAAGCTCGGGGGCCCTGAGGCCAAGCTCGGGGCCCCCTGAGACCGAGCTCGGGGCCCCCTGAGACCAAGCTCAGGAGGC
Organism: Lepas anatifera; assembly: GCA_034440635.1. Classification (NCBI taxonomy): domain Eukaryota; kingdom Metazoa; phylum Arthropoda; class Thecostraca; family Lepadidae; genus Lepas; species Lepas anatifera. Next base: position 92,164 of record JAOTON010000203.1, read on the forward strand.
CCGTGAGACCAAGCTAGGGGGACCCTGAGACCAAGATCGGGGGGTCCCTGAGACCGAGCTCAGGGGGCCCCCGAGATCAATGTCTGGTTACCTAGAGTCTCGATACCGATGATCAGGGGCTCCTGAGACCAAGTTCGGAGGTCCCTTGAGACCAAGCTCAGGGAACCCCTGAGACAAAGCTCGGGGCCTCCTGAGACCAAGCTCAGGGCCCCCCGAGATTAATGTTCGATACTCTGGAGTCCTCAATACCGATGATCGGGGGGCCCCTGAGACCAAGCTCGGAAAGCCCGTGAGACCAAGCTCAGGGGCCCCCTGAGACCAAGCTCGGGGGGCCCCTGAGACCAAGTTCGGAGGTCCCTTGAGACCAAGCTTGGGCGCTCCCTGAGACCAAGCTCGGGGGACCCCCTGAGACCAAGATCAGTGGGCCCGTAAGACCAAGCTTGGGGGCCCCTGAGACTAAGTTCGGAGTTCCCTTGAGACCAACCTCGGGGGCCTGATATCGAGCTCGGAGGGCCCCTGAGGTCAAGCTCAGGGGCCCCTGAGACCAATGCTCGTGTTTTCCAGTGCATAAGGTCAGCCCAAGGGGGGGTCCGCGGACCCCAAGAACCCCCCTTGGCTACACCACTGGGTAGTATTGATTGATTATTGGGTTTTAGGGGCGCGCCAACCTGCGAGGTCATATAGCGCCCATAACACTTCTCTGCAGTCAAAGCTTATAATTTTGTCTGTCTTTAGGGGAACGTAAAGTCTCGTCTAAAGCGAACTAATATTTACATTAAAGAGTGATTCTTTCACATCGTAGTTATGATTCTCACTGCACGGATACATGGTCACAGATTCAAACAGGCTTGCCGCGCCGGCAGGCGCCTAGCGCGGGGCGCCGGGGCATCACTTCCGGCGCCCACCCCGCACCAACGGACCCAGGGGCCCGGGGGCGCGGGGCAGCCTAGACGCCGGACCTAAGCCCGACGTCTAACGGAGGCCCTCCCCGTCGCTCCGAGACTTGAAAGGCCCCGGAGTGAAAGGGGGGACCCGCCAAATCGGCGCCAGGCGCCTATCAGCGCGGTTGACTACCACAACACACGCTTTTAACCAGGATCAAATATTATCGTAAAGTCAATGTCTCTAAGATGGGACAGCACCCGTTCAACCATACTGGAGTCACGGCCGATCAATTCTAAAAGTGTGGACTCCTGCCGGAGCACGCCAAAATGCAAAGACCTGTGTCTAGCATATTCCGGGCAAGAGACTAGCACGTGTCGGACCGACAGGGGTGCCGCACATCGCTGACATTGTGGTCGAGGTTCGCCGCATAACAGATATCGGTGAGTGGCCAGCGTGTGGCCAGTCCGCAATCGACACAACGCCACCTCCTCACGGCGGTTAGGCCGCAGCGAGGATGGCCACTCACCGATCTCAGGTTTGATAACTTTCAACTTGTTATTTATTATATCATTCCATTGTTCTTGCCATACACTGCGAAGGTGAGTACATATATATGGGTACAAATCTCTAGCAGGGATTCGTTGCGCACGCCTGCAGGGCCTACGGGAAGCACGTCGGGCCGCTGCGTCTGCCACTTCATTCAATTGTATTCCAACATGACTTGGGATCCAGCAGAGTGTTACATACTTTCCCAGTCTGGCGAGGCGGGTTAAGCGCAGGACAATGTTTAAAACAGGTCCATCACTTGGGTTGAAACCACTCACAGCTTGAATGCTGCTAAGGCTATCGGTGAAAATAACGTATTTCGTGGCATCACTAACTTCGATAAAGCATAGAGCTTTATCCAAGGCGGTGAGTTCAGAGGTGAAAACCGATGCAAAAGATGAAAGTGAGAAATTTATTGTTACTGCATCCGTAACAAAAGCGCATCCCACTCCAACATCAGTTTTTGATCCGTCAGTGTAGAACGACACATGATCTGCATACTGTGCAATGTGTTCGAGCGCCAATTGTTTAAATTCAGTAGGGATAGTATCGGATTTGTTTTTCCCCGCGAGAGTCATGTCGGTTTTTGGGCAGATAAGTTCCCAAGGAGGGATGTCTGAAAGCTCGCTATGAGTCACAACACTCGGCTGGATACCACTTTCGGCCGAGAAACGTTGGACGCGCACGCCCAGTGGGATTCCTCTTTGCACGTTCACAAACAGCCGTAGCATGTTCCGCGAGAAAACTGCGTTATATGTTGGGTGTCATCATCATATTTGACGTTTTAGGGCGCACCGACATCTGAGGTCTTTCGGCGCCCATAACGCTAAATAGAATGCATAAATGAGACATATGAGCAGCAAGTCAACATTTCAACAAGTAAGGTGTAAAACAGGTTAAGTTTTTAAAACAAAATCAAAAGGTCATACGTAAAAAACAGCAATAATACAACAATAATACAAATAAAAACAAAATGAATAGAATAAAATGTAAAAACTGACGAGAATCGCAGACATTTTAACATCACATACCAAGGTCAGCGAAAAGGTAAAATGAACTTATACACCATGTAAAACCTGAAAAACTACGAGGGTGAATATATGACATTAAAACCAACACTCCTCAGATATAACCAGGGGTGTAACTTTGTAAAAATCTTTAGGGGTGCTTTTTCCTAGCCGACCCATACAATTTTACTGACAGTGTTAGGGGATGAAAAACGTTAAAAGAGGGTAAAAACCTTACACTTTTGTCCTTATACCTTACACCTTTGTTCTGCGACATTAAAGTAAACACCCCTCCCGCAAAATTCTCCCACACACGGGCAAAGGCAAAGGTGCTTTGCACAGAATGCCTTCTAAAAAGCCCTTAACTAACTAGCTAACACTTTTGTCGAAACATCTCTAATGACTTTTTTCCTCCTTTACTTGCACTCCATACTGTTCCCCCTCGGATCAAAAAATATTTTGGCCCCTAGTTTGAGCGTTTGGGGGAGTACGGCACTAATGCCCTTCTCTGGATCCGCCAGTGACTTAATATACTTTAAGACATACGCCCAAAAACCGTGATAACGGCTGGAACCCTAACTTTCGGACTATGGAGGCACTGCCCACCATTTTCCACCCGTTCCCGTGCCTTGTTTTCAACAACAAACCAAACGATAAGCCGAGTCACCTTTGTCCCCACTGAAGTCGAAGACCCTTTCCCACAAGTTCAAAATAGTTCCTGCGTGGATGCTTTAACACGCGCCCCGCTGGAGGGGGCGAAATTCGCCCCCCTCCTGGTTTTCCCCGGATAATGCAAAAACAGAGACGCAGAGCAACGGAACTTACGGTACCTTACCCCTAATCATACGCATCTGGTCAAATTTTTATGCCAGGTCATGTCAGGTCAAGGAGCTATCCAAGGTCAAGTGACCCGACCTCGAAACCTAAAATCACGAGTTTGAAGCGGCGCCTAAGGAACATCTGCCAACCGATCACTTTGAAACTTTCACAATATGATGAGGTTATTAGGGTCTACAAATCTGCTATCTCTGAACTTTGATATCGTTGACATAAGATGGGGTTAATTTTATGGTCACTCCAGTATAAGTCTATGGTGAAAAATTGAAAAGGCTCGTTTTCAGTAAATACTGGATAGATAAAACTGAAAATTTTCAAAGCGTGTATTCTTACCACGATATTGACCTTAAAGTTGAGTTTTTGACCATCTGACCTCTCAAAGGTCATGTCAGGTCACAGGAGCATACAGTGATGTTTTTGTCCATAACTTCTCAATGAATTGATACAAAGCTCCCACTTTGCTTGCATTGTGCTTATATTGTCACAGGGAGTTGATTGAGATGCAAAATGACCATACCAGGTCACCCTGTGACCCTGACCTAGCTTGATGTCATGTCATTTTCACAATTTGACCTAGCAAGGTCATATTGTACATCATTCGATATGCCACGATGAAATGAATCCAGTTATGTATAAATATTTTCTCTAACTCCGCGGAATAAATATCTAGAGGTGGAAACGTACACTGCCCTGTTGTAAGCCTATGGAACATTCTTTCACCTTTGCTGGGCTCAATATTGACCCGAGATAAAAATACTTCGTGTAATTTCTCTTCGTCACGTCGGGAGCTTTCGAACGCCGTCCGTAATTTTTCTTTAGCTTTCCTGGAAAATGAGATACGGAGGGGGGGCGAAATACGCCCCCTCAGCAGGGCGGGTCATGCCAGGAACCCCAGCGGGAAGCGTGTTAAGCTTTCTGCTCATCAAAGATCACAGCTCGAAAAGCTGAAACGTGGTGAAACCAGGAGTTTTTGGTGTTTTTTAAACTAGCGTACTGACAAACGGTTACCTATTAAGTGTTATTGTTTGCATTTTTCCGCCATTTAAGTCTTATCTATGGTGCTACATTGTAAGTAAGAAATGGGCAGATCTATTGGATTAAAACTTATACCACATAATGGGCCCACCGAGTGCTACAAAAATTATTCCAGGAATTTTCACATCGATGACCTAAGGTCAAGTACAGATCATGACCTCTCCAATGGAAATACATGGGGAAAACAGAAATTGGGCTGTATTTGTGTAGATACAGCTGAGAATATCTTCATATTTTCCAAATCGTAGTACCTATCCTGGGCCCCTTTTCAGGTTCATGTTGCAATTTTTTAACTGTGACCTCTGAGAGGTCATCTGAGTTACTTCAGCAGTTTTCAGGCTTATGTAAATAACTTTGCATGAAATGATGGTACCTACAACTTTTATTTTGATGCTATTGCGCTTGGATTGCTATTGCAAGTCGATTGATATGCACATTGACTAGGCTAGGTAAAAAGTGACTTTGACCTAACCTGAGGTCAGGTCATTTTTGTGTTTTGACCTAGTATGATCATATTATATGTACATCATTAGATTCGCCGTGATGAGAGAAAGCGAATGGTGCCTAGAAAATGGTTCCAAAACTCAACTCTGTCAGGCGCTAGAGCCGAAAAATATACTCAAAATGCAACTTTTTTTACCTGGCATGACCTCAATATTGACCTGAGCCAAAAATGACCGATATAGCTTCTTCATGAATTTCTATGAGCTATCCACCAGCTTTCGCGTTTTTGCGCTATCCCGCGTAGGGGCCGAGTTCGAGGGGGGAGGCGTTCAAACACCCGCCCCCCCACCAGGCAAAGGTGGCTCGGAGGCCCACCAGGGCGCGGGTTAATAGCCAAACTGAGGTCGAAAACTGCGTTAAGCTAGAGCCATACTTTAGTCGAATCCTCTCGTTACGGCGAATCAAATTATGTATGGTATGAACATGCTGCGTCAAAATCTAGGAATGACCTAACAAAAGGTCAGGTCAAGAGAATTATCTTGTCTGACATAATCGATATGCATACCAATCGACTTGTAATGACAACCTAGTGCGGAATGGCACCAAAGTGAAATCTCTACCATCATTTCCTACTAAGTTGTCCAGCGAAGTTGTCCTGGTTTCCTGCGAACCCATGTCTGAAAAAGGCTTAAATAGTCCTAAATGACCTTACATAGATAACAGAACAAACATGTCAAGTTGGACCTTTGGGGTGGCCCAATATACTAATATTACGAGAACAGGAAGCTATTTTAACCCTTGCCCTACTGGAGGTATTTTACTTCCTCGCCCTACCGGGAGATCGATTCGACCCTCAACCGTTTGAAAGCTAAGAAAGGTGGAAGTGCGCGGTATGCGCAGCGTGTTGACCGAGACCTGAACTCTCCGACTGTGTACAATTATTTTTACCCTAGGTTAACTAGTGACCTCGTGAGGTCACAAAATGGTGACATTTTGACACATTTAGAAAATCCCTTATAATTCGGGAATCAATAGACCTTGAATAAAGCCCAAGGTGTCAATGTGTTTGTCTTGACCCAAAGAGTTCCACAATATGCGGCATAACCTTGCAAGGTCACGCATGACCTTGACCTTAGACCACCTAACATAACCTTAGTTCAAGGTCGAAGTGAGGTCGCATACCATCGAATCATTGGGTGATTCTCGCCACTATGATACCAAATCCATTGTTGCACCTTGTCCTGTTCATGAGTATACCCAACAAGAACTTCTAAAACGGCAACCTTGGCGGACCTTTGAGGACCCCTGGTGCCTTCGTTATGGACTTGAAATCAAAATAGATGGTGTATTCCAAATTGTCTTTTCAGGAGCTTTTGAATCCTATTTAGAAACTTGATCTAGCTCTTCTAGAAACCGAGTAACGCCATTTTTTCAGACTTACTTTTAGGACCAAAATTGCCTTACATGGGCATAACAATGACGTCATAACTCGGTGACCCAACATGGCATTTACTTAAAATTTTGTCAAGATGTGTGAAATTAATTTTGTTATACAATTTCCACGCAACATTGGGCTAAACGAAGCTTTTTGTGTCATCGTAAGAAATAATGAGGAGCGTCAAATCCACCCCCTGAAGGATGAGGGTTATGCAATATGGAGCAAAATATATCCATTTTACAGTTTTTACCATGTATTTCCATTGAAGAGGTCACCCTTAACACGCGCATTGACGGGGGCCTGAGCCACCTTCGCTTTGACAAGGGGGCGGGTACCCGCCCCCTCCCCCTAAGATCTCGAGAACCACGGTAGGTAGCGAAAAACGGTAAACGGCGTTGGATAGCCCATCCACTTCTCCATCGAAAATGTTTGAACCATTTTTTTGTCAGGTCACATTTAAGGTCATGAGAGGTCAAAGCATGCCGTCTTAGGGATAACATGTAAATAAGTTTTCGGCCATTACATCTGAACAAGTAAAGATAGAGAAAAAAGCCTTGAACTATATGAATCATCGCAGCAAGCCAAGTCGAATGATATATAATTTGACCTTGCTAGGTCACATCAAGGATTTGACCTCACCTGAGGTCAGGTCAGGGTCAAATTATATAAAATGCATATCATTAGAACCGCAAAGCCAAGGCGAGTCTAATACAGCTAAAATAAACGCTCTAATGACCATAACCATTTTACCATGTATTTCCAATGGAGAGGTCGTACCTGACCTTAGGTCATGTATATTAAAAATACCGGAACATATTTTAGAGAACTTAGTGGGCCTATTATGTGATATGAGTTTCAATCGGATAAGTTCACCCTGCTCCGACTTATGCCATCTTAATTTTTTTGAGGTCAGTTCACTTGACCTGTACTGGAGACCTGACCTGAGATGACTTAACCTTAAAATTTTTACAGAAGTTGTAAAAATGATGAGGGAAAAGGTATGCCAAGTACGGTGGCGCTACGCGCGCCGTTTTTCTGTTATTTCCGAAAAACCCGAGGGGGGGGGCGGGTACCCGCCCCCGTCAATGCGCGTGTTAAGTGAAACTATATCACCGATTTCATAAAACCCGGAATATATGTTGCGGTACCCGGCGCGCCCGTTACGGTTTTTAGCGTCGGATTGCTAGGTTAAACGTGTTCTTATTTATAAGTAACTTTACTTATTGCATAAATGCAATCCTAATTTTTTAGGTGAAATCACTTGTCTTGGCCTGAAGACCTGACCTAACATGACCAAACTTGATTTTTTAAAGATGCGGAATTGATCAAGGAAGAGATATGAAAAATACGGCGGCGCAGCGCCGCCGTTTATCCGCTATTCTTAGAAAGCCTTATGGAGACCATCGATGCTCCTCTCGGACGGGCGTGGGTTAAGCACAAGCTACGTTTCCCAGATATAGGCCCTGCTTTCTCTGCCCTTCTAAACAAGTTTCAACAGATGCACAGCTACCACATGTTGGTTTTTTACCCTCCTTTGGTACGTATATCAGCTATGGACAGGTCTGATCTACACACAGCCTAAATAAATTCAGGAATAAATTGCAGCATGCACTATGGCATTTTGGAAAAGAGGTTCAGCAGTGAACTTTGTTTTTTTCTGTCTGGAAGACATGATCAAGGAAACGACGAGTGCACTTGATGGTACTGATTCTGAGACAACGGCGACACGGCAATTAACATTTTGGAAAAGGCGATCTTTCGGCTTTGGTCGCAAGTGGCAGCTACAGTAATTTCCATAGTTACTCCCGCGGCCCGCTGTCTAAATATGACCTCATGCGGTTATATGAAATCTCCAGATCACTTAAGTAATCTTTTAAGCTCGACATTATCTCTACAGATGAATAGTTACAAAAGAGCTCCAAATCTCTGATAATTATTATTTAATTGCTACATAATCCTGGCATTAAGTCATATTAGAACGTCACAGAATAGTTTAAGGGGTGCTTTTGGGAGTTTAGGGGTGCTTTCAAAAGTTTTAGGAGTGCTCGCGCACCCATAAAAGTATACAAAGTTACACGCCTGGATATAACATTATGGTAGCAATATCCACAGCACGATGCTTGCCCAAAAGAGAATTCAGTGTCGGAGATCCCTGCAGATGTCGGTTTCTCTCTATCTCAAAGTCACGGCCATCTAAAAGGATATGTTTGACTGTGAGCCTGTCGCCACAGCGTGGACACTCCGGTGGGTCACGACGAGATAAAAGATATGAATGGGTTGAATGAGTGTGTCCCAGTCGCAATCTACACAGGACAACCTCCTCCCTTCTGGAGCCTGCACTACTTGAGGTCCACGACCCTAAGCGTGGTTTCAGCTCGCGGAGCTTCCTACCTTTAAAATCACAATCCCATCGACGTTGCCAGTCGCTAAAAACATACATTTTAACTTGCGCGTACATGTCAAAAAATGGAACACGAAGACCTGGGGGGCAGCACGTTCTGCCCCCGTCTTTGCACATCGATCTGCCCGCTCATTTCCGGCGATTCCGCAGTGACTTGGCACCCAAACTAAATCTACGCATTTTCCCTTTTCCCTCAGGCTATGCAGTTTCTGCCTAATAAGGGTCAAGAGATAAGATGCTGACATATTATAAAAGCAAAAAGACTCCAATGCCTGTACGGAAGACAACGAATCTGTAAAAATAACAAACTTTCTCGCCCTTAACTTCGAAACATGGTCCAGACAACGGAATATTGTGTACAGCTCAGCGGTAAACACAGATGCCTCGCGCGGTAAACTAAAACATTTTTCAACGCTGTCGCTGACAAAAGCGCATCCCGTGCCACCATCACCCTTCGAGCCATCAGTGTAAAAGTGGATGTGATTATTATAAGATTCAGAACATAACTCCCTAAATAACTGGCGCATAACTTCAGGAGGCATATTTCTACATTGATCCAGTAAGCCCTTGTTTGTGTTCACTGCAGAGATAAGCCAAGGTTCAACCAAACACGCGTCACACGGTTCAATGAGATCTGTGTCTATCCCAGCCTCCACAAGCCAGGCGCGGACCATTACTCCTGGATGACGGGCTGCCGCGCGGGATCCATTATCAATCTGGCGGAGCTGGGCGTCACCAACAAATACTGAGTATGTGGGATGCGTCGGGGATTGTTTGAGTTTCAATACATAGCGCATAGCAAATGTTTTTCGGCGCAACTCTAATGGCATTTCATCGACGTCCACTAACATGCTTGATATTGGGGATGTACGGAATGCTCCCGTTATAACTCTAATGGCTTGATGCTGCACAGTATCCAGCATGGTTTTTGCTGATTGGGGAGCAGCTTCATATACCAGGCTACCATACTCAATTTTTGAGCGTACTAATGACCTATAGAGCATGACAAGCGTCTTCCTGTCAGCCCCGTACCTCATTTTTGTTAGGACTTTGAGTATATTTAATGTATCAAAACACTTTGCGCGGAGCTGCTTCAGATGTGGCATGTATGAAAGCCTTTTGTCCAGTGTGAGCCCTAGAAATCTCGTTTCCGGTACAACATCGATCAAATTTCCATAGATATACAACTTTGGGTCCTCACAATCTCCACGTCTGTTGCAAAAGTGCATGCACTTGGTTTTTACACTTGAGAAGCTTAAGCCGTTTCGTGTGCTCCACTCCTGCAAACGATCAAGACCGAGCTGCAGTCGCCTCTGTGCAGCGGCAGTGGTGGACGCCTTCACCCATATCGTAAAATCGTCTACAAAAAGTGCATGGTGAATATTCGTGGGTAAAGTGCCTGCTATGTCGTTAATCATAACTGCGAACAGGGCTATAGAGCTCACAGAACCTTGAGCAATTCCCCTCTGTTGTTGGTATCGATTTGATAAGACGGAGTTAACGCGATAACGAAAAAACCTATTTCTAAGAAAATTGGAAATGAACCATCCCATGTGCCCTCGCACACCGAGCTCGAAAAGTTTGTGCAGGATGCCGTGTCTCCAAGTACAATCATACGCGCGATTAACGTCAAAGAACACCGCAATTGTGTGACATTTACGTACAAAACCCTCGCGCACAGAGGCATCTAAACGAACTAGGTGGTCTATTGTGGAGCGGCCCTGGCGAAAACCACACTGGCTATTACAAAGGAGCTGGTTGGATTCCAGATACCAAACAAGACGCATGTTGACCATTTTTTCGAGCAGTTTACACACACACGAAGTCAATGAAATAGGACGAAAGTCGTTGGGTGATGAGCCAGTTTTGCCGGGCTTCAAAATAGGTACGATATGTGCCTCGCGCCACTGATCTGGGAAATCATTATTACTCCAGATGTGATTATATATGTTTAGCAGAGACGATAGAGTTGCATCAGGTAACTGGCGAAGCATATTGTTAGTGATATTATCAGGGCCAGGTGACACCGGCCTCACAGTGGAGAGTGCTGCTCTGAGCTCAGCTATTGAAAAAGGCACATTGTAATGAGCCGAGTTATCCCGCCCAAAGTCGACCGGTTTTCTCTCCGCGATTTCACGAATTCGAGTAAAATGAGGATTTTCAGAGGAGACACTGCAACGATCATGGAAAGCTCTCGCCATGTGCTCAGCCACCTCTTGCGAGTCGGTTATTTTAAACCCGTTGGCTTCCAAAACTGGACCAGACGGGGGACGATTTTTTCCCTGCATTCTTCGTATTTGGAACAAGACCTCAGCTGACGGAGTGAAACGATTTACCCTAGACACATATTCTACAAACCACCTTCTCTTCGAGTTCAGCACAACGCGACGCGCAAAGCAAACGCCCTAGCACGCTCGAAATTCGCGTGGTTTGTTGCTGTTGAGTGTCTGTTAAAAATTATAAAAGCCCGTTTTCTGCTTAAAATGGCTGACTTGCACTCCTGGTTCCACCACGGCACAGGAGTGCGTTTTGGCTGCCCACGTGTCATCGGAATAAAATGTTTCGCTGCTGTCAAGATCATACAATTAAAATTCTCGACAGCCTGCGTGGCCGAGGCCTCCGGGGTGGGGTCCACCGCACCACACGCAGCCCCGAAACCTGCCCAGTCTGCCCGCCTTTCGTTCCAGCGCGGGAGGAATGCTCCCGCAGGGCGAGGACGGTTCAGAGAGATAAGAAAAGGGAAATGGTCACTTCCGTGAGGATCATCCAGGGTGATCCAATTTAACTGGATGAGAAGAGACGGAGAACAAATGGAAAGGTCAATAGAAGAGAGAGAACCAGAGGGTACAGTAATGTGAGTAGCGCAACCGGAATTGAGGAGGCAGAGGGAATTAAGGTGAAGAAATCTCTCGACCGTGCGGCCCCGGGGACACGTGCAGCCGGCAGCTCCACCCCACGCTGAGTTGTGGGCGTTAAAATCACCAAGTAACAGGAAAGGTGTGGACAGCTGGTCGACTAAATTATGCAGATCATTTAAATTTAGATTGGCGCCCGGTGGTAGGTAGATAGAACACACAGTCAATTTAATATAACCAAGGTCTACCCGGGCGGCTACCGCCTGCAGCGCTGTATTTAGAGGTATGCTGTAGCAGGGAGTGGCATGGTGCACAGCAACCATCACCCCTCCGTATGCTATTGTTGAACTAAAAATATCTTTTCTAAAACTCTGATAATTCCGAATATTATAAGCAGCTCCAGGGGACAATTTTGTCTCCTGAAGACATAAGACAGAAGGGTTATAATCGGACAAAATCTGCTGTAGGTCGCTAAAATTTGAACGGAGGCCTCGGCAATTTCACTGTAGAAATTTCATTTAAGCTAAAAGAAAACGGGCTTACTAAAAATAGACGGCTTAACCTAACCTTTCCAAGGAGGCCCAGTACCCCCGTATGGCCCCTTGCCTGGCCCCACGCGTGGGCCACCGATTCGGTAGCGGACCGGACCACGGCTTCGTGCGCCTTCATCAGAATGAGCACGCGCTCGTGTTGTTTGGGGCTCGCTGGGAGGGCTCACAGCAGGACCCTTTGTCGGAGACCTGCTCCGCGGCCCCTCAAAATTTCTCCGCATTGCCGTGACGGTGGAAGAGCGGATCTGGGCTTGAGGCTGTGCTGCCGGCGTCTGGGTCCCTGGCAAGGTCGGCGGCGGCGGTGGAGGCGCTGAATTATCGCCGCCGGTGGGTGGTTGGACGGCAGGCGGCCGGAAACGCCTCCCCGTGGTGGAGTGCTTACCACCCCGTCCTACAACCACCCATCCCTCCGTCTCAGTCGGTGCTTGGCTCGGAGTGGCACCGGGTGCCGACTCCAGGGAGTCACCAGCAGGAGCCGCCTGCTGGTGCTGTGGCGCGGGGGAGGGCCCCGTCCTCCATCACCGGCGAGGGCCGGGGAGGGGAGGTAGGAGCGGGAACAGCGACCCGCCCCCTTCCCCCCACGGAGGGGGTCGCGGAGGAGGTGACACCGCCGGCTCAGGAGCCGGGGTGGCGGGCTGGTGTAAAAACCAACCCCATCCTCCCCGCCAGGCGAACAAAGTCCGCCACGGTCAGGGAACGGATGACCTCCTCCGCGGTCATCTTTGGGGTACCCGAACTGCTGGTAGATGCTACTTGGGAGTAGCGCTTTTGGGGGTGGGAGGCCATGTAGACATTCCTAGCCTGGCGGAAGCTAACCTTTGTGTGATCATTATGGTAAGTATTTCTTTTTCTTTGCTTAATTCGGGACATGCACGATCAACAACTTCATGACATCCATTACAATTCGCACACTTTAGGGTTTCTGAGTCGCATTCTGTGGTACTGTGGACCTCTGAAGCACATTTCCCGCATACACGCTTGCCTTTGCAAGCTCGGGCGGTGTGGCCAAACTTCTAGCAGGTGAAGCATCGCATGGGTGATGGCACATATGGTCTCACGCCGACCCCCGTGTAACCGACATAGATGTGATCCGGCAGCTCTGGTTTGTCGTATGGCTGTGTCTGTGTCCAGCATGTTCTCGCCACTTCTCCTCCTGATTCTGCGCACCTCCACCACTCCAAGTTCATCAAGCCCTTCAGTGATTTCCTCCTCCGAGAGTCCCCTGAGTTCCTGACTGGTGACGACTCCTTTTGCAGGGCCGGCGATTAGAGGGATCCAATCGTCAGTCACACGAGCCGGAGGCCCACATACACCCAGACCATCCAGGAATCATAGGCACGTGCGGGGACGCCCATGACACCGGGAAAAAGTGGGTAACTGGGAAGTTATGGGTTGGAAAAGGAAGAGGGTCGGTCTGCGCTGTCCAGCCCAGCCGCGCACGGCACGCGACCGAGGTGTCCACACTCAAGACGAGCAAGAGTACACACATCCCCGCCACCCACGGAGACACGCCGGGCTAGACATCGCAGACAGTGGATAGGAGGGGTCTTTAGGAGTGGACAGAAAGGATACGGGTGGAAAGGCATGGATACACAAGGAAATAAGGAAAGAAGAGGAAAAGGAACAAGGAGTTGGTGGGATTTGAATTTAGGAAGGCCAAGAAAGGATGAGGATGACAGTTTCGATTTGGCCTCTCGCCCGAAGGCGGGGGCCAAACCCATCCTGCCAACTGGGGTCGCGGGTGTCGTCACATCCCGTACCCAATTATCCATGTGCCGGACCTGTCAGCAGGTGCAAACGAGTCCGGCAGATGAAAATTGGTCCCCTGCGGTGTATATGTTGGGTGTGACGGAGACTGAGCCAGCTTATAGGCGTAACGCTGCCCGAGCAGGCGCCGTCGCAATGCGAGAGGTGGTTCATTTGCTTCCACCAACAAGCTGGAGCACGGTGTTGTCCTAAACGCACCTGTGGCCACTCGGAGTGCACTAAGGTGAATCGTATCTAAACAGCGTTTAGCTGATTCCGACGCAGAATCGTATACAAAACAGGCGTAATCCATCTTGGAACGAACAAGAGATCGATAGAAAATGAGAAGTGTCTTCCTGTCCGCTCCGTACGACAGACGAGATGCACATTTCAAGGCATTCAAAGATTTGATGATTATTGGTGTTTAAGGGCACTTCAGCTTCTTTGGCTATATGTGCCCAGCATTGTCAGGTTAGGTCAGTTCAAAAAGATCTTGGTTAGCTAAGAATTTTCTATGCCGGAGGTGTCACCGCTGAAAAGCGCTGTGAGGGCTATAAACGATGTCAAACTTTATTTCTTTCAGGTAAGATAAAACGTGTTTGATGTCTACGACGGGATCGTTTCCAAGACACTGCTCTAAAGAGACCGATGGGAAGAATCGACGCATTTGCCTTTTCAGATTGTCACAGCAGTCTACCTCGGATAAAACATGCTGGACAGTAAGGCGGTTGCCACAATGTACACACAGGTTAGGAGTAGAGCTATTCAGGTGGTAGGCATGAGTGGCATAACAGTGCCCGATGCGGAGTCTGGAGAGGGCCACCTCCTCTCTTCTGTTTTTTCTGTTGCTCGACTCCCATCTCTCAATGGAGGTGCGCAGGCGTTTCATAAAGCACTCTGGCTCTGCAGCCCACCTTGACTGCCATTCAGTCTCCTGTAGTGTTCTGAACGATGCTTTGAGGTCTGAAGCCGGAATCCTAAACTGACGCGAAGGGGGTAGTACGGACGCCTCTTTCGCAACCTTATCGACTTTTTCGTTCCCTGAAATTCCAATATGGCTCGGTACCCAAAGAAAGCGCACATCAGTCCCTCTGGCGGAGATCGCTGACAGAAGCCTTCTTATAGATGGTATAAGCCAGTTTTGCTGTGGGTGATGAGATTGGAGTGCTGTCAGTGAGCTAGCAGAGTCCGTTATGATAAGACATCGATCCTCTTGAGAACGCTTGATGTGTCTTAAAACCCGGAGAATGGCATATAGTTCTGTGGTAAAAACCGAAACAGACCCTGGTAGGCTAAACCCCTGACTCAGTCCCTCCTCTAAAAAGGCGCTTCCAGCACCGCCGGTAGACTTCGAGCCGTCGGTGTAGAACCGGGCATGACCTGCATAGGAGCCGATTTTGCGCAGCGCTAAGGCCAGAAATTCTGAGGGTAGTGTTGCTGCTTTTTTATGGCGCATCAGATCGAGATCGCATTGTGCAGGGATGAGTCGCCATGGTTCCGTACGTTCTGGTCGCGTTTCAGCAATTACTTCCAGGTCAACGCCGCTGCCTTCTAACCACAGAGATACACGCAAACAGAGAGCTCGTGAAGATGTCTGTCGCACCATTCTAAGGGGCATAGTCAAATTTTCGTCGAAAATCCACCTGTATGTTGGATGGGACGGATCCTGCCTGATTTTGCTAGCGTATGATAATGCCAACCGCTTCCTTCTCAGGTCTAGTGGAGGTTCATTGGCGTCTACTAGAAGGCTTGCCCTGCGGGACGTGCGAAAAGCGCCCGTCGCCACTCTAACACAGGCGTGGTGTACAGCGTCCAGAGGCTGCTTAACGTTGCTCAAAGCACCATCATATACTACTGAGCCATAATCCAGTACGGACCTAATGAGAGCACGGTACAAACGGAGAAGTGTTAACCTATCGGCACCATAAGATGTGCGAGAAATCACCTTTAGCACATCCATCCGTTTGAAACATTTATCACGCAGGAGTGATATGTGGGGGGCGTATGTCAAGCGTTTATCCATCGTCATGCCCAGGAACTTGGCTTCCGGGACGATTGGGACTCTCCTGCCGTATAAACGGAGACTGATGTCAGTACACGAGCGGCGGCGGCAGAAGTGCATACACACAGTTTTCTCAGTGGAAAATCTAAAACCGTTCTTCAGGCTCCATTCGGATAACCGGTCTATGCATATTTGGAGCTGTCGCTGTGCTGAAATCGAGGTGGAGGTGCTTAACCACACCGCTAAGTCATCTACGAACAGAGATTTCTCGACTGTGGGAGGTAGAATTTCGCAGACGTCATTAATTAAGATACCGAACAGGGTCACGCTTAAAACGCCGCCCTGGACCACACCACTCTCCTAGTAGAAACTATCAGACAGCGAGTTGCCCACTCTCACTCTGAACTTCCGTCTCTTCATAAAATTGTCAACAAAGAATCCCATGTGACCCTTGATGCCAGCTTTCCGTGCTTTGTCTAAAACCGCGTAGCGCCAGGCTGTGTCATAGGCCTTTTCGATGTCAAATAGTAAAGCGAACACGTGTTGCTTTGAGGCGAATGAACGGCGTATTGATGAATCTAGCGATGTAAGATGGTCGGTAGTGGACCGCCCTGCGCAGAATCCACATTGAGCATTAGAAAAGAATCCGGTGCTCTCCAGGTACCAAACCAGACGTGCGTTTACCATGCGTTCTAAGAGTTTACATACACATGAGGTCAAGGCAATCGGTCTATAGTGAAGGGGGTCGCTACCATCCTTGTCGGCTTTTAAAACTAGGATGACAGTGGCATCTCTCCAGGCAGTGGGAAAATCGTGTGTGGTCCAAAGGAAGTTGAAGTAAGACAATAAAGCAGTAGAAGACCGTTCGCTGAGATTCTTTATCATGTCAATGTGTATACCGTCCGGGCCAGCGGCTGTGCTTCTCGCCCGAGACAGTGCGGTGTTAAGTTCTGATATGGTAAAAGGGTCATTGTATGATAGTTGTTCATGGGAGCTAAAACTCACTGGGAGACGTTCCCTCCGTTCTTTGTGCCGTAAAAACCTTGGGTCTGAACAGGCCAGCCGCCAGCGAGCAGCCTACGCATTGCCGAAGGCGTTCACTACCTCTGTGGGGTTAGAAATTGTTCCGCCGGAACCTGTCAGAACCGGCAGGGACATGGCACAGCTACGGCCGGCCAGACGATGTACTCGCCGCCAAATTGTTGTTAATGGTGTTAGCCGATTTATTGTTGTAATATAAGTTTGCCATGATTTTCGTTTTGCATCTCTAACTGTGCGTCAGGCTAGTGCTTTTGTACGTCGGTATTCTATTAAATTGTGAGTTGTCGGCTGTCTTGTAAATAATTTAAAACGGCGTCGACGTTCTCTAATGGTGCGCCTGCACTCCTCCGTCCACCAGGGCACGGGGATGCGCCGTGGGAGCGAGCTAGTCTTAGGTATGAAAGTCTCAGCCGAGTCTAGAATTCGAGCACGCAGCTCCTCCCCGCATATTGTAGCGGTTTCGGCCTCGTCTGGTGTAAAATCGAGGACACAGTCAGAGGTAAAACCCTGCCAGTCGGCCCGCCGTAAGTTCCACTGCGGCGTTCTCCTGCCCGGATGTGGGGTCTCAGACCAAAGCCAGATCGGGTAGTGATCGCTGTTGCACGGATGCGAATGAGTTCGCCACTTAAAGCGGTCGGCTATTGAAGCTGAATAGAGAGATAGATCAACTGCCGATGCTGTTCCAGAAGGCAATGAGATGTGTGTAGGGTGACCTGTGTTTAAAGTGCATATGTTAAAGCGGTGGATTATTTCCTCCAAGCGCCGGCCTCGCCTATTTGTGCGGGGGCAGCCCCATGTTGTGTTATAAGCGTTGAAGTCACCTAATATTATATAATTTGCTGGCAACTGTTGTATTAAATTTGTGAGTTCATCGCCAGGAAAGTCCTCACCGGGAGGGAGATATAGGGATACGATGGTTGCTTTAAATTGTTGTAGGTCGACGGTCGCTGCTACAGCCTGTAGGCTTGTTCTCAAGCGGAACGGATGGGCAGGGACGCTAAAATGGGCAAGCAGCGCTACTCCTCCATGAGCAATTGTTGTGGAATGAACGTCGTATCGAAATGTTTTATAGTATATTTGCTGACAATGATGGTCATGTTTTAGCTTGGTCTCCTGTAAGGCAACTACTACAGGAGTTTTCTGTGCTAACAATGTTTGGAGTTCCGTGTGATTTGCCCTAAAACCTCTCATGTTCCACTGTAAAATAAACGTCATTAAGTAGAGTACGAGTAGGGTGTGTAAAAACTTTCCTAGATTGAAACCTCGGTCGTCTATCATGTTTCCCAACTCCTCCCGTCGAACATCTCTGGTTCTCTCCAGGCAGCGCGGGAGTTCCAGTTCCTTGCCTCACGTGGAGGGTTATTAGGGTCCCTTGGGGGCGAGCGTTTAGCAAACACTGGCCTCTCTACCATGTATGCATCGCCTGTATACCCCGGCCTCCCGTCATCTTGGGGGATGGGCCTTCGTATGCGCTGTCTGAGGTCTCCCGAGTTCCTTAGATCTGCTTGAGCTGGCCCTAAATTCTCCATGGATTGGGCACGCTGAGTTTGATTGAGTTTGATTTGTTGTTTTGGTGTTTTTACAGTGACTCGAGGAATTGATAGTTCGAGGCCTTTGCTGGAGCGGAAAGAGTGCTCCGGACGCTGTTTTTGTGTTATTTTTATTGTGTCCTCGCTACTTTTGGTATTTGTTGTTGGAGATGTGAGCTTACGTTTCTTGCTTTGTGTTACAGTTCTAGAAGCGACTTCGGCTGCCTGTTGTGGGTGGACTCTTTGACGTATTGGTTTGTCACTGGTCGGAGGGGGGCATCAGGGCACACCCATCCACTTCCTCCGGGGCTTGGCCCTCACCCTCATAGGGGTTTGCCTTTGTGCCTGCGGCCTCCTCAGGGGGAAGCGTAGGAGTGATGTGTTCCGTCATGGAAGACGGCACGACTGGGCGTTGGGGAGGTGGTGATAGAGTTGGGGAGGCTTCCCGAGCTCTCTTGCCGGAGGTTTCAGTTTGAGGGGGATCACGGCTGACTGTGCAGCTCTGGGAGGCTGACTTGGCACTGAGCGCTCGGAATTCTGACGGGTCCGTCCCCACTGCAGCGTCTCGGTACTGTGGTGGTGGTGATGACGTTTGCGTCACTGCGTCGACTTTCTCCCCACAGCCCATATGTTTGCAGCTGGAGTCATCTGGTTGACTGGGTAGGAACTTAGCAACCATCGCGAGGAACTGGCGGAGGGAGAGATTCATGAACTGACCGATTTTCGAATCCACGGTAAGTGCAGGACGGGTCTCAGTGATGGTTTCAGCTGGTGCGACACTGCGCTGGGATCCCACCAGGGCATCTCGGTAAGGAGAGTGGTCGGTAGAAGGCTTTGCCCGGGATGTTACGGGTGTGGGCGCCGGCACTGGTTTTGGAGGAAGTGGGACTTTTCTTTTCTGGGTCTCCTTAGCCTCAGTCAGTTTAGGGCACAACCTGCTCCACGCCTCGTGGTCGCCTCCACATCCGGCACACTTGGGTTTCTCTACCTCGCACGATCTGGAGCTGTGACCTACCTCTGAGCATCTACCGCATCGTTCCCTACCTCCTGCAGCTGCCAGCGATATGACCGAATGACTGGCACCTGAAACACCTAATGGGGCTAGGAACAAAGGGACGAACCTTAATGATCATCCAGCCCACTCGCACCTTCTCAGGCAAGGTAGTCCCTGAAAACACGAGCATGAACGTGCCGTTGTCCGTCCCCTGGCTTTCCCTTCTCCGCAGCATACGTTTGGCTTCTGACACGCCCTGATCTCTTAGGCCTGACAGGATCTCCTCCTCAGAGACATCGCGTAGGTCTTTGCAGCTGATCACGCCTCTGCAGCTGTTTTTGGTAGCATGCGGAGAGACCTTCACCGGTACAGACAGAGACCTGTTGGGTGTCCGGATTTCTAGGGAGGAGGTTGAGAGCAGCTTCTTAGCATCGGGCTCACTTCCCATTTCAACCTCGACTCGCCCATTCGGGTGTCTGTAAGTCCGTTTTGGATGGAACTTTCGCAGGGCTTCATGGATCTGAAATGGATTCACCTTAACTGTTCTATCCTCGAAGTCAATGACGAGAGTCAAGGGGGTGGTCTGCTCTGGTCGAGTTCGTGCGGGGGTTCAGTTCCCGAGAGTTCCATCGCGGCGGCGACGTCGGTGGGTGGACAAGAGGTGGTCGGCGTCAATGCGGGGGTCGGAGTCCGTGCGGTCGATTCAGTTGGTGTACAAGTAGGAGAGGCCATGATGAGTCAGTTTACCTTCGGCCCCCCGGGTTGCCAGCTGTCAATAGCTGGGCTCAGGGGCTGGTACAGTGCCTACGCGGGCAGGTGCGGCCGTCTCAGAGGGGCGAGAGATACTCACACAACCCCTCCGATCAGAACGCACCCACCCCCTTGACGCCATCAGCCCAGTGGGCCGGCAGGGCCATGAGTCGGGACTAAGCAAAATGCGACAGCCCTCACGCAGCGGAGACTGCGGTCCACCAGGCGCGCGCAACAGGCCAGGGTCTCGAAAAACGACGGTTTCCGAAACCCCGGCCCGCGTCACGCCCGGCAAGAACTATCACAGTCCCCACTGCGAAGGGCGCCGCGCCGCACGCCCGAAACATGATCCCCCTGCCCAGCTGGACCGAGCGACAGTGCCCGTAGACACTGCCGCGTAGCTAGGCCGCCCGCGGCAGCCTACGGACGGCTTACCCCCGGTTGGATCGAGATATCTGGGCCAAAGGGGGCGTGTTGGAGCCCTCGGGACTGACCCGCCCGAGGGGGACCTCAACCCCCCAGGATCCCGTCAACCTCGTCGCCGGGGCTCGAGATAGGCCTCGAGTAGGCGCCTTACACCCATAAAAAGGCCGAAGAAGGCAAATAACTGTGGAACCAATAACTGAAGCGTAAAAAGAGGAAAGGAACTAAAAATAATCAACAAAATGAGAAAACAAAAACAAACAGGAGCTACATACTGGGAGGTGCAGGACACAACTGACCCGATCCAATACGGTTACCGATCAGGTAACAAAGGGCCCGTAAGGCAGTCATCAGCACCACCGCAGACCTCATCACCAGGGCCGCCGACGACAGAGGCCGACTCTAACCGACCGAGATCGGAAGAGCCGGCGGCCGCCGGAGAGCCAGACATGACGTGTCCGCGGCGATGCGTCGACATGCCTCCAAGGGCTGACTGGGGCCCCGGGCGCGTCACTCCCCGTTGCTCCAATCTTTACTGCCGGACGAATCCGGCAAATGAAGATCGGTCCCCTGAGGGCATTCAAAGATTTAAAACACTTGTCACGTATATTCCTAATGTGTGCGTTGTATGTCAGCCGTTTATCAAACGTTACTCCGAGAAACTTTGCTGTCGGTTGGAAAGTGATAGTTTTACCGCGCAACGATACCATAGGTTCCGGACAGGTCCTGCGCCTGCGACAGAAATGAACACCAGCGGTTTTTTCGGTCGAAAAATATAATCCATTTTTACTACTCCAGCGTTCCAGATGGTTCACGGCCAGCTGGAGTTGACGTGATAGTGAAGATGTTGTTGAAGATGTTGTCCATATTGCAACATCGTCCACGAATATGGAACTCTGTATGGATGATGGGAGGGATGTTGTGACGTCATTTATGGCTAAAGCGAAGAGACAAATACTTGAAACGCTCCCCTGTGGGATACCCTCTTCCTGATAAAATGCATTGGAGTACATGCCACCGATCCTGACGCGAGAAGTCCTATCAGTCAGGAAGTTCTTCATAAAAAGACCCATCTGGCCACGAATACCACACTGATGCAATTTTAACAGGATACCATGTCGCCACGCTGTGTCATAGGCGGCAATGGCGTCAAAGAACACGGCTCCAAGGTGTCGCCCCTCTCTGAACGCACATCGCACTGATGTATCCAGAGACACCAAGTGATCCACCGTGCTCCGGCCTTCCCGGAAACCGCACTGGTTGTTACTGAGAATACCTGGGCTTTCCAGATACCACATGAATCGCACATTCACCATTTTTTCGAAAAGTTTACACATGCAAGAAGTCAGCGATATTGGCCTAAAGTGTAAAGGGTCTGAGCCAGACTTGCCCGGTTTCAGAATAGGAATCACTGTGGCTTCCCGCCACGCCGGAGGGAAATCGCCAGACTCCCACATCACATTAAATGTGGCAAGCAGTGCCCTCAGCGCATATTGCGACAAGGCTTTCAACATATCATTATGTATAAGATCTGGTCCTTCAGCTACAGAACGAAGGGTACGGATCGCTGCCACCAGCTCGTGCATCGAAAACGGCTGGTTATAAGATGGCGTGTCAGTAGTGGTAAAGTCTATAGGTCTCTGTTCGGCTAAGTTTTTCAAACAAGAAATCAACAGAATGTTCGGATCCCCCAAACCACCAGCTTATTACGACGCCTCTCCCCGCACGCCTCTCGCCCGAAGGCGGGAGGCGAAACCCATCCTGCCGACTGGGGTCGCGGGTGTCGTCACATCCCGTACCCAATTATCCATGTGCCGGACCTGTCAGCAGGTGCAAACGAATCCGGCCGATGAAAATTGGTCCCCTGCGGGGTTCTTGGGTAGTAAACCATCGGCATTCCACTGAAGCAGTCTAAGGCTGCCCCTTTCCATTCTAGTTTGTCCCGGTGGTCGGCAATGTCCAGGAGCTGACGCATTCAATCGTCGGCCTGAGCTGTTGGAACGCAATTCACTTGATAATGGTGGGCTCGTTGTAGTAGGCACTCCCTGGGGCCTCTGTGGCCTCACCACGTCACCTGGAGAGCGCACTAGGGAGGCTCGGGTCGCTGCAGACACTCCCGGTGAAGGAGGAGCAGCTATGCCTCCATGGTGATTTCGCAAATTGTACTGATGCCTTGGGATACTTGTCCCTGTGGGGGGCCGGTGAGGAATTACACGCTGCGGGCCTGTAATGAGGAACTGACCCCAGCCCCTTCATTTCCTCTGGAAGAAAAAAACGTGGCATTTTTAGCTAGACTCCCCCGGTGAAAGATTTTCTCGTGATATTTCTATCAGGAGCCTTTGCTGAAGCTGGTTCCAAAAAAACATCGTTATTGTGGTATCCGTGCATTTATTGTGCACCCTGAGTGAGATTAATAAATTTATCGCATAATAGCAGAAAGATCCAATACCACAATATCTTATGAAAATAAAAATATGTTAATTAATTCATGCCCTCAAGAGTTCGTTATTTGTATAAGACAGGATCTGCAAATTCACGAATATATCCACTTAGACGACCAAATAGGAGACTGAAAAGATTGGGCAGAAGGCGAACGCCTGAGCCTTAGATCACCCAAACAGATCAAGGTTACAATTCAGGCACCCCAGCCCAGGCAATCATCACGATAACGGTCCCGAAGACAGCCACCTCCGGTCCCAAGAGGGGACCAGGTGGGACCTGGACGGCGGGGTCTGCGCAACGGCGCGGGCCTCCGCCACTAATCGGCTGTCCCCCAAACCGGGAATGGTCATTGGTCGAAAGCCCAATATCAAAAACCATCACTGCGCGTGCTTGCTTGAACCACCCAATAGAAAGCCTTCATTTGAAGCAAAAATTACCGTTCCATTGTAAATAGTTTTCAAGCTAAAAACTCCAACCCGTTTTCTTCTGGTCTCCTGCATCACTGTGTATTGGTACGTTATAGGGGCTATGTTCACCCCCCGCTTCGCATGGTCACTTTTTAGTCTCGAGGAAACCAAAACCAGTTCTGAGTAGCATTTTGACCAAATAATGGGGATCTGGTGGACTATTTTGCAAACCTGGGGGGGGTGCCACTGAAATGGGCAGCCATAGCCTGCACCCTTTGGCTGGAAAAGGATTATTTTCCCACCAGACATAAAGGTGGTATGAAGGCCACGTGCCCCCTCCCCCACCATCAAGCCTTAACACCTGAAATAACCTCGTATGGTGCACCTCTGAAACGTCCTTGGCGCTCCTGCCTGAACTGGCATTTCTCACGCCCCTCCCCCAATGTATGTTTGTATCGGCTTCCCAGTGATATATACATCCCGATCAAGTAGTCTCCAGCATTTTAATTCTCCTTCACTCAGTTCAAAGATACCCTACACATAGGTGTTAAAGCAATGGGACACCTTGATGCTTGTATGGTCAAACAAATGAAGCTTGGCCATACAAGCCAAACCGTACTTGGCACACCTCATCCTTGATCAATTCCGCAACTTTCCCCAAAATTTAATGGTTGAGTCATCTCAGGTCAAGTCACCAGTGCAGGTCAAGTGACCTCACCTAAAAAAAAGAAGTTTAAGGTGGCATAAGTAAGAAATGGGTGAATGAATGTATATTTGTATGTATGTATATTTCAACAAGCATTTACACATTCATAAACAAAAACAATCAATTGGTGAAAAAGCACCTAAATGCTTAAAAGAATCACCGCTTGCGCGAAAAAAGGCGAAACATTGAAACCACCGCCGAGTCGTCGGCCACCCACACTCGCAGCCCTCATTAAAAAAAGCGTCTCTCCAGCAAGGCCCCCGCCCGCCGCCGCCGCCGCCGCCACCATACTAGGCAAACCGCTTGGTTGTTCTGATGAACTTTTGAACGCTGCGTGCTACTCGTTTTTGTTCCTTTTTCGTGAGGTTTGAACCGTGCAATATTACCCCAAGTTTGATTCATTGGTTTAATAAACTAAAGTTGACCGACAATGTTTGATAATGATTGAAACAGAGCAGCTCTTTCAATGTTATACGCCTGACAGGACAAAAAGAACTGAGGAATAATAATTGTTGGGGTTTAACGACGCACCAACTGCCAGGGTCATACGGCGTCGCCAACTCTCAACCTGTTGGAAGGGATTTTGGGGATCAGATCGACTTACTCAGAGGCTCCGCCGGGACTTGAACCCGGGACCGGTGGCTTAGAAGACAAGGGTGCTATCCACTAAGCCACCTCATCCCCAAGAAATGAGGAACGTTTTTATTGACGTGATTACATTTTTCGCACATAGGGGAGTCGGATAATTGAATTTTGAACTGATGTGAATTTATATTACTCATACCTACTCTTAAGGCCATTAAAAGTGTGTTATCCCTTTTTGGGCCAAATTCGTAATAAGCTGGTGGTTTGGGGGATCCGAACATTCTGTTGATTTCTTGTTTGAAATGCTTCCTTGATTGGGCAATTCGAATATCCTGTGGGAGAGAATTCCACAGTTTTGTGGCCGAACGAAAGAATGACTTCTTAAATCCCGATGTGTGGTGTTGAGGTGCTGTCCTCCTTTCAGGGTTTCTCAGGGTTCGGGTAGTAAGGTCAAGTCGGGTAGGGGGAATAAGTGCCTTGATATACTGAGGAACATGGGCGTTAGTCAAAATGTTGTGATAAAAGTTTAATTTATGAATTTTTCGTCGGTCCTCCAGGGTTTCCCATCCTAACTCTCGTTTTAGGTTCGCTGTTGGAGTCCTGAATTGTGCTCCTGTTACGAGCCTTGCTGCACGATTCTGGAGCCGTTCTAGTCTGATTGTGTCTTGTGTCGTGATATGTCCGTCGAATATAATGTCGCAGTAGTCAAAGTGAGGTCTAATGTAGGTTTTGTATAGTTGGTCCAGAATTGTCTTTGGCAGATGTCGTGCTATTGGGTAAATTGGGCTGAGTGTTTTGTGAATTTTGTTGACAATTTGGTCCAATTTGGTCGACTCTATCGGATTAAAACTAATACCACGTAAGGGGCCCACCGAGTGCTACAACATATATTCAGGGATTTTTCATATCGATGGCCTAGGGTCAAGTACGGACTATGGCCTCTCTATTGAAAATACATGGGAAAACAGAAATTTGACAGTATTTGTCTAGATACAGCTGAGAATACCTTAATGAAAAGAAAATTATTTTGCCAACTGACACAGTTTAAATTATATTTCGGGGAGTCCCATCCCCTTGATCACACTTTGCAAACCAAACGATGGTAACACCACACAACAATTCACAAACATGTCACTCCGAGAAACGTGCGCTATTATTAAGGTTCCCCGGATTAAGTTAAAGCAAGAAAATATATGTATAAACAAACTGGAGCAGGCAGGAATCAATTATATATGTTATTCTGTAACTAAGTTATAATGCTATCATTTGAATATTATTATTATAAACATCCCGCGCAAAACATGAGCGATCCCAGGAGATCCTAATCTATACTGTGCTAATGAATCTAATCTAATCACCTGTCAATCTAAAAATTTGTCACATCTTACATTTATCCCATTGGGTGCGAGCGTCATAAGCTGCTTTATGTGATACTCCTCCCCAACTCTGCGGTATAAGACATCGTCTTTGGCACAGTTTTCAATTGCAATTGAACACTGGAATTGATTTTGTAACATTTAATTGATTTTTTAACACTGTAATTCAATTGCAATTGACGCTCGCACCCAATGGGATAAATGTAAGATGTGACAACTTTTTAGATTGACATGTTTTTAGATTAGATTACATTGATTAGGACAGTATAGATTAGGCTCTCCTGGGATCGCTCATGTTTTGCGCGGGATTTATATAATAATAATACTTAAATGATAGCATTATAACTTAGTTACAGAATAACATATATAATTGATTCCTGCCTGCTCCGTTTTTCTATACATATATTTTACTGCTTTAACTTCATCCGGGGAGCCTTAATAACAGCGCACGTTTCTCGGAGTGACATGTTTGTGAATTGTTGTGTCGTGTTGCCATCGTTCGGTTTGCAAATTGTGATTAAGGGGATGGGCCTCCCCGAAATATAGTTTAAACTGTGTAGTGTTGGCAAAATAATTTTCTTTTCACCATCGATTTACGTCCTGAACTGATATTTTGCCCCTGCAGCATTACTTGCTCCTGTCCCAGTTTCAAATTCTTGTAGCTTGCGGTTAGTCATTTTCACTCATTAATCTGAGAATACCTTCATATTCTCCAATCTTAGTATCATGGGCCCCTTTCCAGGCTCATATTGCAATTTTTGACCTGTGATCTCTGAGAGGTTATCTGGGGCTATTTAAGCAGTTTTCAGACTTGGGTCAATAACTTTGCATGAAATGATAATACAGCTTTTATTTTGATATCACTGCGTTCAGATTGCTATTGCTAGTCGATTGATATGCATATTGACAATGCTAGGTCAAAAACGTGACCTTGACCTGACCTGAGGTCGAGCCATTTTTTGTATTTTGACCTAGTATGATCATATCATACATCATTCGATTTGCCGTGACGAGAGGAAGCGAATGGTGCCTAAAAAAATGATTCCAACTCGAAATCTTGTGAAATCAACCACAGCAAAATACTGCCGAAAATCCGGGGGTTTTAGCCAACCCAGCACGCACTCTAACACGCATGACATAGACAAGGTTCACAATAGTTCATTCTGGCCTGTCACTTTTCTCCTCGCCTCCTTCCACGTTCTCTATTGCCTCACACTCATCGTGACAATACTTGACAAGTCAAGTTCAGAATGTCGCAGTGTTTGCAGCAAGTGAAATTATCGGCGAGTGCAGCTGCGTGGTAGCCCAAGGCCGGTGCCGTTTCCGGGCCGCTCCGGTATCTACATGCATACATCCACAGTGGCGGATACAGGAGGCTAGGGGCTCAAACCCCCCCTGAAATGCTTGGGTGCCTATAGCTAATGCATAGACGGAGGCTGATCCGAGACAATGGTGGGCGGGGCTTGAGCCCTAGACCCCCCGAAATGAAGTCCTCGATCCGCCACTGTGCATACATATGGCGGAAGCGGCATCAGCAGCGGCGGTGTCCTCACGAGTCAATCAACATCGGCGTGACGGGGCATCCCTCACCGGCAGCTTTTGGCAGGGAATTTATTGCAGTGATCTTTTTTTGGAAAACAGTTGTAACAGAACTGCGACGAGTCTATTCATACGCCAAAGGGATAGTCCCGCTTCTAAACAAACGTGAAGGGTGTGCATGACTAATTCCACGGAGTGAGCCAGCCTGGTACAGTACATAATAATGATTTTGGGGGTTTAACGACGCACCAACTGCTGAGGTCATATGGCGTCGGAAACGGAAGAGAAAGGAGCTAGGCTTGAGCTGGGCCAGGGCGCCAAAACCTCTGCCTCTGGGTAGGCTCGAACCCACGACACCCTGCACATCAGGGCATGTTGGGTGAGCCTGCCAGTGCTGTGCTGGACTGCAAGTACCTCCTTAGTTTCTACAAAGTGCAATCCCTCCAGGCTAGGCGCCACCAAAGGATCAAATAGCGTAGCGCCACCAAGAACCAACGAATCAAATTGGTCCAGCCCACTCGAGTTCAACAACTGAACACCGCAGTAGTTAAGTCTGCAACGGCAAGCTTCGGCTCCGACTTGTTGCAAAGTTAAAGGTTCAGCACGGCGCGTATTGTCAGAGTGGAGGGCGTTGGTGCGCAGACCAATCGCATTTACCAGCAGAGTCGGAGCGCCTGCCACAAGTATGTGCTGCAGTGCACATACTTGTGTACCATTTAGTGTGCATGTGAGTGTTGACTGGCTTCATTCCACAATTTTGCGCATCAGCTTCAGGATAAGGCATTCCAAATACGGGGGCGCTCCAAGTCGCCTTTTTGGAACCGTTAAAAAAAAACTCTGATGGATGGGAGGCTGGAAAGCTGAGAGCGAGATCATGGCCAAAGGTATTTTTTAAATAAATTCATCGAAAGTCTTTTATAATTTATCTTTCTTTCTTTGTATGTTTTAATTTTGACCAGTGACTCTGAATAGCTCCGGGTACTCACTATGAGTTGTAACACATTGAGTAAAAGCTCAGAGCTCTGAAACTCTAATATTTCAACCAGAACACATGCCGTATCACATAAATTCATTGCCACATCCCTTACAGTGCACAGTGATGTAGGAGGCCTGAAAAACGAGACAAAATTTCTAGCTCAATAACTAATGTAAATAAAACGGTTATTTTGGGTCAAATGCAGGCTCTACATCAAGCGGTTCAAACAAGCAAACAATTTGGTTTCTCTTTTAGGGTTTCTCTTAATAGCCTTTTAGTGGTGTCGTTAAAACATCACAATTGTGCATTGATAGGTAGGCATTAATTGGTAGGCACCTACCTCCACTCACGATCTCAGCAATCATACTAGATAGCGAAAAGCGGAAGGCGGCGTTAGACAGCTAATCTTGAACTCTATCAAAAATGTTATATGCTTCCCTCTTCTGGTATATCACGGGGTTGTACTTCCGCAGCGCTATCTCTTAGTGCTCACTCTCTATAACTCGTCTGACGGTTAGATTTTAGTTTCATTCACGCCCCTCTCCTCTTTCCCTCGTTTACCTTCCGGGCGGGACCCACTCCTCCCCACTCAGCAGAAACCCATCTCGCGACACTCCTGACTTTAGCGAACTCGGCCGCCGGCGAGCCTGGCTAGGCTCTCCCGCCGTCTCGCCCGTGCCGAAGAGCAGCCTCGGATGGTGGAGCAGATAATCAAGCCAATAGAGGGCAAAGTATGGCTAGGAACGTTTGAAAAAGATAATGTGAGTACATCTCCTGGCTCATGATTTAAAGCTCTACCATTTCATGGCTAAATTTCAGTTGAATTTCTCGCAATATAAGTGGACGCGCATCCGCCAATCAGCGGACGCCATCCGCCGGGTGCCGCTTGCCTGCGGGCACGGAGGTTAGAGGTGCCCTCTGTTGGACTGAGGGAGGGGGACAGGTGTAGGAGACATTCTGTGCATTTGGGTGGAAATATGGGTGAGATGTTTGTGTTGTGTGCCGTGTTGATAGCACTTGAAACACATGAGTTCTAGTTTATTAAATGAATTCGGTATGTGAATATGTTTGGCGGGCAAAATTCCAGGCGCCGATTTAGAGTCCGTAGTATTTTCGACATCAGGGAATTTGATGCAGCTTTTTGAGACTTTTTTAAACTGGCACACACACACTTATTGGTAATGCAACACATACGGCACATGTGCCATACAGGCCTAGCTGACGTTTCATGCGTATGCAGCACTAGAAGTCAAGATGCTAGAATGATTATTTGAGGCGGAGGGATATGTAGTTCTGACCGTCCAAACAAGAAGGGTCCGAGGTAGATCACAGGATGCACGGGACAATGAAGTGATTAACTGATTGGTATGCACATTTTAATAGCGTGTACATCACTGTATTCCCTTGGCATGAGCCATTCCGCTATCACGTGATTTCGATGCCGCAGCCACCCGGCCTTCAGGTAGCCAGAGCCACTGTGCAGTACACGACCGTCTAACCGTGACTGTCCCACATTCTATTTCTAGGCCTAAAATTGGTCTCTATGCTACAATACTCCGCCATTAACCTCCCAGGTGACGTCGCTTTCTTTGTTAGTTATTTTTATTATTATCATTGGTTAGTAACAGTCGTGTACGTTATTAGATCATGATGTCCAACACTCAGCTTTCGAATTATACGTAATTTGGTGGAACTGAGGCAGTGGGTGACCTCACAAGTCTTGCCAACCATTGAAAATTGGATCTTAACAAAATAAATACTTTTTTGGTAGATGTTGATTTTACAGGCCACAATTTCCGTACTGACAACAACAATACAGCGTACTGAAATTTTGGTACGAGGATGGGAGAGCAATCCAATGAAACATCAAGTAACGTTAAATAAATCATTTTGAGCGGCGAGTTTTGAAAGGCTAGGTTTTGAGTATATTGAAAATGTTTAAAACTTCATTCAGAAATCTTTATAGCACGGCAAATGTTAGTGGAAGCGGTATCGAAGAGTGATGGTTCGTTGTTCAAGTCTTGAGCGGAACTATGCAGGGGTGTGAACTTGAATCTCTTGGGGTGCCAGAGCACCTGCAACGAAATATCGAGCTAGTGTCAAAATACTCAAAATACTGAAATTTAAATCTTCATTTTCAGGATTCAAAGGGACTTTGTAATGACTAAAACAAAGATCATATTGTGTTATCTCCTTTCATATGGCGATCATTGACATTTTCCAAATTTGGGCACCACGAATGGTTTTCGGAAATCCACGCCCCAGATTATCTGATATCTAGTGTGGGAACCATTTGCGATTGCTGAGTGTAAACAGTCTTTTCGCCTTAGATTTGGTCATAACCATCCACAGAAGTTCACCTTAGATTTGGACAGAATCATCAATGAGTTTCACCTGATATTTAGACATGGTGCAGCATTTGAGACATGGTTTCTGTATCGCAGAAATGGATAAATACGCGCAAATATGCCGTCCCGGTTGCTCAGTTGGTGGAGCGTTGGGCTCCGGCTCGCTGCTCAGAAACACGCAGTGGCAGTGTACTGGTGAATGCTTGGGATCGGTTCCCCTGAGACGCTCCGGCGCTCAATATTTACCCGAAGTGCTGGCAACTGACTGGTGAGAGGGTGACCTGAGCGGGACGGCCCTCTCTATGATTAATGGGATGTTAAACGTTGGATTCTAAATTGACCCTTCATTGTAGGAGCTGGTCATTCGGATGGTGGGGTCGAGGTCTCCGTGACAAGTCCATTGATGACTTTAGTGAGATTCCAACTACAAAAACCCAACTTGGGCGGAATTTATTAAAAAAAAAAAAAAAACAACGGATCCCGCTATGTGTTCGAGTCGGCGAAGATGCCCAGCGGCTGCACCAAGAATGTCACCGTTCGTGTAAGAGCCACACGGTGGGCTCATCATAACACCTGCGCCATGAACATTGAACTGCTGAGAATGGAAATCCCTTATCAGTCACAAAAAACGTGAACGGAAACATAAGTCTGTGTTCGTCATATCTTACATAATGTACGGTCTCATAAAATGTGACAAAAACGTTCATAGCTTCACATGCATCTTGGACAAAACTGTCACGGGTTGTCAGCGGTCTGACACAGTGACGGTAGCGTGACGACAGCAGCGGTAGTTCTGATGACCCTGCAGACAGTCAGGACGACGACACTCCAGCTGCGGAGGGCACTGCCGCGGTCGACGACTCTCTATCATCGGCACGTGACGCACGCCGTTCTGCTTTGTTTCCGGCCAGTTTTTGTGCTTCGATATCAAGAACATTGACACGGTAGGTGAATAACAGGCTTGTTAAAGCAAAATATGTATTAAGATCGACGGTGTTAATGCTAAGATATTGGGGCAAAGTTCGAAAAGTGGGAAAGCATTAACTCATCACCTGAGATATAAATTATGGACTTAATTGTCCTGATTTCAGTTTCTCTGAACTCTAGCCATCCAAGCCTCGTAAGCAATACCATCTTTTTTCGCCGGTACCCATCACAGATTTCAAGGACTACTCAGCTTTTGAATTTTCAAGCATAAAAGGCCAATGCAATGAAGTTCAAATCATTCAGAGTACTAGGATTTGGGGGCCGGGCAGTGGGAAGATGACGAGAACGTGATCTACAAAACAGCTTTATCCGTAACGTAAATAATCTTCACGATTTTAATACATTGCTTAGTTAAGCAAAAATCGATAATAATTAGATATCGTTCCATCGTCATGTGACCATAGAGATCAGGTACCGACTGTCACCGCTTGCCACTATTAACTGATTGTAGAAACTTGCTTGAACTTTCAGAGCGATTCGATTCGATCCAATCCCTTCCCCCGCCCCCCCCGACTACTCAGCCATTTTTTAGCATGTTCTATACGTGATGCGCTTTATATCCAGGAAGATCGGCACTGGTATCTTTGCCTCATCCTTATCATCAACCGATTTCTCACAGCAGGGACGGCGGAATCCGGGCGGCAGGGAGTATAGATGCACACCTTGAAATTGAGGGTGTGCAAAAGCATCTTTTGGCACACCCGTTTTTTGTTTTGGCTTGGTCCGAGGAGGCGCCCAATCCCCCCCCATTTGGCCGGGGTCCCCGCCCGGTCAGGGGAAAATCAGGCCTAAACACCGCCTACCGGAAGAGGTAGGACCCTCTGTTTGAAATAAAGCCACTTTCACATGTGAATGGCGCCCCCTGACATCAAAGTCGCCCCATAGAGAGCAAATAAGCGCCCCCAGGGGAAAAAAGGCGCCCCGTCTGAATAGCATAGGCATCCTTGGATAGCAAAGGCGCCCTCTGGACAGTAAAAGGCGCCCCTTAGAAGAGTAATAGCGCACCTGGATAGCACAGGCGCCCCCTGGACAGCAAAATACGCCCCCCCGCCACAGGGAAACACCCCTCTAGAAAGCATAGGTGCCTTTGAATAACAAAGGCGACCCCTGCACAGCAAAAGGCCCCCCTCCCCCGGAAGAGCAGCGGCCCCCTCTGGATGGCATAGACACCCCCTGGATAGAAAAAGGCGCCCCCACAGAGCAAAGGCGCCCCCTCTAAATAACATAGGCACCTTTGCATAGCAAAGGCGCCCGCTGGACAGCAGAGGCGCCTCATGGACAGCAAACAGCGCCCCTCTGGAAGAGGAACGGCGCCCATAGATAGCATAAGGCGCCCCTGGACAGAAAAAGGTGACCCCAAGAGCAAAGGTGCCCCTAGGATAGCATAGGCACCCTTGGATAGAAAGACGCCCCTGAACAGCAAAGACGCCCTCTGGATAGCAAAGGCTCCCCCAGGAGAGCAAATACGTCACTTGATGTAAAAGGCACCCTTGGATAGCAAAGGCGCCTCATGGACAGAAAAGGTGCCCTCTGGATAGCATAAGCGCCCCAAGATAAATAATACGCCCCCTGGATAGCAAAGGCGTCCTTCAATAACACAGGCGCCCCAGGCGCGTGACCGTGGAGCCGGTGAGCGGCGCGGCAGCGGAACGATCATTCAGCATCCCTTCTCGAGTTACCCGTAAGCGGCGCGACAGCGGAACGATCATTCAGCACCCCTTCTCGAGTTACCCGTGAGCGGCACGACAGCAGAGTGATCCTTCAGCATCCATTCTCGAGTTACCCGTGCGCGGCGCGACAGCGGAACGATCCTTCAGCATCCTTTCTCGAGTTACCCGTGAGCGGCACGACAGCGGAACGATCATTCAGCACCCTTTCTCGAGTTACCCGTGCGCGGCGCGACAGCGGAACGATCCTTCAGCATCCTTTCTCGAGTTACCCGTGAGCGGCACGACAGCGGAACGTTCATTCAGCATCCTTTCTCGAGTTACCCGTGAGCGGCGCGACAGCGGAACGATCATTCAGCACCCTTTCTCGAGTTACCCGTGAGCGGCGCGACAGCGGAACGATCATTCAGCACCCAATCTCGAGTTACCCGTGAGCGGCGCGACAGCGGAATGATCATTCAGCACCCTTTCTCGAGTTACCCGTGAGCGGCGCGACAGCGGAACGATCATTCAGCATCCTTTCTCGAGTTACCCGTGAGCGGCGCGACAGCGGAACGATCATTCAGCACCCTTTCTCGAGTTACCCGTGAGCGGCGCGACAGCGGAACGATCATTCAGCACCCTTTCTCGAGTCAAGTGTTCACTGAGGAATAGGATAGGCCAGAGCAGGCTTTCTAGTCGTCTGGTGGTGGTGGTGGTAGCACACCAGGAGGCGGCTAAAAGTCTGAACCCAGGTGCCATTCTCCGAGAGCTTGTGAGAAATCACCCAAAATTCTGCGTCTTCGGTAGAGTGTGAGGGAGATGGAGAAACTACCATATTCTAATGCGGTCAAGGATGTCTTGGGCAAGGCAAGGAAACATTACCTATATTTTTCATAGGGTTTGCGGAGTTTTTTTTATAATGTCAGAACCGCTGTCAGAGGCCTTTGAGCATATGTTGCAAATGATCACGGTATAAGTGACGTGAGATATGGCTGTGGGATGCGATGCACTGATATAGTTGTGTACAACGCTGCTGGTTGCGTTTAAGATTTCTCATCACATTTAACACATCGTATAACGGAAAGTAACCTGACAATTTTGATTGCTATACATGTTTCTTTAAAAGGGGAAAATAGCAGCTTAATCAGATTTCAAGCAAACTATAAGTCACCTGAAGCCTGCAAAAATGCATTTATTTCATTCTTGATTTTTCAGTATTTGTTTATTCGCTCGGCATCATTGGCGAACACAGGGGGGGGCATTCCGGCCATGCCCCCAATGCGCTGGAGGGGGGCCAAACTATATTTTGGCCCCCAAACGCCAGATAATTTTTTTTAAAAAGGTGTTTCCACTAGGTCTGTAGAGCAAAAAATATTCGCTCCCACCCCCCCTTTCTGCTAAAGAAACTGCTAAAGTTTAACACGACATTCTTGCTAAACTGTCTTGTCTATTCGTTATATGGTGTTTCATGTGTGTGTTGTTTTAATGTCTTTTTTATGTAATTTTGCAGTTCATACTGACGAAGGTGCTTTGACTCCAAACGTCTGTAAAAATATAAATATAAAGTAAATTAAGTCTAAAGTCTCTTCCATATATCATATATCATGTATCATGTCTAGAACAAATCAACAATATATATATATATATATATATATATATATATATATATATATATATATATATATATATATGTTTGTATAGTTTGGCAGGATATATTCTTTTAGACAAAGAACATTGAATTCTATAGCGTGCTTACAATTAATTAACTTCTTCGTTGTTTTCTGGATCTTGTTCACTATTTGTTTAACGTTATTTGATATCGAATCGAAAAAATTGTAAGTGCTCATAGACTTATTTCAACGCGTTTCGAATATATTAAACATTCATTTTCAAGAAATAAGGTACAGTGATGCTCTGTTTGTTTTTCTTCTTTGTCAATCTAGTTGGAACAACATTTTCTTAGATTAAATTCATGAGCTGGCTTCCACAAAACCGGTCCTTACATTTTTTCGATTCAATATCAAATAACGTTCAACAAATAGTGAACAAGATCCAGAAAACAACCAAGAAGTTAATGAACTGTAAACACGCTATAAGATTCAATGGCCTTTGTCTAAAAGAATATATATATACATATATTCTTTGATGCATTGACGGCTGAATTCAATAGCTGATTCACATTTCGAAAGTTAATTGTTTGTTTCTGTTTTGTTATAAGATCTTTCCTACCAGCTTTATGTAATTTTGCTTAGGTTTAACTCATCTTCGTTTGTTTCTGTCCCTAGAAACCGCTTACATCATGTACATCATTTAAATATCACATCGGCGCGTTTCAAGAAAAAAAAGATTCAAGATTTTTCACGGCGACAACAATATATATATATATATATATCTATATATATATATATATATATATATCTCTTCTTTTTTCTTCAATAAAAAATTCAAGATTTTTCACGGTGACAGCCATATATATATATATATATATATATATATATATATATATATATATATATATATATATATATATATATATATATATATATATATTGTTGTCGCCGTGGAAAATCTTGAATCTTTTTTCTTGAAACGCGCCGATGTGAGGAGTTATAAACGTGGGACGGGAGATCCGCAGGAGTTGTGAGATTTGGCAGCCAAAGTCCTAGCTTAAGTCAATTATTCAGTTGGTAACAAGGCTCATGTCCCGATGTGGCTCAAGTCCCGAGGAGAGTATGGTGGAGTCAATGGCAAGCACAATCAAAGAGTTTTTCGTCGAGCACCGTCAGCTCTCACACGAAAACGCCGCAAAGGAGCAGGTGATACGGTGGAACGGACCTGCATAGTGCCGAGAGGAGCCGCTACACACAGAAGGTGTCAGGAAGTAAGAAAACAACCAAGGGCTCATGAAGTACCTCTGCAAACAAGAGCGATCGCAGCCACAGCCAAAGTCATTTATTCAGTTGGTGACAACGCTGTCGATGGGGCTTAAGTCCCGGGGAGAGTATGGTGGAGTCAATGGCAAGCACAATCAAAGAGGTTTTCGTCGATCACCGTCAGCTCTCACACGAAAACGCCGCAAAGGAGCTCATCATACGTTGGAACGGACCTGCAGAGTGCCGAGAGGACCCGCTCATCGCCGCCGTCCTGCGCCAGCGCCACTCCTTCAATTTCAGAAGGCACAACACCGGACGTAACCTCGAGGGCACGGTCATCACCCGTCGTCTGGGCATTAAGTGCCCGAGAGCGCCTACCTATCAAAGGCGCGAGCAAAGTGAAGAATGGGACAAAAACATTTGCAAAAACATTGCAAAAAAACATTTGTGTACCAACGTACAGTTAATTTAATCTAAGAAAAACCATCCTCAAAATTCCAAAGGCTAAAACTTCCCGTGAAATCATCTAGGTCATTTTCAAGGCCTAGTTTGGTCGATAAAAGTTAATACCCGGGGGGCAAAGTGCCAAAAGCTGTCCGGCGTGTTGTAAAAGGTTGTTGCACAGAAATGAAATCCCTGAAGATTCAGGATCATGACCTTGGGTGGACAACCGATACAGCGCCTACTCGTTGTCCGCAGGAGGTGCATTTGTCAAAGGATGCACGCGCAAAATCGGCCCTTGCCTCTTGGACTTAAACGGCTTATAACTAAGCTAAAAAGACCGTTGGTGGCAAAAACATAATTTAATTTTCAAGCTCAAAATACACTGCTTCTACACATGTCAGTTTGTGTATTCTGGTTTAGTCCTATCACGTCATTTTTGGCACGTGCAGCTCAGCGAAAGAGGTGTGCGTCAACACCCCTTCTGGCTCAAAACCTGTATCTCTGTATGGGTTAAACGAACAGCCGTGACACTTTGCATACATGTCGCTTAACATGTTCGGTATAATTTCTCCAAAAATGGTTTAGACACCTAGAAGAGTTATTGAGATATGGTGTCATATCTGGGCGCATGCAAATGCACTGTTTTCAAGCCAATTGGGGAACTTTGTCCGAAATGTTAGCTTCTTGCTTCAGTGCTGGTAATAACTGATTGGATAAGCAAATAGTTCCAAATGGTATCTTCCTGGTTGAAATCAACCATTGTTCTCCATATTATATAGGGAATTGCGCAATGGGTGTTCTCCCCAATCCTCCAGCACGTGCAAAATCGCCTGAGGGACATCGTTACACCCCTGTCAATTAAACTCAAGTAGATTAAACTCAGTTTAGGTAACAAACACCAAAATTGGCAGATGTAATGCTCCACATGATTGATATATTAACACAAAGTTTTGTGAGACTATAATGACTATTGCAAAAGCTATGGCCATTCATCAAAACACACGTATATGTGTGGTCCAATGCAAAATGTAGCGCACTGCAGTACCCTTACTGGCAGTGATGTTTGGGAGTAATTTAGTCCGCCTGTAGTTATTATGTGCCGCATTGCAGCTCACGTCCGAAAACTGAGGAGGTATGATTTGCGCCTAAGCATATGTTCCCTGGTATGAACGGTAGCGCAGGGTACCCCCGAGTTTGCCCGGTCTCTTCCATTGTAGCACCAGACCTTAGGAGTTGAGATCAAAAGATCAGTACCCACATTTGACTTTCATAGCCCACGTCCAACGATATATTACATGCAAATGCCACACCATGCTTGCTTCTGTCGCTAACTAAGGTCGACTTTGAACTTTTTCCAAAAAATATTACCGAAAGAAATAGCGCACGAAGCCTGCAAATGGCGAAACACTAAAAAAAACACGAGAACGACGCCAGCGGAGAATGCCGACATTGAACATCTCGTCAGTTAGTAAGACGTTAGGCTTAGAAATGTTGAAATATATTATTTTCTAGGTCATCTCCAATGGGGTTGTTAATGAGGCACCGCAAAAAAAGTGAATCCACGTGCACAGGGTTGATGTATTGTATACAAGTCTTACACGAGTAGCTCGAGGTTAGAATGGATTTGAAGCGATGGAATGGTGTGTTTCCTGGTAGACTTTGGGTCCTGAATAGATATTACATTGTGGGACATGATTAAAATATCATGATCTATCATATTTTAGCTGCGTTTTTTTGTAGGAAGAATCTTGGAACCAAGATGCATAGCCTTAACAAATAATGTTTATGTTCTAGCAGCTCTGATGAGCGCAAAAATGCGACAAAAAATGTCACTATTACCCGAGAAACGGAAGACAGTTGCTCAGCACGCCAGCAAAAAAGGACTCGCATTTATTTGAGTACAGAATAGGCATGGCGCATCATTTTCCAAGATAATATTGCAGACAATTTATGCTACGTTGAGTTGGAGATAAGATCAAATTTCACAAAGATTCGCCACGGTGAAGTTTTTCGAACAATCTGCGATGGCGCATAATCAGGACATTGTCAGTCAGAGAAAGAAGTGGCATCCCTGATATCAGAATCTCTATTTTCACGAAAAGAGCTGTCATTATGCTGACAGGAAGCGTCTTTCTGATAATAAAAAGCAAGTAGATACGCAAGTAAGCTAATCTGAGCCTCCCGAGTTGATAGCGTGATTTCCTGAGCAGCTCTGGGGCCCTCAGCTGAGCTGGGCCCGCTGAAGCTGATGAGGACCCCTGAGCTGGTATGGGGCTCCTGAGCTAATTAAGTGCTTCCTGACTTGATCTGGTACCCCTGAGCTGGTCGGGACCACTGAGCGTTATGTTCTGAGCACTGAGCGTTATTATCTGGTCCCCTGAGCTGATAAGGTGCTCCCTGAGCTTATCTAGGCCCGGATCTAGGCCCTAGGCGAGTCCTTTTTG
Organism: Lepas anatifera; assembly: GCA_034440635.1. Lineage (NCBI taxonomy): Eukaryota > Metazoa > Arthropoda > Thecostraca > Lepadidae > Lepas > Lepas anatifera. Next base: position 131,424 of record JAOTON010000203.1, read on the forward strand.
CTGGCGTGCTGAGCAACTGTCTTCCGTTTCTCGGGTAATAGTGACATTTTTTGTCGCATTTTTGCGCTCATCAGAGCTGCTAGAACATAAACGTTATTTGTTAAGGCTATGCATCTTGGTTCCAAGATTCTTCCTACAAAAAAACGCAGCTAAAATATGATAGATCATGATATTTTAATCATGTCCCACAATGTAATATCTATTCAGGAACCAAAGTCTACCAGGAAACACACCATTCCATCGCTTCAAATCCATTCTAACCTTGAGCTACTCGTGTAAGACTTGTATACAATACATCAACCCTGTGCACGTGGATTCATTTTTTTGCGGTGCCTCATTAACAACCCCATGGGAGATGACCTAGAAAATAATATATTTCAACATTTCTAAGCCTAACGTCTTACTTACTAACTGACGAGATGTTCAATGTCGGCATTCTCCACTGGCGTCGTTCTCGTGTTTTTTAGTGTTTCGCCATTTGCAAGCTTCCTGCGCTATTTCTTTCGGTAATATTTTTTGGAAAAAAGTTCAAAATCGACCTTAGTTAGCGACAGAAGCAAGCATGGTGTGGCATTTGCATGTAGTATATCTTTGGACGTGGGCTATGAAAGTCAAATGTAGGTACTGATCTTTTGATCTCAACTCCTAAGGTCTGGTGCTACAATGGAAGAGACCGGGCAAACTCGGGGGTACCCTGCGCTACCGTTCATACCAGGGAACATATGCTTATGCGCAAATCATACCTCCTCAGTTTTCAGACGTGAGCTGCAATGCGGCACATAATAACTACAGGCGGACTAAATTACTCCCAAACATCACTGCCAATAAGGGTACTGCAGTGCGCTACATTTTGCATTGGACCACACATATACGTGTGTTTTGATGAATGGCCATAACTTTTGCAATAGTCTTTATAGTCTTACAAAACTTTGTGTTAATATATCAAACATGTGCAGCATTACATCTGCCAAATTTGGTGTTTGTTAACTGAACTGAGTTTAATCTACTTGAGTTTAACTGAAAGGGGTGTAACGATGTCCCTCAGGCGATTTTGCACGTGCTGGAGTATTGGGCAGAACACCCATTGCGCAATTTCCTATATAATATGGAGAACAATGGTTGATTTCAGTCAGGAAGATACCATTTGGAACTATTTGCTTATCCAATCAGTTATTACCAGCACTGAAGCAGGAAGCTAACATCTCGGACAAAGTTCCCCAATTGGCTTGAAAACAGTGCATTTGCATGCGCCCAGATATGACGTCATATCTCAATACCTCTTCTAGGTGTCTAAACCATTTTTGGAGAAATTATACCGAACATGTTAAGCGACATGTATGCAAAGTTTCACGGCTGTTCGTGTAACCAATACAGAGATACAGGTTTTGAGCCAGAAGGGGTGTTGACGTACACCTCTTTCGCTGAGCTGCACGTGCCAAAAATGACGTGATAGGACTAAACCAGAATACACAAACTGACATGTGTAGAAGCAGTGTATTTTGAGCTTGAAAATTAAATTATGTTTTTGCCACCAACGGTCTTTTTAGCTTAGTTATAAGCCGTTTAAGTCCAAGAGGCAAGGGCCGATTTTGCGCGTGCATCCTTTGACAAATGCACCTCCTGCGGACAACGAGTAGGCGCTGTATCGGTTGTCCACCCAAGGCATGATCCTGAATCTCCAGGGATTTCATTTTTGTGCAACAACCTTTTACAACACGCCGGACAGCTTTTGGCACTTTGCCCCCGGGTATAAAAAGCGGAACTCCCAACAGGAAAATCTGATGTCTTAACATTTACAGACCACAAGTCACGTGTTTTAGCAAATCTCACCACTTTGGCGAATGGTTTTTCTTGGATTAAACCAAGCCCCTTAACGTAAAAAGGCCCTTAACGGATTAAACAGACTACGCGAGTTCATCGATTGGATCACAATTTTTAGTTCAGGATCCAGATTATTCTGGTGCCAAATGGCCTTAGTTTCTTACTCATTCTAAAAACACAGTCAACACACAAGTAAAATTCAAATTGACAATATCCTAGCACAGCATAAATAAGTGTAAAATTGGCGAGTGTTGAAACTGATTGGACTTGAGGTGAGTTTTTCATCTATTATACATTGAAGTCTTTACATACCGGTCAATTGGCTAGATCTGCAGTTTACAGGTAGAGTATGTTTAAAGTCAACAATCCCAGGTATTTTAGAATTCGCTCGTCATGTCTACCTTAAATTTTTCAGTCGCGCTTTGGGGCAGCACGAACATTCGATTTTAAACTCGATAAACCTGTAAGTTTTTAATTTCACTCAACATTAAACGTCACTCCGGAAATTCCAATCAGATTTGGAGTGGCGGCTGCAGCCAGGTTGAGAGCTATGAATGTGTATGTTAGTGTTGGGCGCACGTATGAATTACGTGTGTGATTGTTTACCCAAGTAATCGCTTCATCAGACTCGACCTCCCTAAAAGCCACATACGGGAGGATTTCTCACAGAAATAAAAATACAACATCGGGGTTACGTATTTGTTTTGCTGCTGGTGACCATGAAAGATTATTACAGATTTTATATAATATGGTGTATAATTCGCTATGATATATGTATGGTTGAAGTGAACATTGTCGCTATGCATGCAGACACTCATCGCTGCTCTTTGCGTCTCTGCCTCGCGTGTACGTTGCTGCGTGGCTCCACTGTCGTCAGCGTAGTTGGGGGAGCCGTCTTGTCCATATTGATCCTCTGTAATGCTCGAAATACACAAAACCAAAAGCTCCGGAAACACAGTTGTAGCACTTCCACCGCCGGGCAGTTGGCTCAAAGGCCACATATCGGAGTATTACATCCATCTCTAGTCTGTTACATTCAAAGTCACACAGAAGTGCTCTGATGAACTACCAGCCTCAACATCTTCCAATGAACACATTCAGTAAGACCGCCGGAGACCGACACCACGGTGCGGCCGCTACCGCGCAGGACGTAGGTCCAATCTAAGACGTTTTAGCGGGGAGGTGACAAAATACCTGCACACACCTCATCCTGCTATGAGACGACCTGGGTATGGTCACCTCTCCGATAGATTTACTGATGACAGAACTAGCAGCGGGCGGTGAACATGCGAGCGATCGACACAAATGATCAACCGGTTGTCGTCTACGTAACGACAGGGCTGAGCACGAGGCCCTGCTCCAGAATACACGGCGTCTCTGCCCGAAGCACATGAGCCGACGGTCGCGGTGTAGCTGGACATGTCATTGACGTATGGACATGTCTGCTGGAACCAGCTAGCAGCGCGCTGGCACTGCATGAACGATGTTTCTATAATAGAAGTGGCGGCCGCAAAAGTGAAGACGGCACCAGCATACCTGCTCTGTTATGCCGCCAGAAATACCCACGATGCACACGTGGTTAAGTCTAGGTGTGTTGTGATTTCGAATGAAGAATGGATTTAGTGGAATAACACATGCCGAAAAAAACGCGGTAAGAGTTTCGACGCTTAGTGGCTTCCTCCAGCTCCGATTGTGAGAGAGTCTGCTCGAGACGCCGGAATGGATTAGGAAGGCTCTTGCCGGAGTTGTAAAACCATGGGCACATCCATCTCGAAGACAGGGACCATCAGCTAGTGTCGCTCATAAGTAGGGTACATCAGGGGGTGGAAACGCTGTTGTTAGGTAATGTGCTTAGCCAGCTGCAGCAGGTTATCGCCCTGTTGCAGAGTTCAGAGCTTCTTAAGCGGCAGCTCCATCGTCCTTCGGAAACCTAAGACGCAGTATTCTTGTCTCTGCAGCGTCTTATTGAGACACTGTTGAGTACAAGGTGAAGGCAGTCGAGAAGGTGCTCAAAAAGGGATGCAGTGGCGCAGTGGTAGCGCGTTGGGCTTTCAAGCCGTCGACCTGAATGGTTCACTATATTGCCAAAAGGAGGGTGTGACTATGGGACCTCCCATGGGTCCTCTTTTTGCAGATTTCTACACATGCACATTGGGAATATAGTCCGCGACAACAAGGAGACATTTAACGGAAGTCTACGTACCCCTTCCCAGAAGTCGCGGTGACTTCAACCGGCGCCCTCTTCCGCTGCTAGGCATGGGAAAACGTGCGAGCAAAACACAGTTTCGACAAGAGTTCATAAACGACGAATACGCGACTAGCAGGTGGATTCAGATATTAAGACACGCCTAGACAGAGTGCACGTCAACAGAGAAAGGCAGGAGCGAAAAGAACACATCAACTTTTTCTACAGATACCAGATGAACATGCCTGCAAAGTAAAAGAAAGAACTGTCAATAACATCATCCAGTCCCATGTTACGTGTGTAGACCCAGACAAGACCCTCAAATTATCGTGTGTTACAAAAACCAAATCCAACCTCATTATGATACACAGAACGTGCAATAGGAAAGCAAGAAAGAGAAGGGAAATATTCAACACAACGATGTCATGTACCAATATGATTGCCCCGAGGGCGGTTGTAGATGACTCAATACCGGTAAATACATTGGTGCGACGTCTTCACTGAGCACGAACACTGGCCGTCAACCGAACTTCTGCCGAAGAGTCGCAATTACAATGACGAGCTCCAAAACGCGTTCATATGATTGGGCTGAACCTTTGATTTTATTTATATAACTTGCTTGAAATGAGCGTGTCAACTGCTCAGATGCGGCGAAAATCCTGGCGTTCTTTTAGCTGCACTCCCATTCTAATTAAAAGATGTCCTGATCAATCTCCATTAGTATAATCCTGCAGGAATATATGCTTTTGTGTTCCTTATATGGATGTATGTATGGACGTTGGAGGCATCAAAGATTCTCAATGACTCGATCCATAACTGATCTAGGACTTCCAATCAGGTAGTGGTTGGAGTGTCACCCTGCCAAGGGAGGTGCCATCTGGACCAGATGTGCGCCACTTTCGGACGATGCGATCTATCCGAGGGCCGAAAATAGTATAGCCTGGGTGCCAATATTTCCATCCTCGAGCGAAAAACTATTTTTAGAAGGGATGGGGGGCACCAAAAAGTTTCAGGGCGCCGAGGCCATTTCAGAGGTAACCGAGACGGAATCAGTGGGGAATATGTCCCCAAGCCCCCCTCCCTGACTCCGAACATGACTCAATCTCTGTATTAAAAGGTCACATGGAAGGGATGATTGACATGGATGACATCGATGGGAACAAAAGTAGCATTTGATCTTATTTGCTAAGTTTTGAAGTGCTGCGGCGAGGAGCATGATGATGAGTTGCTAAGATGTTCCCTGGCCTCTCCCCTCGAATCCGGAAATGTAAAAAACACTGAAGATTATATATTCGGGCACAGTCCTTCATCAGAATCGTGGAGTAAATATCAATAATTCTCAGTCCAAGTATAGCCAGACCTCGAATTGAGCTTCACACAAAAATGCCTTTTAGAATGAATCGTTAAAAATAAGATTGGATGTCGTGACAACAACGATATTGGTACCTCTAACCTAAAAGCAATGCCGACAATACGACAAACCCAGATTGATCTTATTTGCCCTACACACAGACCCTGATGCGTAACGGCGCCACAAGCTGCCGCACGTGTCCCGCTGTATAGCAAATGTAAAATAGTACTTACCAGATACTTATATAGTGGTTGACGTGGAGACATAAACGAGGTTGTGAAGTGCTGGATGGTGCCCTGAGTGGGCAAATTAATACTTAGCGATGATGGTATATATTTATTGACGTAGAGTTATAATCGAGATCATGAGTGGTTGATGGTGCCCTGAGGTGGCAAATGATCTATGAGTGTTCCTGGTGTCCCCCCGCCCGCGTGCATACCTATTTTTCATCAGATGTTTTATTAATTCGGCCGTTTCTGTATGCATGGTCTTGTCAATGAATGAAATAAACGTGCATGGCTTCAACATCGGAAGGTGCGACTGGGAAGCTCGACAATATCAGAATTTCACACACATAGATTCCGCATTGGATTTGAGTGGTGCTTTCACCTCCACACTTGTTTTGACTGACACTCAAGACTCTTATTTTGAAAAAGGACACTTGAGCTGCTTATGTTTACATTGGTCGAGATTTGAGCACTTATTTTGATATTTTCATATAAACTGTCTCATGATACCTAGGCGACCATAATTCACAATACTGCCTCACACAGTCGCAACAAAAGCAGTGATCAATTCTGGTGTTTAGATTTATCACTGCACAGTTTCTTCGAAAATGATGTGTGCTTATTTACGCTCACGTTATTTCCCGTGAACCCGTGCTGTGGAAAAAGAAGCAAAGGTGCACCCGGGTATTGCATTTGCCTGGAAAGCGCCCAGGCTAACGTCAGTGACCCAAACACACCCAAGCCATACCACGGGGACCTTCCATTCAAGCACGCACGCATGAAGAACGTTTATCTTGTACTAGCTCCGAAATGCAACTTTATTAACGGGATCTGTCCAAGTCAGTCAGAGCTTTTTCCAGTGCTTCTATGGATCTTCTATCTATGAACCCCCTAGTACAAACAATTCCATGCATGCTCTGCCCAGGCGGTTTTGCCCCCGTCGGCCGGATTACTTCCCGGTCAGCGACAGATAAAAATTACTGGTTGGGAATTGTGGAGAAACAACGGAAAACAGCTATTTTCCCGAAGTAGGACGCATTTTAGGACAAAAACCGAGCGGATGTTTCTGTTTAAGAATGCGAAATGAGGGTTAGCTGAAATTGTCTTACATGGTGCATGGTATTTGTCTAACATAAACATGACGATATGGCGAAGAAGTTCAGCTATCATGAATTCATCCCTTACTTGGAACCAATTAACATGAAACACGGTTGGAAAATGACGGAAACTAAATCCAGAACCATTTATTTCAGATAATGTGTCATGGAATTCATTTTATGAGAATTTATGAGTTTGGCTTGAACTTTCAGAACCACTTAATTATTCAGATTTATCGTTTACGACTAGATAGAGTGAAACAGCTCTTCCGAATGTTTTGAGCTGGGAGATGAATAAGTTGACGTTGGCAAAATAAATAAATAAAAAACTGATGGTATAGCGAAGGGAGCTAGACAGCACCCCTCCCCCCGCCGCAGGAAATATCGTTAATGCATACTGCAGAATCCCTCATACTTCCCTCATCCCTCATCCCTCATACGGAAACACTCCAGTCCACATCATATTTTCGGTACCTTGATGACGTATTTGGATTGTGGACACGCGGAATTGAAACCCTAGATGAGTACTTTAGGTTCATAAACTAATTTCATCCGTCAATAAAATCCAGTATAGGAAGGTCTGACAACACTGAAAACCATCAAATTCCGTTCCTAGATACTCTTCTTACAGTGGGTTCCGCAGGCAAATACACAACCGAGCAATACGTCAAAGCGATCACAGCACCCATTATACTTAACTTCAATTCGGCCTACCCAATACAGACCAAAAGTTCCATCCCACACTCTAAATCATTAAGAGCCATTAAGCTAGGATCAGACAAGCCGGCAAGAACGATGGGACTACAGAAGATGTCCACACTTTTTCGATCGACCGGATATCTACTAGCCTCGATCAACCGCATCCAGCACTCGATACTTTATACACCATATCATCACACTGAACAAGGCAAATGTAAAGCCACAACATATATATCTCTCCCATTTATAGACGACCAACTTACACGCAGAATCACCAATGCAGCCAAACATCAGACCTCAACATTTCAATAGCATGGAAGGGTGGTCAAACTCTATCCAACACTAACACTCTTAACCTGGTGTATTCCAGCTGATCCTCCCAAAACTTGGTGGATTCTCCTAGAACTTAGTAGGAAAGGCTGATGGCACTATCAGGGGAGGACTGGTCTTAGTAGGAAACTTGAATGTACCCGTATTTAAAGTACCCTGATCAAAATGTTATTACCGAATGTTTTGTTCGTAACTTTTTAATATATTTGCTATCTTCTTCCCGTTAGTTTCCCATCGATAAAATATTTGTCTAATATCATACTTTGTGTGTGTTATTTTTTCAGTATGAAGTAACATTTTCCTCCATCGATTGTGTGTGTTATAAAAAACGTGAATAATTAAGGAAGACATGCTGGTAATATGATTGTAAACTGAGAACTTATATAACATGAACTGTTCTGTGTACAAAATTTTTGTCCACAATACGCGCATGATTGTTTTACGGAGCACAAAAGTCTATTTGGGAAATTAAAATATTACCAATACTTTAATATTTCACAAAATTTGACAAAGCATCGATTTCGAAACATCGTTTTATATTTCTGCCGTTTCCTTGAATACATAATGCATGTAAGTCGGTTATTTTTCGAATTACTTAACTCTTCCGAAATATAGGTTTCGTTATCTAAGGTCACGCGCAAAACACCTGCAAATACTTCATTTTTTTAAGTATTGAAGTATTGTAAAGTTGGAATACCTAGGGGGTGGACACGATATACTTCTCTAGAATCCTGGAGGTTTTGAAGGTTCCATTTCTGGGTCTGATAGTTTTTTGCAGCAAAATTTAACATGTAATTCCAAAGGGACTGTTTGCAGGGGTTTGGGGGCACGGGCCAGTGGGAAAATTTAAGTGGTGCTTAAGGGTATATGTTTGATTTTTGGTATGTAAAATTGATCAGGCCATCTTCTGGGTGCAGTTTTTAGTCCCTGACATGCTTTTACAACAAGGAAAATCCACGATGAATTTCATGCTAATTCCTTCAGAATTCTGTTTCGAACGTTTCGCTCAACCAATCAGAACGCTGTATTCTACCTTAAGCTACCAGAACCCAAGGTATCTTGAACAGAATCCTCTAAAATACTACCATATCCTCAACATGCTGCCAAATCAGGCAGTCAGCTTGCTGTCATGTCCGAACCGTATCTATAGGAACCGTGGGAATACCCTGATCCAAATGTTATTACCAAATGTTTTGTATGTAACTTTTTAATATATTTGGTACTTTCTCCCCGTTAGTTTCCCATCGATAAAATATTTGTCTAAGATATTTGTATAAGAATATTTAGGAATATTACCATGTGAGTTCTATAAATTTGTTTTAAATTGTATTTAGATTAATCACTTCGCTGTTTATACAATTGCCTCAATTTAGCTGTTTAATATATTATTACTGTTAACAAGTATGCTGTTAGGTTCAAAATTGTGAGTCATTTCCCGCGGGAGAGCACATTTTAGATAACTGTTTTTTCCAAAGCGTTGACGTGTTTTTGTGCCTGCAGTGTGTTGTTTATCTCAGTATCGTCGTTTTTAATTTGCGTAACCAGTGAACAAGATACCACAAAAGGTATCGAAATATATGGTTTAATTTGTAATAACATTTCCTTCACCCCGTGATAGCCCGAAAAACGTAAAAATTTACAACGAAGCTTTCAAAAATCACTGTTCAGAGGCTTTTGTAAGGTTTCGCGGAAACGTTCACCCCTGGTACGTATTGAAACGGTCTAGCTTGAAATTTTGAACATTAAATTCAATTGATGTAGCTACCTGATTGTGTCAATTTCATTTACCTACGTGAATTACTCGTATAGTAATAAGCTCGCCAAAAGCGTTAGTACGGCAAGGTCGGGCAGGGCCGGCCTTAGTCATATGTAAATTTGTCTACTGACTCAAAGGTAAACCTCGCGGACGCTTCGCGACATGTTAACCACATCCTACTGAACAGTCATAACCAGGACCACCCCCTTTCAATTGGCATCACGCAGAACAGATGAGATTCCTTCCGCCTATCAGCATGCAGGTAAGGAGAGAACGCATCTCAAAGAGAAAAAGAACGCATCTCATACACACGCATCTCAAAGAGAGGGGCAACAAAACCAGCTGACCGAAGCACCTCTCCCTGACATCCTTTTCAGTTGCTCTGCCTGGCCTGCGTCGGTGTTCTCCACCACGGGCCAGGGTCCCCTACTGGATAAACAGAAAGCGAGACGGAGTCTAGAGTAGCGGCCTTCCCGAGACGAACTCTGTTAAAACCAACGGCCATAGATGAAAACAGGCAAGATCCCACTAATAAACACATAATTCGAAAAATAAACTGACTTACATTCACTACATTAATGGAAACAGGCCAGAAAGATAAACGATATATCGAAATAGATTATTTGTCAAGTGATGTGAATATGCTTATAGTTGGCATATTAGAATATTAGTTTATATATTGGAATACGGAATATTCCTATATTTGAACAATTGGAATATTTCAACATTCCAACCGGAATATGGAATATTGCCAATATTTTCATATTAGAATATGAAATACTTTCAACACTTTCGTCTTGACATAACTTGAAAAAATCGATTTCGAAATGTCGTTATCTTTCTGGCATTTTTACATATGTGCCCTGCTGCAGACATCTTTGCCGGTAACTACGGAACATTTCGTGCAAAAGTCAGGGCCTACGTCGCTGCTTTGTAGCCATTGTATGGGACTGTGTTTTACGGGACTGTGTTTTATGACTTTTAGAGGTTTGTCGCATTAATGTTTTTATTCTTCACGCTCAACATTTTAGCATTGTATACGCGTGTGCCCTTTTGGGTATTTTACTCCGGTCGTACAGTGTTTGTGCTCTTATGAGTATATAATGCCGATTGCCCTCTATACAGATGTACCATTGTTTTATCTCCCCTACTTTGCCTCCTATTTGGGTCATCCCGTCATCCCGATTGTTTTGTATAATATGATATGAGCCTGAGTCGGTTTTATTCAATTTTGCGTATGACAACCTTCAATTCAACTATTTCCCATTTAAAACACCCCGGACATTAATCAGTTAAGTATAGCTACTGTCCCATTCAAGAAAAGTTCAGAAAATCATTCGCAACCAATGGTTTTCCAAATTATATTCACCTCCTCTGTCACGTCTCGGTCTTCACCGCCCACTTTCGTACATTTAAACTCACACTAGCTGCGTGGTAAGGCTCTTAACCACGTCATACCCCAACAAATCCGAACAGTTACCAAGCCTGGGGCCGTATTCACGTCGGCATCTTAAGATGCATTTTCATCGTAAGATAAAAATTGGTATTCACGTCGCTTAGCTTAAGATCAAAATTAGGTTATTTTTGCAACTTACGATATTTGGTATTCACGTTGATATCTTAAGATGGATTCGTATTCACGTCGATATCTTAAGATAAATTTGCATTCACGTCGATATCTAAGTTTTCTTTCGTTTTTTATGCAATTGCATTTCTGCTCAAAGGAAGTTGTCTTGAATGTATAATGCACGAGATAAAAAATCAACATTGATAGATGTCTGGGATCAATTTCTTGGACAATTTGCATTTTGCAGATATTGCAGAGTGCGCTTACATTGTTTCAACTACAGTTCTATCGACACCTTATTCTATTATTTCTTAGGTTTTAACCTTTTAAGCGTATATATCAGCCTTTACAGCGGCCTTAATCTGCCAAATGGCCGAGCTAATGCTGTTTTTTATTAACAATGCGCCGCATCGAGACCGTCGGGATGACGCCGTAATTTTCGACTATCCCGACGACTTTTTGCTTAAGCGGTATAGGCTACCTCGAGCGATGCTTGACCGGTTATGCTATGACTTTCTTGTATTTGCATACACAAACAGCTAACCCAGCTAAGCCTTAAATTAGAGCATCAAAATAAAGATTCGTATGAAAGACGAGATCAGCCTGATATAATTATTTTATGTTTAAGTGGGGTATTCATCTTTCAATTCAATTCTCGGTCTATTTTCGGTGAGTCTGGGTCTAGCTTACATTGTAGGCACAATGAATAGCATGACAAGGAAGTATTACAATGAAGGTGGAGAGTAAGGTAAAATAAGTCCATTAATCAAAGAGCTAAGTCACCTACCGAGTAGACGCCAATACTCTGTGTTGAAACAATAGGCCAACTTAGCATGAGGCGAGAGCATGGGAAGTTCTGGGAACTTCTGCTGTCTAAAAATACAATTAGCGCTGCCGCGGTCTTGTTCCAGTCTTGTCAAACATCCATGGGTGTAGACCCCAGGTAGGTTGGGGGAGGGGTCAGAACCCGCTGAATTTTTGGTCTCCTATAGACTTTGTATGGGATTGTATTGTGTGAGCCGCCAGCGTTAAAGGGAATGTGGCACCCTGGTCGAATCCTGGAATTTAGTGGAATTAGGGGAACTTTTAGCCGAAAATCATGGAAGCGTCCATGATTTCTCTGTGTGTATTGGGGTTTATAGGGCGCCTTCAGCGTCTAGGCTATATCGCGCCCTCCATGATTTCTCTGAAAAATGTACAATAAGCTTAATATTTTGATTTTTAAAATGCTCCTCTACGGAAATAAATAAATATCAGCCTGTGGATGATGTCACGATCTGGCAACCACTACCATACTTGAAACGCTTCAAGGGCTTCGATTGGCTGACATCTAAAACAGAGTTGTTACCAATACCATGGATTAAATGTTTCGCAGGAAAAGAAGCAAAATAAATAATTTTAAATGAGTAAGATAGTGGAGCGGATCAGGTAGATACCATGAATATTCCACCATAAAAACATATTAGTGATGAGGATGAAAATATGATGAACTGACCGGCGTTGCATTACCAGCGACGTGCCTGAAAATGTGGAGGTTCACATTGATGAAACTATGGAGCACGCTGCTCACTCCAAAGAAAGTCGGGCAGATGAAAATGCACCCGTTTGGATATCCACTGAGCTGATTTACACCGCGTGGGGAGAGATCACGAATTGAGTTTCCAAAACTCGTCATCTGTATGCTGAACATTACGGCTGCTCGTTCAAAGCTCACTGAGCATCAGTGACAAATACAGGGGAGATGGAGGGAGGGTGGAAGAGAGGGGGGTAGAGATAAGAAACAGCTCTTCCCAAAACCTCTGATATTCACCAATATTTTTAATATACTGTGATTTTCGTGATTTTAGTCCTGCTCCCTTCCCCTGCATATCATCAGTCTAGATCAGCCACTACTGTGCAGTATTTGCAAATGTGCTGTTAACGTTGTCTATAATCAAACTTGGAGAGCGTAAAATTGTCTAGACATTCTACTATGACCATTATACAAGAGGAAACAAAACACTCCACGAAGCTGCAGTAAAAGTGATGCGCACCGGCACGCTGAGTGCAGTGACTGCGCCGCCCGGCAGCCGGCCGCGCAGTGCCAGTGGAAGCCCCAAACGCCCAGCGGGTCATTTTTGTCCGGTGTCATATCTCAGAATCTAAGTGATATTTGTTTCTAACTTTTGGAATGTCTTATTTGGCATCTTCAAAGAAAAGGAAAGTTGTATTTCACCATTCTAAAACTTGGAAGTAGGTGCGGGCGTTAGTGGGTTAATGCCGCACTGGTGGCGCGTTCTGCCTCCACGCTGCCGACCACGGTTAAAAATCCCGGGCGAGAATAATGAATAAGGACTTCCTGATTCCCCATATACACTTTCGTTGGCGACGCCATGTGACCTCTACAATCGTTGAGCTGTAAAGCCCAATATGTTGCTCACCTCAGAGAAGGCTGAGGGCGTTCAAACTCCTCCAACCAGAGATTGGCACAGCTGTTGACAGTGAGGGGTCGGGTCCTCGTGGTCGATTTCACTGATCAGACCCTCCGTACAATATCAGGTCTGACCGGCCCAGTAATTACCATAATCTTGCACCAGGCCAGCCGTCCGGGTCCGACCACTTACTTTCAGGCAGATGTCAGGTGATAGGACTATGGACCAAGATCCAGCGGTGAAACTCGGCACGGGATCTGGTACTGAGGTGAGATGCTGCCCAGTACACAGTTTCGCCTGAGTTCTGGTGGGGATGTCGCTCTGAGCGGTGACCTGCAGCGATTCTCGTGTCTCGTCTCACACGCGTCAAGCCACACAGCAGCTATCTCTCGGCAAAAGGTGAGGAGAGCGACGTCGCCACGAACTAAATGCTACAGATAAGCAGAATTCCGGTTAAAACCCGCCTAGTTTTCATGGAGTAGCTTGCTTAATTTAATATTAAGACCAAGTTTTAATCCATCTACCAAAGGTTTGATCCATCCCTTGCAGGGTGAGAGTGTCCAACATTATTTCCCGTGATACAGGTCACATATGGCCTCAGCTGCTGACGTGCCCTAAAACTTTCTCGTGATTCAGGTGCGGTTCGTATCAGGATTTTATTGATTTTTGCAATTGCTCCAAATCGAGGTGCTAGCCAGATGGGTCACGAAGTCAGGCAAGAAAATATATCCACAATCAAAGTGCAATACCAAAGAAGAGACCAGAAACCAGCCTGAATCTCGGACAAAAGAGCTGCGACAAAATATTTAGTTTATAACATACCCAATCTACAGATTAAATATCGTCCTTTCAACAGCTTATTTCACAGACTGATCAATATGAAATATTAAAAATTTTGTCCAGGGATATCAAATTAACTGTGTTCTAAACATAATTTATACTGATTATTCCGCGGCCTTTCAAAGTGTCAATCATAAATTACTGATCTATAAGCTCCGGGAATCTTACATTACTGGTCCAGCTCTACATTGGATCCCATCGTATCTTAGCTCTCGAAAACAGCGGGTTGTCATTAACGGGAAACAATCTGGTCGGAGGTTAGCTCTGGGACTCCGGAAGGTAGCCAAATTTCACCGCTGCTGTTCGCATTGTTCACAAACGATCTTCCTGACCAAATACAAACAAACTCGCTGCTCTTTGCCGACGATGTGATGCTCTTTCATAAAATTATCTGCCCAGATGATGCAAAATTGCTCCAGGAAGATCTGAACAGGCTGGTATCGTGGTCCGAAACCTGGAAATTGAATTTAAACTCAGCCAAGTGTCAATCCTTTCGAATTACTCTTAGAAAGAAAGTTGTCGCATCCGAATACAAAATTCGAAATGTCACCTTGGATCACGTAAAGAAAATTCGGGACCTCGGCGTTTGGTTGGACTCTAAGCTGACCTTTTCAAATCATGTGGATTTCATCGTTGGCAAAGCCAATAGGATGCTGGGTCTTCTGATACGCTCACTCCAGACAGGCCGAATGGGAGGAGAGTTCCAGACAGATCCTATTTTAGCTGCATATTTTGGAAATGTTAGATCAATTCTTGAATATGGTTGCGTCATCTGGGTCGGAGCTGCAAAGTGCCAATTGGACAGAATCGAAAAAGTTCAGCACAAACCCGTCATGTGGCTGGCTTCAAACATTCACTCATCTCGAACATCGAATTCACTGTTATATCACGATCTTCTAAATATTTTTAAAATCAGTAGCCTGTCCCAGAGGAGGTTCCAGTATGATGCATGCTTTGTTTTTAAAGTTATTTCCGGGAAAACTGACTCCGCCCCCCCTGCTCGAGGCGTTCCCCTTACATGTACCTCAGCGGCGAGCCCGGACTATGAGAGGACAATTGCTCCATGTTCCGTTGGCACGCGTGGACACTATAAGGCGTGGTCTCGGGCGGTGCTGTGTTTTAACAGTCATGTTACGCGACATCCGGAAGCCGACCTTTTCAATTCAACATTAGCAGCTTTTAAATCCAGTGTCAAGAAACTTATGCGAAGCCATCCATTTTCCATTTTAAGTGTTTAAAGGGAAGTATATTTGTTTGTTTTCGTGAGGTGAAGTGAAGTGTTTTTCCTGTTCATTTTAAATTTTTAACCTGCACAATTTTACATCTTATTATCTTACAGTGTCTCATGTTGACTGTCATTCATCCGATGTTGACTTCGACTTTAGCTATAATTGGGTGCATACCTGTTGCTGATGATGCTTAATAAACATAAACAATAAACAATAATTGCTAAGGCAAACACTAATCGCGTAACCTGTGCACTGTAGGGTACATTCGACAAAAGTAATTGGAATATATGCATACATATATTAGTGTAAACCCTCACAAAGACATAATTGTACGCTTCGTCTTACGTAAGACATATCCACGATTATTTTTTCAAGGATAGAAGTTGTTCGTTAGAAATAATAAAACACAGTAAATATAACAATGAATGCGACATCACACGACTGAAAGCACTGCAAGCCAAATGAGCTGAAGCACAGAATGAGTTTGCTCTGTGGACCCTCCACCAAGTGTAAACCTAAAATAGAAAGAATGTCCATTTGAGAGTTAGCTTAAGGTTTCTTTCATTTAAGTGGTACTGTAGTGCAGTGGTATATCCAGAAATTTATATATTATTCATACCCTTTCGGCTATGAATAAAAAAGAAGGGTAATACGAGCACGAAATGGAAAACATGACATTCTCACAGAGGTTTGGTTCGTGGTTTTCTCCGGGCAGGGCCGTCACCACTGGATTTTTACTGGGGAGGGCTGTCGATGACCTGGCATAGGGCTGGCGACGACCGTACGGTGGGGAATGGGATGGGAGTCGAATTGTGAGCGTAGGTATTGGCTGTTTTTGATAAGGCGAACGACAGCACTAGCACATTTACGTAAGTTCATGCAAAAAAGGTGAAAATGACACAAAAGCTTGAAAAAACCTGTGCGGCATTCCAAATGTTACCGCCCCTGAGGGAAGTATTTCCATTCCATGCAGGGTCTGCCGACAAGAAACAGATCTGCGACCGACCAGAAGCATTTTCGGGGCGATACGATTCGGCGACCGCGCTTCCTGGCCCAGTACCGGTTGCCGCTGGACGTCCTCTCAGCCACCGGGTGTCCGGCAACCTTGCTGTCCTTGCTGAGGACTTCTGAGCCAATTGTACAGGATTTCTGTCCCAGCGCACGAACAGTGTCCCCCTGCAGGCTGCCAGCCGTGACCCAGTGCCTCCTTCAGAGGAGGCACCCGCCCGATCTCCATCACCAACTGACACCTCATCTATAGTTGCCTCTATGGAATTCATAATTAAAGACCAACTGAAGATGGAGCGCGAATTATTTGCTTTACGTTCTCCTAAAATTCACCCTGAAATCTCTGAAGAGTGTTTGGGTAGTTAGGAGCCTTGGGTATTAGGAGCATTAGTTAGGCACGAGTGTACAGTAAGTGATGCCCGCATTACCCAGCTCGAACATTGGATTGAATACATCCTGGTTCGTGTCACTCCCCAACCCTCAATCAGCGTATCCAAAGAAGCTGGATCGAGTAAAAGTGCACCCAAAGCTGAAGCTGGTGGCAGCGCTGACTCGACAGCGGCCATACAATCTGGCATTATTGCACGCCAGATTGCAAGAGGCTAGAGGCCAAGATACCTTTACTTAAAGGTACGTTCAAGAGGGATTCCTTTACGCCCGTGTGACGTCACACGGGCGTGGAGGAATTCCTTCACCATTGAGCCGTGTGTTTAACTGCTGCTAATAGCACTTCCCGCTTACGAATTTGTGAGAATACACGGATATCAAGTTTATCCCAAATGCAATGGATAAGCATTTCATTTTCGATTCTGGGCCTCTTTTTGCAAAAATTTTGATATTTAATAATTCAATTTTCCCCATGTTATATGCTACGAGATGTGACGTCACATCCGGGAGTATGCGATTGCTGTTGGAGGGGGCTGGCTAGAGGCTACTTGTCATGGGGAAAGAGATCGCCGCTGCACTGCGTGCTGAGGTAGGTGACTCTGACAATGATAATGAAGAAAGCGTGGCCATCACTTTGTCGGATCCCCATCCTCCCACTGGCCATGCCACTACAGGCTATGCATCCAGACATGGGCCGTGGAGGGCAGTTGCGCCTCGTCGTCGCAACCCTAAGCCCAAATAATTAATCAACCAATTCATTGGACATTATCACGTGCTAAACATTTTTAAAGGAAATCAAATTCTAGCGATTCGTTCTACCTACGTTAGAAAAGTACCTAATATTTGTGCAAAGTGTATTCATTTTTTTAAACAAATTGAGTATAAATATGCATGCTAAAATTCGAAGTTCTCCTTTATTTTTGGAGACATCATACAGAATGATTATATTCATTTCCTTAAAAAATGATGGAGACCATGGAGTTTTAACATGCATATTCATACCCAATTTGGTAAAAGAAATGAGAAAACTTTGCACAAATATTAGCTAGGTTCTTTTCAAACGCAGATAGAACGAATCGCTAGAACTCAATTTCCTGTAAAATGATGTGGGACTTGATAATGTCTTGTTAATAAGATGAAACCAGAAGTCAAACTACATGACTTTATTGGGAAACATCATATCAAAAATGGACATTGACAGTAAGAATACGTTGAGATCATTAGAAAAACCATACAAAAAAGCTGTTAAACTCCCGGAACGCAGCAATTCTTAACCAAACATGCATTGATAATGAACTTTTACCCAACAATACGAATATATATATATATATATATATATATATATATATAATAATATCCTCCAGAATTTATCACAAGATCATCGTAAAATAATAAGAGACAATGAAAAGCTGACAAGAAAACAAATCAAAGCGAACTTTGCGGTCATTTTTACATCGAAATATCGAAATGTGAACAAGAAAACTTACTCCCTAATTTCACGAATATATATATATATATATATATAGTTGTATATATGTATATGTATATTTGTATATATATATATATATATATATATATATATATATATATATATATATATATATATATGCTGATTGAAAGTGTATAGTGCAATGTCTACAGCATCCTGGATGAAATAACTTGCTATTTTTTACAACTTAAAATATGTAGTCTCAGTACGTACAACGAACGCAGTGTGTTTTATACTTGGTCCTTGATCCTTGATCATTATCCATATCTAATACAATCGAAATGGGTCGGAACTTATGATCTATGACAATGACAGAATCATTAAATAGTATAAAGGAAAGCAAGAAGACATTCAATAAGATCCAGAAATGAAACCGAAAAACTACCCAGAGCTTGTAACGTCATAATCCTTAATGATATCTGCCTCAAAGAAAATACATTGCCAAAAAACACTAATATATATATATATATATATATATATATATATATATATATATATATATATATATATATATATATATATATATTAGTGTCTCCCACAAAGACAGAAGCAGGCAGCCAAGGAATTGCGAGAAAACGATCAAATAATAATAAGACAAGCTGATAAGGCTCAAGTATTCGTGATATTGAACAAAAATGACTATCTCACCAAAGTCGATGATATACTGCAAGATACTGACAAGTTTACGAAGATCATGAAAAATCCTATTGAAGAACTAAAGAAGCAGGCCAACGCATTGATCGATGCTGCAAACAAGAAAACAAATAAGAAACTTGAGAAAGTGATAGGGGATTTTAAACCTGGGTACTTCTACGGTAACATCAAAACCCATAAACCAGGCAACCCTTTACGCCCGATAGTTTCACAGATTCCCTTACCAACCTACAAACTAGTCAAAACCCTAAATAAAATTCTTCGTCCTTTTGTGCCTAGTAAATTTTCTTTGAAATCTTCCTCGGAATTCGTCGACATACTAGAGAGTAATGGACGCAGAGGTATGCTTGCATCTCTTGACGTGACTAGTCTATTTACTAACGTGCCAGTAGAGAAAACTATAGATATTATTGTTGATAACGTCTACCAACATGAAACTTTGGATGCCCCGGAGATACCAGAGCACATCATGAAAGCGATGCTAAGACTCTGCACAAAGAAGTCGCCATTCAGGTGCCCAAGAGGAGATATGTACCTTCAGGTGGACGGAGATGCGATGGGGTCACCCCTAGGTGTCCTTTTCGCAGAAGCATATATGGCGTCAGTTGAAGAACAAGTCCTTACTAACAAGAAGCCTCATCTATACACCCGGTACGTGGATGACGTCTACCTGGACATAGAAGGCATGACAGAACTGCAAGAACTCAAAGACCGTCTGCAGCAGGTGTCTGGCCTTAACTTCACAGTAGAAGTGGGTGGCGACAGGATCAACTTCCTGGACGTCGCAGTTGAAGCAACGGATAGAAATATCACAATGAGCGTCTACCGAAAGGCAACCGACGCAGGGAAGTGCCTGCATGGCACAAGCGAGTGCCCTGGCCGCTATAAAGCGTCAGTAATAAGGGCGTACATACACAGAGCTATCAAAACTTGCTCAACATGGACGCTAGTCAACCAGGAAATAAACCGAATCAAACAATTACTAGCCAACAACCGTTATCCAGTTGCTATGGTGGATGAGGAAGTCAACAAGACACTGTCTAAACACTTAAAAACAAGGCATACCAGCGGGCCACAAACTAATGGAGCTAACCCAACTGGAGAAACTTACAGCCTTTACTACAAGAACCAAATGTCCCCCGGATACAAGGCTGACGAACACGCTCTTCGGAAGATTATCCTCAGAAACTGCATACCAGCTCAACCGAACAACAGGATAGATCTTAGAATATATTACACATCACCCAAAACAGCCGCACTTATCATGAAAAACAACCTAACTCGTGACAAGACCGATCTCCAACAGACCAATGTAGTTTACCAATATACATGCAATATGGAAGACTGCGCGCTCCATCCCGGAAACACTTACATTGGCAAAACATCCACAACACTCAGCAGGCGTCTCACATACCACAAACAGTCAGGCACACCACTAGAGCACACTAACAAACACCACAGCAGCACACTCCTCACACGACGCACACTCGTAAACAACACAAAAATAATAGCAAGAGCCAGAGATTCCAGAAGACTAGCCATCCTAGAAGCAGTTCATATACGAGAGAAAAACCCAAGACTCAACGCACAAGCAAACGCAAAAGTTTACCTCAGCCTTTTTGAAGGTCCACGCCTTACTTAACGCAGATAAGATCGTAGGATTTTCTCTGGAGTAGGGGTGTACCAGTTGGCTCTCCACGAGAACAACATCGTGAATTATGTTGGACAACAATTTTGATTCAGAAGTGTCTTTCGTTTCAACTGTAAAAGAAAGAGTAAGATGGTGAACTAGATAATTCATTAGTTAGAAATTAAAACAACATGGTGACTTGAGAATTTGATTGTTAGAAATAAGTGTATGGAAGATATGTGGAACTTTGCTGAAGATGGTTTAAGAATAAACCGAAACCGGTCCTAAAAGTATGCTACTCCATATTTTCTTTACTTTCTGTATAACTATGAACGTCCTTTTCGAAAAAAACCAACGAAGAACAGAAAAATAAAATCAGGCTTATAGAAACCAATGGAAGAAAAGTCATTAGCCTCAATGCTGCTGTAAAATTCAACACAATATGTTTAGAAAATAATCTGCTTCCCGTTTTTCATATATATATATTAGTTTAAAATTTCATGCTGATAGCTCAGGAGGGCACCATCAAGAAAAAGACACGATACTGGTTTTTAAAATTAAACTTACATACATATTCTAACATATTTCTAAACACTTTTATTTAGGGCAATCCTTTGTCACTTATGCTACCTAACTTTACGCACACTTATCTTAACCTAGGCCCCAGGGGGGCGCCATCGAATAATGATAATGTGGATATTTGATTCATCTGCCGATTGATGGTCGGGCTGAGATCGCGGATGAATACGGACTCCAGAACCTGCAGCTTCTTTTTTGTCTTGGCAGCGAGTGAGGATGTCTGTATTATCGACGAGGATGGTTCTTGTCAGGGTCTTGTCGTGGTCTTGTCTTAGATGTTTCTGTGGAGCGCCTTCTTGCAAGTGCATAGTCATCCTCCTTGAGAAGCTCGTCGTTGTGTAACCAACATAGCTACGCTCTGGACGGTGCAAAAGTGTGCGTAAAGTTAGGTAGCATAAGTGACAAAGGATTGCCCTAAATAAAAGTGTTTAGAAATATGTTAGAATATGTATGTAAGTTTAATTTTAAAAACCAGTATCGTGTCTTTTTCTTGATGGTGCCCTCCTGAGCTATCAGCATGAAATTTTAAACTAAGATTTGTCCATGCTGTTTAAGAATTAAGAGCTAGATATATATATATATATATATATATATATATATATATATATATATATATATATATATGTTGTGTTCATAGTGACAAATATAAGTTACAATGATGTTTAGGCGAATTTCAAAAACTAAATTTATAAAAACATTCTATTGCACCACATAAACGCGTTTCGTATTCACTTCATCAGTATGCAGCACAATACAAGTATAAATCGAAACAGGAATATTCAAACATCAACTTTGAATTTCGGCAATCATGTCATGAGAACAATTCTTCAACAGTCCTTCAGCAAAAAAGTTTTCCGAATATTAGCACAGAGGCCACAGTGTGCACACATTCATACCATAAAAACGCGCCTTCAGAATAAAATAGTACCATAATTCTAAGTATTTCAAAACAATTAACTCTGGTATAAGCTTGTAATGAGTTTAGCTGTCGGAGTGCTTAAGTTAATGAAACCCATACGTTGTCTGATACAGTTGTTTGATAAAATGAAAGAAGCTTCTACGATTTTTCTGGCGCTTTTGCTTATATTTTTGGCTACAATTTTTGCCCCTCCCCAGTTCGGTAAATGTTTACAATCCATGCTATGTACTACTAATGCGTTACTCTCTCTATTATGTATAAAATCTCTCCTATGTTCTGCTAATCGTATTTTCAAACCCCTATGTGTTTCACCTATTCAGTCATATTATGGTGACTCTAGTCAACTCCTGGTCTTGACAAACAGCTTGACAAACATCTTGACAAACAACGATTACGACCATGAACGAAATCGAGGACATCATCTCAAAAGAAATGGACAAAACCTGCGCGACAACAGCAGCGAAAGAGTCACCATCCGGAACCGTGCACCATCTGTTTTACCAAAATGCCAACTCTACTGAGTATAAAAAGGACGAAAAGGTACTGAGATCGATCATCAAGAAAAACATTGTCCCAAAACAAGCGGAGGACTCAATAAAACTGACAATCTTCTACAAGAACCGCAAAGCATCAAGCCTTGTTATGAGAAACAACATTTCCCTTGAACCCTCTGATCTAAAAACGACCGATGTAGTATACAAGTTTGATTGTAGACATGGCGACTGTGCGCGCCGAGCAGACTGCTGCTACATCGGATACACGACCACGACACTTTCAAGAAGAATGACATGTCACCTCCAGCAAGGCGCCCTTCAGCACATGAGGACGTCCCATGACCTCGCGCTCACTAGGGATGAGGTCGTGCAATATACGTCCATAGTGGCCCGGGCACGCGGCCGTCGTAAGCTCCAAGCATTGGAAGCTGCTTTCATCCGAGACATTAACCCTAAAATCAACATTCAGATGAAGCTTGTTTCCCATCTGTCGTTATACGACAGGGCCCCGTTGCGGTTACGTAACTGAAGAAATGTTAGGTGATGTTACTAAGCGAGATGTGTTTGAATCTGTAATTTTCAGTGCTGTGGTGATTGACGTGAATATCCTGAATTGAATTCATTCAGCTGACCCGGAGTGCCCTTGTAAAGCAAGCATTCCCCTGCAGTTTTAGGCTTAAAATTGTTTAACTAAGACAAAACATCTCCAGTTCTGTTTTACCGAGAAACCGACCCGACGCGAAGTGTTACGATTTAAAGTGTCGTGTTCATGGTATAGTTGTGAAATGTGATTTGTATATAATGCCCGAGGATGCTATCCGGAATAGCGGAACGTTGCTACACAAAGAAGTATTTGGAGATGTTTTAAAAGATCTCAGACGTGGCGAGAGAAAACTTATAAGAACCATCGAAACCTTGCAAAAAAAGACAACAAAAGCTCGCTTTGCGGTCATATTTAACGAATGTTGCATACAAGAGAACCTGCTCCCAAGGTACACAAATGTAAAACTCTATGATCGAGCAGTACGGCAGAGCCAGATTACGTTGGATTTCCGCTAGAACCTAATCTTAGATGAAATAACCCAGAAGAAAGATGCCCTACAAAACCTTGAAGGTGAGCTTATGTAAAGCTGCTTTAGATGGATATGACAATCTAGATATTCCAGAACATTTACGTCGTAGAGTAAATGCCATATTGCGCGATTCGAGTGAAACCTTTGATCATAAAGCTCGGACAACCATAGAGAAGAAGTTGTCGGTACTCCGCAGCGAGAAATTAGCTTCTAACACAAAGGAAGACGCTTTTCTTAACCTGTCCACTGCCGAACTTACAGAACCACAAAAAGAATTCCTCAATTTAGGTTTGAATTGCCAGTATTATTCTAAGCGTTCACGGCTAGAAAAGAAAACAGAAGTCGAACTTTTGTATCAGCAGATTTGCGATTTACATAGCAAGGATAAGATTGATGTCAACCCAGACATCCAAAGCCAGCTACAGACCGAAAACTCAAAACTACGAGGTAGCACAAGAAGTTCTGTTCTCACCCCAAGATTACGTGAAGCTGCAAATGAGTTAAATAATAATCCTAAGCTTATCATTTGTCGTGCCGATAAGTCCCAGACATTTGTTGTTTTAGATAAAGAAGATTACCTGAATAAGGTACGTGAAACCCTTAAGGACACTTCCAAGTTTAAGAAAATAATCAGAAATCCCACAGACGAACAAAAAAGAAGCTTAACAGTCTCATTGGAGCAGCCAACAAAGCAGCAAGATAGTCAGCATTTCAGCCGATAACAGGCGACTTCAACCCCGGATATTTTTATGGAAACATAAAAACGCATAAAAGAGGTAATCCCATCAGACCTATCATCTCCCAGATCCAAACACCATCGTATGATTTGGCAAAAGCGTTAAATAAGCTACTCGTGCCTTACATCCCATCGACGTACACGTTGAAGTCTCCGTCTGAGTTCATTGAAGTGCTTAAAGTGCGTGAAAGGAGAGGCATCCTCGCTTCATTAGATGCTCAGAGCCTCTTTACTAACGTCCCGATTGATGACACTATCGAAATCATCCTAGATTAGTTTATTAGTTTAGTTTAGTTTATTAAACATATCACCAACGGGTCAGTAAAACCCACTTATAGATGAAGTCGATAAGATAAAAGCAGTACACTGGATCAAACAAACAAAACGATAAAATGTAAATAACGCTAAAAACATCCACTCTCGTCGAGCACACTGTATACACCTTAGACAGTAAAGGAAAAGGCGATCACTCGCTTCTTAAAATCTCCTAAGCTCGTGTGCCAGATATCAACGTCCCTATTTGCATTTAAAAACCTGTTACAGACACGGGGAATTCTGGTAAACATGCTCGACCTTACAGTGTTAGTTCTGGCGTAGGGAACGTTGAAAAGCAACCAGTTTCGAAGTGCACGGGGAGGCGCTGCCAATGGGAAGCATTCCAAAAGAAAATGTGAATCAATTTTGTGATTATGAATGTTTCTGATGAACATAATATCATACTGTAACCTTCTCGCGGATAAGGATGCCAACCCAAAATGACGGAGAAGGTCAGCATACTCCAGTGAAACGTTTTGAACACGACACCTTGCGCAGAGCCAAATAAGAAACTTGTGCTGAATTTTGTCCGCACGTTTCAGATGTGTGTCGGCAGCTCCTCCCCATATCACACAGCCATATTCCAAAATACTCCGAACGTTGGCGCAAAAAGTCACAATCATACTTTTATGATCTATCCCCTGCAGTGATGGACCATTCTTCCCTGTCTGGAAAGACCTTATTAAAAGCCCTAGAGCCCTGTTGGCCTTTCGCACCATGTCATCGATGTGGGACTGAAACGTTAATTTCGAGTCTATGATCACTCCAAGATCGCGCATCTCACTCACTCTCTCAATCTCCGAGTTGCCTATGTGGTACGTTTCTAAAATGGGCTTTGTACGAAGTGTCAGAGTTAAATATTTACACTTTGAAGGATTCAGTGACAGTTGCCACTTCATTGACCACGCACATAATCGATCTACGTCTACCTGCAGTTGTGTGGCATCAGCTGTACTGTCAACTCTGCGATACAGTTTACAGTCGTCGGCGAAAATTATACAATCCGAGTGGACAGCAGTCGGTAGGTCGTTAATAAAACAGGCGAAGAGGAGGGGCGAGAGATGTCCCCCTCAGGTGTGCCTGAGGTAACCGAGATCCACGAAGAGCATTGGCCATTCACAACTACCCGCTGCTCTCTTCCAGAAAGGTATGATTTTAGCCATGACAATGATGTCCCGGTGATATTAAATGATTTTTCCATTTTATGAATCAGAAGTTTGTGACTTACGCTTTGAAAGGCTGAACTAAAGTCTGTATAAATTATATCAGTTTGTGAGCCAGCGGATATGTTGCTCCAGGCCACGCTCAACATCGATCCCAGGTTCGTAACGCACGAACGTCCAGACATAAAACCATGCTGTTGATCAGCTAAAACAGGGCGCACATGAGACAGCAATGAAGTAAAAACCACTTTTTCGAGTACTTTACTAAAAAGTGGGGTCAAACTCACACTCCTATAGTTGGATGCACATGACTTCGCACCCTTCTTAAATATTGGGACAATGTTCGCACGCTTCCAGCGAGATGGAAAGACACCCTGCTCGAGGGAAAGACGACAGAGTTTCGCTACTGGTGTTGTCAGTTCATCAGCACATTCATGGATTATGCGCGCGCTTATGTCATCGGGGCCGCAAGCCTTATGTTTGTTTGTGGACAATAAAGTTGCACGGATGATTTCCTCTGACATTTCGAACGTAGCCAGGCTGTCAATGGCGTGTTCACGAACAGGAGGCAGCGTCGTCACATTTGGGTCAGAAAACTTAGCTGCGAACGTGCGATTCAGCAGTTCAGCTTTTGCGTGGTCACTTTCTATCCTTTGGTCCATTTAACCACGCAGACCTACCTCCTCCATGTGTCCCGAGAAGTATACTCAAGCAAATGCTTGGGGCATGCACCAAGAGTGCACCTTTTAGGTGCCCTGAAGGAAACTTATATTATCAACACGATGGAGTGGCAATGGGATCACCTCTCGGCGTCCTTTTTGCCGAGAGTTATATGTCCTTCATAGAACAGCGTGCTCTTAGCAGCATGGAAGCTCCTCCACTTACGTACCTGCGCTATATTGATGATATATACTGTGAAGTATCCGACACCAGTCAACTGAACATGCTAAAAGAGCATTTGGAGAGGTCTTCAACTCTCAAGTTCACAACAGAGGAGAGTGTTGATAACATGATTCCTTTCCTAGATGTTGATGTGGATGGCTCAGGCGGAAGATTTGTCACCAAAGTCTTCAGGAAGCCGACCAACACTGGACAGTGCTTGAATGGACGCAGCGAGTGTCCTAAACGCTACAAAGAGAGCGTCATCAGAGCATATGTCCACCGGGCACTGACACATTGTTCATCATGGGAGCTGGTGCACCAGGAGTTGACTAGAGTCAAAAGCATCTTGACAAACAACGATTACGACCTGAACGACATCGAGGACATCATCTCAAAAGAAATGGACAAAACCTGCGCGACAACAGCAGCAAAAGAGTCACCATCCGGAACCGTGCACCATCTGTTTTACCAAAATGCTAACTCTACTGAGTATAAAAAGGACGAAAAGGTACTGAGATCGATCATCAAGAAAAACATTGTCCCAAAACAAGCGGAAGGCTCAATAAAACTGACAATCTACTACAAGAACCGCAAAACATCAAGCCTTGTTATGAGAAACAAACTTTCCCTTGAACCCTCTGATCTAAAAACGACCGATGTAGTATACAAGTTTGATTGTAGACATGGCGACTGTGCACGCCGAGCAGACTGCTGCTACATCGGATACACGACCACGACACTTTCAAGAATAATGACATGTCACCTCCAGCAAGGCGCCCTTCAGCACATGAGGACGTCCCATGACCTCGCGCTCACTAGGGATGAGGTCGTGCAACATACGTCCATAGTGGCCCGGGTACGCGGCCGTCGTAAGCTCCAAGCATTGGAAGCTGCTTTCATCCGAGACATTAACCCTAAAATCAACATTCAGATGAAGCTTGTTTCCCATCTGTCGTTATACGACAGCGCCCCGTTGCGGTTACGTAACTGAAGAAATGTTAGGTGATGTTACTAAGCGAGATGTGTTTGAATTTGTAATTTTCAGTGCTGTGGTGATTGACGTGAATATCCTGAATTGAATTCATTCAGCTGACCCGGAGTGCCCTTGTAAAGCAAACATTCCCCTTGTTACGAACTAGTGAGAAAATCAGGATATTATTCATTTAAACATTAAAGTCACTCGTACGTGAACATGTCTATTCAATAAAATCTCATGATGATCTGCTCCAAAATATCACACACTTTTTTCAGAAGAAAATACAACAATGGATCTCGTGAAGAATTTGCCTTCGTTAACAAGAGATCCACCTAGCGGGAAAATATAGAAACAGTATACCAGCACACTTTCACTTAAATCGCCAACCTCCCGGCCTCTCTCGACCTATTCAGGTCGAGACGTTGGTACGGCGATTAGCTTTCTGACAGGGCGCCGTAGCGTCCCTAGCTTGGTTTTGACTGTGGCCGCACGCACACGTCCATCCGGCCCACAGACCACACTTTCTACCCTTCCGCGAACCCACACGTTTCTCGGATGAGTTTCGTCCGTGACGATCACGATGCTTCCCTCCTTTAGGTTTACTCCGTCCTGACGCCACTTGGTGCGTGTTGCTAGGCGGGGAAGATACTGGCGGGTCCATTTCCGCCAAAAGTGGTCCGCCATCTCCTGCGCCACCTTCCATTGCTGTCTCAGAGATGATGTTGTTGGTTGGAGACCGTCTACAGGCGTCTGGTATGGTGTCGCCCGACCGATGAGAAAATGGTATGGCGTAATTGGATCATCATCCGCTGCGTCCAGTGGTACCTCTACCAGGGGTGTCGAGTTCATAATTCTTTCCACTTCAGTGAGGAGTGTCGTCAGCACCTCGTATCGTGGAGTCTGGCTCCGCAGTAGGGTGTGCAGGATATCCTTGGCGGTTCGGATGTTTCTCTCCCAGACGCCCCCTGCACTCGCATCAGTTGGAGTGTTGAACTTCCATCGAATGCCTTGTAGAGCCAGTTTTCTTGTGATTTCCTCCTGGTCGATTTGCTCCTGCATTTTGATGAGTTCTCGATTTGCACCGACGAAGTTGCGTCCGTTGTCTGAGAAATATGTATGGACGTTGCCTCTTCTATTTTGAAAGCGACTGATTGCCATGAGGGTGAGTGTTTCATCTGTTGTGAGTGTTTCAACCATTTCAAAATGAACTGCCTTGGTAGTTAAGCACCTGAAGATGATAACCCAAACTTTCTTCAACGCCCGGCCAGTTGATGCAGTGAGAGGCCCCCATGTATCGATGCCTGTGGAGGCAAAAGCCTTTGGTTGTCTTGTGACGCGGTGGAGAGGCAACGGAGCCATCCGAACGGAGATAGGCTTTGCCTTTCTGATTCTACACAGTTGACATTCAGAAACTAGCTTCGAAATGTACTGGCAGCCTTGGGGATCCAGTATCTCTGTCTGATCTCAGTGAGCACTGCTGAGTGTGCTTGATGTGCCATCTGTTTATGGTAGTGTAGCATCAGCAGACTGGTATAGGTATGTTTATTTGGAAGTATTGGGGGGATACCGCGAGGTGACGTCGATATCTGGTGAGCGGCACACTCGGGAGTCAACCACTAACATTCCATTGATCATTAAGGGCGAGAGGCCACTCAGGGCGTTCTTCCGATGGAGTATTCCAGAAGTGGTCAGTTCCTCTATTTCTGCTTTGAATTCTTCCGCCTGGGCCAAACGCACCCAGAGAAATTCTGCCGCTTTCACTTCCTCTGCACTGAACTCTCCCTTCTGTTTGTCTCGATATTTAGTTATCCATCTCCGTATTACGCAAACCGTCCTCACGGCTATGCCCCAGCTTGAAAAGCGTTTGATATCGGGCATGGCTGCTGTGATATTCGTACGATCCTGAGCACTGTCCGACACCTCATTGGTTGCATAGCTGACTTCAGGTTCCTTAGGCCAATTTTCCTCTGATTCACAAAGAAATGATGGGCCATGGAGCCACTGGCGGTCTTGCACTTCCGCCAGTGTCTGTCCACGTGACCCCGCGTCAGCAGCGTTCTTGGACGATGGAACATAACGCCAATCTCCCGGCCTCGTAGCTTCACGTATCTCAGCCACTCGGTTGTTGACGAAGGTGTTGAATCTTCCTGATTCAGATTTGATCCATGAGAGAGTGGTCTGCGAATCGCTCCAGCAAACTACTCGGTTAATCTTGATGCGACTTTCCTCGATTATAGTAACTGCCAAACGGGTACCCAACACAGCCGATTGCAGTTCCAGCCTTGGAATGGTAAGTGTTTTCAGAGGAGCGACTCGAACTCGGGCCATGACGAAATTCGTTTTGATACCATCTTGGCCTTGCCAGCGGAAGTAGCAAACAGCGCAGAACGCTTTCTGGCTTGCATCGCAGAACACGTGGAGCTCTACTGCTGGAACCACTTCATACATAAACACGTGTCGAGGAATCTGTAGCTCTTCTAAATGTGTACGCTCTTGGTTCCACTGATCCCATATGCGTTGTAGGTCGTCTGGAACTTCGTCGTCCCAGCCGCACTTCTGGGACCAAAGCTGTTGCAGAAGTTGCTTTGCTGTTAGGATCCAACCGCTCAAAAAACCGAGCGGATCAAACAGTTTCATCGTTTGTGACATCATTCCGCGTTTTGTGATACGGTACTTCTGGTGCACCTCGGTTTCATATGTCAAAATATCCGTTCTTGGTTGCCAGGCTACACCCAGTGTTGATGTGGCAGCAGATTCTAACCGGATCTGGTCGTTCTCATTTCCACCGAGACATTTGTTGACCACTTCTGCGTTCGACGTCCATCCGTTGAGCTGAAATCCGCCATGTCCAAGAGCTGTGGTAATGTGTTGTGCTAGTTCTATAGCAGATTCCGTGCAGTTTGTCCCGGTGACAACGTCATCAACATATGTATCTTCTTTCATCAGTCTGGCGACGTCTAGCGCTGCATATTCATCAGCTGTACGTCGGTAGCAGTATCCTGCGATCGAAGGTGAAGACTTCGCACCGAATATCAAAACTGGTGATTCGTAGACATCGAATGGCCGTTGGTTGTCGGATCTCCAAAGGAAACGAAGACTCGGTTTGTCATCTGATGCCATGAGGATCTGGCTAAACATAGCTTTCACATCCGCGCATAATCCGATTCTCTTCTCTCGCCAGCGCAGCAGCACGCCTGTGAGAGAATTCATACTATCTGGGCCTTGCATCAGAAAGTCGTTGAGGCACTTCTGGCTAGATTTTGCAGCAGCGTCCAGTACTAATCAGACCTTCCCAGGTTTCTTTTCAGACGTCACGGTGAGCAGTGGCAGGTACCACGTATTATGTGGCTCGTTTTCCGCCTCAATCTTGCTCAGTTTCCGGAAATGGCCGGATCGGACCATATCCTCCAGCTTGGAATGGCACAAGGCAGATAAACCCTGTGATCTCTGGAAGCCCTTTTTCTAAAGAACGGGCCTCGTTTTTCCGCCATGTTGAAGCTGTCCGGAAAAACTTCGGTTTCATCTCTGCGTAGGAGTGGCGCCACCCATCTCTCCCCATTGTGGTGCACTCGCTGATCGAGGATAGCCTCAGATCTCCTGTCTTCGAGGCTACGTGGCTTAGTATCAGTATACTTGCACCCGAACTGCTCTGTGTTCCACGGATCATCGACGGTTTGTCCAATGTCCTTAAGGAAATTTACCACCTCTGATGCTGAGTGTTGGAGCGTTTCTTCTGTGAGGACGGCCTTTCCCGTCACTGTCCATCCAAGCAGTGTTCGCTGAAGAAGTGGGCCATTTTTCTTTGTTTTCCTTAGTTCCCGTGCAGCGATTAGTTCCCCAAAGTCCAGTCCGATTAACATTTTCGGAGCCTCATCCAACTCAGGAAGCTGCAGCTTCTGGAGCTCAGGGATCATCATCTTCAGCCGCTTGTTGGAAATGACCGGGGGTGACAAATTCAAGCTTGGCACGCAAGTCACACCATCCATTTTGAAGATTTTGCCAGTTTGGATATTTTTCACTTTGAGGTCAAATGTCATGGTCTCCATCGTAGTGATTCCAGACATAGTTTTGATATCCATAGGTTTTTTCGGGCCCGACAGTCCTAGTTCATTTGCAAGTGATCTGTCCATCAACGTGACTGAACTACCTTCGTCCAGGAAGGCTCGGCACCGTCTTCTTCCCTTTGAAGTAACAACATCCAGCACACAAGTCTTCATGAGCATACATGATGTTGAAGCCCGGTGTGTGGCACCAATCACTTCCGCAGTCTGTTCCGTTTCGTGAAGTAGCGGATGATGGAGCTGCTGACAGTTGTTTCTGCCACAGGGTCGATTCCTATGACAAGAGTCCGTCACGTGAGCTGTCGATAGACATCGCCGGCAGGCACTTTGCTCTGCAGTCCATTGTTCCTTTTCGCTAATGTTAATTTGCGGAATTTCTCACAGCGTTGGATGTAATGTTCATCGCCACAGAAGTAACAGCTTAGTTTCGATGTTGCTGTGTGATTGACTTGCCTTTGGTGTGGTGTTGGCCTCCTGTCGTACCTTTTCAGCTTTTCAGCTTCTTGACCATAACTAGTCATGCTACAGAATCGCCTGTCCTTGATATGTGCCCGTAAAAACGATGACAACAGGTCACAACTTATCCTTCCATCGTTTACCTTGGCTCTTCCAAATAAACCCCACTCATAACGGCTATCTCTTGGGAGCTTAGCCACGATTGCGTTAACTACTTGTTGATTATCCAGTTCGTGGGACAAGCCGAGGGACCTTAGAATGGCGATAGCGTTGGCAACCTTGGTGGAAAGCTGTTCTAATCCTTCTATATCATTTTCCTTTAAGTTGCAGCAAGCCAGAAGTTTCTGAATGGTTTGGCCGGTTATAATTTGAGGATTTCCGAATCTTTCTTCCAGTATGTTCCAGATATCCTCGAAACTTCCTCCAGTTAGTAAAGCCCCGTGTACTGCTTCGAATGCCGTACCTGACAGCCGTTCTCGGAGGTGACGGAGGACTCGGATTTCAGGCAATCCCATCTGTATAGCCTCCATCACCTGCGCCTTAAAGAATGGGAACTCTTCGTACTTCCCATCGAAAGACGTAAAATCGAGTTTCGGCTGCTCGTAAATCTGCCACTGTCGTGTTGTGGTCGGTATCATCCCCGGCTCGTTTTCGTAAAACTGCAGACTGTTCTGGTCTGCTCTGCTAGTTTCGGAAAACGTTGACAGTTCTTCTGGGCTCGCATGATATGAAGTTTTGTTTCTTTGTTTCGTCCTAAGGGCCTTGAGAGCTTTTTCGGTTTGATGAATGATGAGTTCGAGCCTTTGCTCTTCTTCACTTTTCTCGATGGGTCGATCTGGCTGGATGGGTGGAGACAGTACCTCAGAGACAGTGATAAAAGTTCGGCTCGATCTCGGTGTCGGAATGGGTCGCTGGCGTCGTGGTGCAGGGACTGGTCGATCCATTGCAGTTTTAGTATTCACTTATAAATAAATAGGTATGCAGCTGGCAACAAACTAAGCAAACGAAATTAAACAAGCAATCTAAGCAAGTATTCAAAAGCACCAGTCGTTCAGGTGGTTTTAATCAATTACGCATGCATGAGGACGATATAGAAATTAATGGGATTTTATGATGTTACGAACTAGTGAGAAAATCAGGATATTATTCATTTAAACATTAAAGTCACTCGTACGTGAACATGTCTATTCAATAAAATCTCATGATGATCTGCTCCAAAATATCACACACTTTTTTCAGAAGAAAATACAACAATGGATCTCGTGAAGAATTTGCCTTCGTTAACAAGAGATCCACCTAGCGGAAAAATATAGAAACAGTATACCAGCACACTTTCACTTAAATCGCCAACACCCCTGCAGTTTTAAGCTTAAAATTGTTTAACTAAGACAAAACATCTCCAGTTCTGTTTTACCGAGAAACCGACCCGACGCGAAGTGTTACGATTTAAAGTGTCGTGTTCATGGTATAGTTGTGAAATGTGATTTGTATATAATGCCCGAGGATGCTATCCGGAATAGCGGAACGTTGCTACACAAAGAAGTATTTGGAGATGTTTTAAAAGATCTCAGACGTGGCGAGAGAAAACTTATAAGAACCATCGAAACCTTGCAAAAAAAGACAACAAAAGCTCGCTTTGCGGTCATATTTAACGAATGTTGCATACAAGAGAACCTGCTCCCAAGGTACACAATTATATATATATATATATATATATATATTTTTATATATATATATATATATATATATATATATATATATATATATATATATATATATCATATATAGGCAGTTATGTACGTATTCTATGGTCATAGTTTCAGCTACATGGGAATAAATCGTTAATAATCCTCCTTTAATTAACGAAGAAAGGTGCAATTATTGTGAATTGACCAGTACTTGCAGCAGACACTGTTACATAGCGAGATGGCTTCCAATCATACGCCCAGACTGTTCTTATACGTGTTTTTGTACTTTGACCTTTACAAGTAGAAATCTGTTCGAAACCAGCTTTTGACTTATTTGTCTTTTACCTTCATAATATGTGTGTGGGGGTGTGAGGGTGAGTGTGTGTGTGTGTGTGTGTGTGTGTGTGTGTGTGTGTGTGTGTGTGTGTGTGTGTGTGTGTGTGTGTGTGTGTGTGTGTGTGTGTGTGTGTGTGTGTGTGTGTGTGTGTGTGTGTGTGTGTGTGTGTATGTTCGTGTGGGTTGTTATACTTAGAGAAACTTAAAATCTGGTACCCGCTACTGTAAACTTGCTTTAGACGCCTTTTGTCGTCCCCTTTTATTATCCGCTTTATAGATGTGATTTTTAGATCTTTCCCAAAAGGTACTATTTATTGCTGTCACGTGGCTATGCCAAACTTTACATTCTCTCCAGGCTCTTGTTGAACCATCCCACTTCATCCGATACTTTCGCTGATGAAGCTCTGTAAATACAGAACGAAAGCTCCGACCCCAAAAACACTTTGTGGAGTAAGTCTAAACAACCACATCCGAACATCCGAAGTCCGCACCAACTCGTTTCTTGATAACTGATATTACTTTTAGAATCTTGCGCACGAGGTACACACCAATTCTGAACTGGCAAAATAGCAATGGTGTAGAATCTGCTTCCGCGAGGTTGTTTTCCAGAAAAACTTCCAATGCTTTTTATCTCGTGGATTTTTGCTCAGAAAGTCACCTTTTTCGTTTTAATAAAATGAAAAGGCAGGGCAAGGGGCTTGTCACGCCATGTTGACTCCCCTATGCCAGCCGGTGTATTGACCGTGACGTCACTGGTTGATTTTTTTACTCCAGTCCTCTGATTGGCTGCCCCCGTCCCTATGAATACTGGTCTTCGATGTCGCCGCTTGTTTCCATACAATTTTCTTATCGTTTGCAGGCAGTGTGTGTTTTTATGTATTTTCGCTAAAAATCATTCAATTTAATGTATTTCCGATGAAGATTTTAACTGATTTCCTGGGAAAGGTTGCGTTCGTTTTCAATGCAGGCTGATACCTTCCAGATTTTAAATTCTGATACGAAGTTAAAAGCATCAGTCCATTACTGATATAAGCATTTTACAAGCATTAGCCAGCATTTTCCCTTGCTAGCACAAGCAACCGTAAGTCGTCGTGCAAGTACCGTCATGTCTGCTAAGGACCTGGAATGCATTCCCCAGATTGCTGCCTGACTGCATATCGTAAGTGCTTCGAAGGGAGTTCATGGAGGCATTTCTTCTTGTAGTTCTTAGACCATGTACCTACTTGATTCCTGAGGTTCAACTAATAGGCTACCTACCCGGATACAACATTCAAAACATGGGAAGAAAGAGGAAGTCAATTATAATTTATTTCCACAGGAAACATTGCATTCTATCACACTGTGTGGTCCACACATAAAGAAATACAACCAAGGATAAGTGTATATTAGGGTGCATCAAACGCCCCATGATTTTCATTTTTTTGATAAATTAGCTTAGCGGCCCGCCACATTTTGTTGTTTCAGACATGTAAACCTCAAATCCCAATTTTTTGGAAAATCTATATTGGGCTAGGGGTGCCACCTAGCGGTCAAAGTTTCAAATTTTTGCAATTTTTAATATTCATTGGATCGCCCGTGTAAATTGTATTATCATAAAATCGGACCCAGCGGTGGTCAAATAATGTTTTCAAAGCTCCAAATTACCTGTGCAGTCACTTTGGCGCATTTTGGACGCCAGCTAGGGGTGCCACCTGATAGTAGAAGTTTGCAACGTTTGGCATTTTGGTGAGTTTTTATCAAACATAATTGTTGAACCATCCTGGATTTGAACTTTGTTGTAATTACGAACTACTCCTGTTGGTCCAAAGTATCTGTTAAAGGCATTTACAATGTTTGGCAATGAGTGACATCTGGTGGCAGAAATTAATTTTTTAAGTTTTTAATAAATTAATGACTATGACAAAAATGAGTAAGAAGTTTTGGTTGAGTTCCAACGATAATTTGTGTTACAAATTCCTCTCAAGTGTCAGATATCACCTTCAAAATTTCCGGACCAATATTTCATCTTCCTTTTTCGTTGTTTTTCAACAAATCATCCATTTTCCTCCACACTGTTCCATAGTTTTTGGGAGTTCTCGCACGACGTCCTCTCATTTCAGTAATCCACTGGAGCACAGTGGGCAGTTAAGTTGAGATATTTCGGGAAAGAACCCAATCTTTCATCGATTTGAGGTGTTATTCCTATTACAATACAATGCCAGTTATACAATGCTGAGAACAAAACATCTTGGTTCATCAATCTATCAAATGCTTGAAGGTTCCAGTTTAAGTACCTTGCATGAAAAGCACCGTTGTGGGAGCTAAGCTCATGCACGATGATTAACGCCAAGAGCCGA
Source organism: Lepas anatifera (assembly GCA_034440635.1). Classification (NCBI taxonomy): domain Eukaryota; kingdom Metazoa; phylum Arthropoda; class Thecostraca; family Lepadidae; genus Lepas; species Lepas anatifera. The sequence continues at coordinate 168,119 of JAOTON010000203.1, forward strand.
TGTTTCCAAATTGACACGAAATGTCTTAGATTATTATAATCATGTTACTTTAGGTTATTGCTTATGTTATTATTGTAGTTAACTTAACACCGATCTTTCGATAACAAATACGAGATTTGTCAGAGACATTCATAGCACAGCTCACGGCCCGTTTGATTAATTTTTGGGGCTTATCGACGCACCAACTGCCAGGGTCACACGGCGTCGCCTACTCTTTCCCTTTTGGAAGGGTTTCTGGGGAGCCAGCTTGATCCTCGTTCAAGTAAGTCGCCGGGCCTTGAACCCGGGTCGGCTGTGTGGAAGCCAGCTGTGCTGGCCACTCCACTGCCGCTCTCACAACTCATGGCCTCGACAAGACGTCATGTTCAGTTGCACTAGTTTTGACCACTGATTGTTTCTATTTCTACTATTCACACAACCCCACTTTCTTGAGCACACAGATTACTCGTGTTTCGGTTTCCTTGAGCGTGGATCAGGTTGCATTTTCGGTTTTTTTCCGAACGCCTGTAGAATGTTCTGCAAGTGTCGCTTAGACTACGCTATCGTTTGAAAGTCCAAGGCCATCTTTCCTCCCTTTACGGCGGTATCATTGGGAACATGTATGGCCCTGGGCTTTACCCTTGATGCCTGGTAGGTAGATGAGTCAGACCCGTCACTGACATCCAGCTCTTGGAACCCGATGTCCAGCTTCAGGAGTCTGAATTTAGACCACGATTCAGGTTCATCCAGGTCTACCAACTTAGTCTCTTTGCTCAATCTCTGCAAACTCTGGGGCCGGGGTGGCCTAGTGGCTTTGTTGCCAGTCTTCGTATCGGATAGCATGGATTAACGTGGGTTGAATTCCCACGGCGGGAAACCGCCTTCCGTGTCCGATTTGACCCGGTGGAGAGGATCCTTAAACACCCACGCCAATACTGGCGCGGAGCGCCCGACTCCCCCTGTGGAGTCTCACGCCCCGTGCTGGGACTACACTGCCGTCCGGCGGGGGGCGGGCGTGGATCACATGAAAATGTGGCTTGCGCTCGTCTTCCGTAGGAGGGCAGCGCAGGGGGGAGTCCGCCTGGGTGCCCAGCTGTTTGCTGGGCGCCCGGGCGGACTCAGGGACTCCCCGTACTCCCGGGCCCCCTGGGTCCGGGGGTACGGAGTGGGCGTCGGAACTGACGCCCCGACGCCTCGTGCCGGGCGCTCTCTGCGCGGCGTTACCTGGTGGATCTTGTGGGGTGTCGGTTTTTTCAGTACAGGAGGGACTGATGTTAGTAGTGTGTGCACTTCTCTGTTTGCTTTGCCATTCACCCGCACAGCGAAGTATTGACACCGAAAGGGGTAATGAGTCTCTGAATCAGGCGTTCTTCTTGTTCCAGATGGAACACTTTTAGCGACTGTACTGTTCTGGGTTATGGCCTGCCAGGCTGGTGCGCCCCTTAAGCCCAAATAACTAACTAACTAACCACGCCAATACTCCTTGTAATTGGGCAAGAGTGCCTGTTGGGAGTGGCCCTAATAAAAATAAATAAATAAAATAAAAACATGGTTTCCCGGACCCACTTCCTTCACGACTGAGAGGTGCCTCGGGTATGATCTTGAGCTTCACCACCAGAAAACGTTCACCATCAGAAAAGCTGACTTCGCACAGGCTGAAAAGAGTAAGGGAACCATCTCTAAGGTGAAGTACCGCTGATGGCTGAAAGCCAGCAGTGCACCGGTGCCAACAGCTTCGTTCACCCAGTCCCCATAACAGGACAAGTGGTGATTAAGATCATGCAATGGGGAATCCACTGCGTCCTGGCATATCATGCATTACAAGCCATAGACGAAGGTGAAGAAGGTCACGAACCGCCAAACCTTTGACATAAGTTCCTGCGTTGGGGCTTTTTCATCTTGAACGTTGGGAATGTGGTGCTCGGACGTGCACATCTTCCTCGCATAAGGCAGGCTGCTCATCCATCTAGCTCTACGCATTGCTCCTGAGCGTCGAAATATACATCTGGATTATTTGAGCCAAGGAAAGTAATTCCTAGTTCTCTGAACTCCTCGTGGTCATCACGGCTTTGTTTCGGACAGACAGTTTGAAGGAGGTTCTCTTTGAGTTCCGTCAGGAACGGGCGACTTTCTGGTGAAGTTGAGTTTATTTGAAAGATAAACTCAACCGTCTTTCATATTTCGCTTATCTTGATAAATAATCGATTTCGAAGTATTGTTCATTTTTTTAGCCCGTTTTTCCGTGTATAATGAACGTAAGTCGGTTTTTGTTAGAATTATTAGTTAGGCAAGCAGAATTTCTCAATATCGGGTCTGTTCAAAACACTGACGTGGACTTTTCCCCCGACTTAGTGCCTGTCCGCAGACCAGAGCAGAGCCTTGTTCAGCCGATCTTGGATTTGGATGCAGGCGGCTGATCGATGACCTGTGTTCGACCCTGTTGTGGCCAACACCGTGTTCAACACTGCGTCTGAGCACTCCTGCCGTTCAAGAAGCTCAACCGTCAAATTCGATATGGGGGAGCCGTATTTTCCATTCGTTCTCTTACTCTACCACGGTGTAACCAGCAATTAGTTTCCATGTCCGCTCCCCACAACTTGTTTCCGTCTTTCTTCGTTCTTAGCCTTGTGTGTACGAGAAGGCATCAAATTACAGTAAAATGGTAGTTTATCACCCAAAAAATTAGCTGCAAGCAGGACCAGTGTCCTCAATAAATAAAAACGGATGAGCAGAAACCAATGTAAATTTTTAACTTCGGCCGCCAGGTAGTGCCATATAAAGAAATCCAAAATGCATGAAATCCGTCTCGCAAGTACCGTGAGGTCGATTCGGCAAAATCTCGTTTCAGCTGGACCAAAATACACAATGATTCCGTCCACACATTTAATGAAACAAATTGTAAAAAAAAACTGTCAAAATTGATTTTTTCACCGCTAGGAGGCACCCCTAAAAGATGTCCAAAATCTATGAAATTTGGCATGCATGTGCTTTTAGGCCAGCGCAACAGAGTTTGGTCACAAAACAGTCCACTAATTAAATGAGACGACTTCTGCGGCAAATCCAAAGTATATACAAAAATGGTCAAAATTGAAAACTTTGGCCGCTAGGTGGCACCCCTAGCCCCTTTCGAAATTTCAAAATATTTCATATTTGGACTCACTAGGTCCAAGGCAAAAAATTGGGCCGGGCCGCGTAGCTAATTTCAAAAGTCGGGGCATTTGATGCACCCTAGTGTATATCCTTCTTCAGATTACCCAAAATTTAACTCAGAGTGTCATGGGCAAAGGGATGAGATAAACAGAAGCCCTTTAGTATTGACTGTGAGAGAATTTGTTCGGACCAATTCCTGGAAACTGGTATCGACCCAGCTTTCAAAGTTAAATCCACCATATTACCTGACGTCAAACCCTGGCTGAGGAATGGTGTAATTCTAAGCCAAAACCTGCCGTAATCCAGGGTGAGTAAATACTAGAAGACACGGATGTATTTCAAAACTTTCAATTTAAAGAAAATGGTGTTGGCAACACTCCAGTGCTTTTAACTAATCATTCCTTGGCATCATAGTTCCATCTCGGATAATTTAATTCCAACACTAAAAAGTTTGCTATCTTGTTTCCAAATTAAATTCATTAACTGATCCCTTGTCGTATAGCAAACCTTCCGAGGTGACTTTACCTACCCAATCCACCTATCCACGAAAGAAGCTGGCCCTTAACCCTCTGCAAGTAGAGATCAAACGTCTGAAGCAGCTTCTACTAAAATGTAAACGGAGGTGGCGGAGTAAGAGGCTGGTGCTGTGTATGGCCGTCTGGAAATCTCTAAAAGCTGTGCGCACATTAGAGTAGTTGTTAGAGTGGCAAGTAAGTACGAAGTTCATCAGGTGTTAACAGAACGTCGGGCTAAGTGGGAGGACGTGGAGGACCTTCATGTCATTCGCGTTTAATTTTTGACATAAATCACTAACCACGGCGTATTTCACGAAGGAGAGGGGAATTGTCAAGCCCTGTTTGTCTGCCTCCCTATGACGTCGTGCGTCGTGCGCTGCGGCCGGGGTCAGGGGCGGGGCGTTGACCCGGGAAACTGATGAATACATAGCGCCAGAGCAGTATCGTTGTCTGCACGGACGTGGATTGAAGGTTGATAAACTGATCACAAAAGCAAAATCAGAACCGATTTACTTGAAAACTATTGTCCGGTTAACCGCCTGGTAGACGCCCTCGGGCCAATTTTTACATCGTTTTGATGTCCTTGCAATATTATTTTTCATTTTGTAGCTATTGCTAAATTTTAGAACTTGTAAACGAGTGCTTCGTGTATGCCACTGTTAACAGTATTAGAAACAATCCCAAAGGCAGTGGCGGATCCATACTTCCATGGGGGGGGCTCAGCCCTGCCCCACCTTAACCACAAATGCTCAGAAATTACTCAGAAATTCCGGGCGCTTGATTCGGGGTAGGGGCTTGAGCCCCTAACCCCCTCCCCTTGTATCCACCACTGCGCCGGGGTTTTCATTCGTTGATCTCGGAGTTTGCCGGGCCATTTATTTTGGACCTATTTCGGTTTGTGTCAAAAGAATTGTGTATGACACCTACTAATCACTTACTATAAAAATTATTTCAAATTAGTCACTTAAAAACAACTTATTCTTAGGTTATCGAATGACTGCGATGCAAAAATCAGGAACAGCTACGTCCGAAAAATCAGCCAGTGAAGTGACATGCGTGTTAACCAGATGAACAAGAAACATCGCCTGGTAATTTACCTGCTACGTTAGAAGGCTTTGGGGCAGGGGTCAGTTTTGATGCAAACCTCAAAACGTCAAGTTGGTCGCACCTGTTTCGGCATTGTCTTATAGAAAATTTACCTGAGTCCAAATCTAATCCATCTTGCTCGCCACCTACTTCACTGGAAGACTTCTTATTTGCAGGATGGGAACCAGGACTGAACCATGCACAAGGCATGTTTTGAGCACACATACACATTAGTTAACGCAATACATATACAATTTATAAAAAGCAAAAACACGGAGCCTCTATTTTTACAACCGGCCAAGAAGGTTCCATGTTTGAACTACGAGCTAAAAATATGTGCTTCTCTTGACAATGATTGCCTGAAACCATAGAAACTAGTCAGAATTAATAAACTTTGGAACCACTTAACATAAGCTGTCACCTCAACACAGAATAACTATCAGGAAACTTGAGAAAAAATTCAAAGAAAAACATAGAACTGTGAAACTGTAGCTATTTTCAATTTCCAGTGCATCAAAGAAAACATAAACAGTTGTGTATATATATATATATATATATATATATATATATATATATATATATATATATATATATATATAGTAGAAATTAAGTTCAAGGAGGCATAATTGCCGAAGGCATACCTAAATATAATACAGTACATAAAACACACGGATTACAATTCAAATACAAAACACCACACGGAAGCGGCTGCACTTTTTTAAAAAGGTTCTTCCTTTTTCAACTACTGTACAATGTTTAAGGTAAGGGCCGAGCTAGTATTGTTTAGAACTGGTTTAATTTCATGTATATGAAGTGATTCTAAAATTCTGAGGTCAATGTTAGATGAGCTTCTATTTACTACCGTGAATTGATCTAAGGTTATGGGTGTATCACACTCAAAAGAGTGGTCTCTGATTGCCGAAGAATCCGGAGTTGTTAACATTTTTTTAGTTCTTTCTGAAATTCCCTGGTGTTGCCTAACTCTGGAGGTCAAATTACGCTGAGTAGACCCAACGTACGACGCTTGGCAAGAAGCGCAACTGTATTCGTACACTACTCCAGAGAGGCAATCTTTCGGAATCAAATATTTAAACCGAAAAAATGAACCAATAGTGAAGCTGTTTTTTAACACTATCTTTGGGTCCAGAAAGGGGTAAAACTTTGCTAAAATTGAAGTCAATTCCTTTTGCATGTTCAATGACTGTTTACCGAAATAGGGGAGGACAAAATATTTCACGAGTTTTGGAACACTTAACTTTTGAGGAGGGTTGGCGTACCGTTTGTCAAGGAAACTCTTTATGGCCGTATTTACCATGTGAAGAGGGAAGCCATTACTGGAGAAAAACTTTTTAGAAAATTAAGTTAGCAATCAAAGCTCTTGAAGCTAGAGCTGAGCATGAAGGCACGGAAGATGGCAGACTTAATGATGGACGTTTTTATCACCGAGGGAATAAAACTAAAGAAACTAGTTCCCAGCCCAGTAAAACTCGGCTTTCTAAAGACAGAGGTCTCGAGATTCTTACCTTTTCTTTCAATTCGGATGTCAAGAAAGGGGATACACCCATCTTTTTCAACTTCTTTAGTGAACTTCATTTTCGGATGTTGACTATTTAGATAGTCTAGGAATTTATTAGCATGGGTCTCTTTCTGAAATATCACAAACGTATCGTCAACATATCTCCTATAATATTTTGGACGGAATTCCGAGGGGCAGTTTTCAAGTCAACGTGCTTCATGGTGACATAAGAATACATTTGCAAAGGACGGACCTAGGGATAGTCCCATCCCTACACCATCCTTTTGTTTGAATAGTTGTCCGTTGAAGAGAAAATAGGAGCTTTTGACAGCCATTTCTAAGATTGAGTGGAATAGTTTTTTGGGTATGCCGGACACTTGGGAACAGTTGTTGAACAAAGAATTAACAGCTATATCTATAGTTTCCTGGACAGGTATATTGGTGAACAAGTTTTCGACATCAAAGCTGGCAAGTATCATGCCCGGTTTGAGTTCTATGTTACGTATATCTTGAACAAACTGGAAACTGTTCTTTATGGAGAACTCATTTACAGTTATTGGGGCCAAAATAGGGACTAGGTACCTAGCAAGTTTATATACAGGAGTTCCACAGGCTGAATAAATGGAGCGCAACGGGATACTTGGCTTATGGATCTTGGGGAGGCCATACAGAATTCCCGGAGTGGAGCCTGACACATGTAAGCTTTTGTAAGTTTCATCAGAAATGATTGAGGAATTTTTTAACTTGGTTAAGATTCGATTTACTTTGTCTTCAACTTGGCGCAGTACTTTTCTAATAGGTTCATTGACGACACAAAACTTTTCAAAAAGGAAGATTTAAGTCTCGGGGTCCCCGCCGGGAAAGGGGAGCGCGCAAATTTACTTCTATTGAGCGTTAACTATCTACAAACTGAATCATTTATGCCTGCTTAATAATTTCATATGTTCGGGGGCCGCGAAACCAACTATTGGGGGCCCCGAGAGCAATTCTGGGAGCCCTCGAGACCAGCTCTGGGGCCTCCGAGACTAATTCTGGGCGTTTCCAAGACCAACGCTTGGGGCTCCCGGGCTCAACTATTGGGCCCTTGAGATAAATTATGGGGGTCCCCGGACCAGCCCTTGGGGCCCACAGACAAACTCCTAAGGGCTCCAGGCCAACTTTTGGGGGCTCCAGACCTACTCTTAGGGCACCCTAGACCAACATTCCGGTGGCATTTGGGTTTCCCCGGGAGCAGTCATCAAACATTAATGGGTCCCCTGCGGGAGGGGGAGGGTTGGGCTTTGCAGTGCTAAGCTCAGCCCACGGGGGGTCGCCCCTACCGATCCCCCCACTTGACTCTGCCCCTGAATGGGATAAAAACCCATAAACATGCGCCTCCGAGTAGGCACCTCCTGGCTTCCAGGTGCGTCACCTTCGGTAAACAAGTAAGGAAGTCAGCGCATCTTCAAACTACAACCGGCAGAAATGTGCGCTTCTTAGATCCTAACAATTTCCAAATGTGGTTTCTTTTTGCCTTTCGATGATCTTGCTTGCATAAATTCAGCTTCCCCACGAGGATGAGTACCCGTTGCCTTTCCCTCCCCCTCCTGCGTTTTCACAGGTGATAAAACGCGGAGTGCAGTGCCGTCGTCGCTAGCATACCTGTTACCTGGTCTGTTTTGCAACTTGAACACAGCTTTAGGCCCATGATATCTTGTACTACTTTCAGTTTTCCCTCACGTTATTAAAATAATGCATATTTTGATTGAACAGTAAGGAGAGGACCGGACAGGCCACACCCGGCCCCGGCCCTTATTCTTATACTGGCTCCTGGCTATGCTTGACATGGCAAGAAGTATTCAGGTAAGCTACGTGGCTACCGTTCTATCCTTTCGTTGACGATTTCGGTATATCTCAAGTGGCCTGCCTATCAGTTAGGAGAACGAAACTGAGCTGGATCAGCTTCTACATTATTAATCGAAAGTAATTCGGCTATTCCGCAACTGAACTAGTGAATTTGCAAACTCCCTAGGTACTTTGCAAATTAACTAGTGAGTTTGCAAACTAACTAGGGTGTTTGCAAACTCACTGACCGATCCGGGAGTTTGCAAACTAACGGATTTAGCATACTAACTGTAACATATTATATAAATATATATATATATATATATATATATATATATATATATATATATATATATATATATATATATATATATATATGGCGGTTGTAGTTGTGGAGCGCAAATGGCGCAGTGTATGTGGTCATGATTGATGTTAAGCGAAATATCATACTTACAACTTTTCAAATATATCCGTTGCCTATGTTCTTTAAAAAGCATTCCGAAAAAAACGCGAAAAATGCGTAGAAAGCTTAAGTCTCTATCTAAAAAAACTTTCTGCGGCACAAAAATCCATCATATTTAATACCCAGAGCATAAAAGAGCTGCTCCCCGAAATATACCTATATAGGTAGATATATATATATATATATATATATATATATATATATATATATATATGTATATATATATGTATATATATATATATATGTATATATATGTATATATATATATATATATATATATATATATATATATATATATATATATATATATATTGGTTTTGAATAATCAAGATATAGTGTCTCTCGGCCTTCTTCTGTATCGCTCACTAAATTGAAGTAGTATAACATTTTATCTGAACTATTCGGCGCCTTGACTCACAACTAATCTCGCAAATTCTTTCCAGGGCAATATGAATCAACACACGGGCAACACTGAACATAAAAGGACGACCAAACAGTGCAGTTACGACACATATGCTGCTGGTAAGACTGTCTCACTGAAAATGTATTCTTAAGATTCCCTTGATATCCTAGATTGGGATAAGTTTGGATCGTCTTACCGGGACCGAAATCATGGCTGCGTGTCCAGTATCAATGCTGCATTACTTTGCATGGATGATGCTAGTTGGTGTGCCAATAATTACTTCTCTCATTGGCCACTGGATTTCCTGCCCTTTTCATTTTACGTGATATTCATCACGTCACCATATATCATTTAACGTGCCCACAGATCCCTGAAGCAGCCCCATTCAGCTCGCTGCTGGGCTTCCATTCCCCACCACTGCTTCCCGCGACCGCCGCGCCGCCGTGGGTCCATCCGCCCTACTCAGGCGCACTCGCGCTGTATTTTCTTGCACCCATCGCAGTTTCGTATCGCGTTCAATGTCCCTCCTCTTACTCAAATTTTCACTCTGAGTCCGACTCCCTTTCACAGCAGTCGCCCTATGCCTTCAGCTTGCTTCCGAATATTTCGGTATTAATTTTTGGACTGCGCGAAGACAAAATTGGCTGTGTCTCTCACGTAATGTGACTAGTCCAGACTCCAGCACCGTGCATTGCGCACAGTGTTTTGAACGAATGAACAGATGACTGCATGGCAGGGCTACAAACCTTTCGCCAGAAGTTCTCCCTGCCTACAAATTATCCGAAACTGAATTTCAAAAACAAAAATTTCCCCCAATCTACCAGCATCACGGCACCAGATGATGAAAATCCGCGCGTGGGTTTTCTGTACCTTTGGAAAAATGGCTATAAATATTAGGTAAATTTATGATAAAATCAGATTGGATGCGATTCGGACAAATCAACCCATTCAGACAAAACATCTGATTACCTGAGCAAATGAAAGGAATTATCTCACCCAATCTCAAACATCTACCGCATACTGGGCACCTCGTTCGTATTTGCAGAGCAGCCCTTAAAAATGTGTTTCTTTTCTTTTCTAGATAAATCAAACGAATGAATTGGTAATGACGTGGAAATTTTCGGCAATGATGCAGCAGTAGGTTTAATTTTTAAACCAAGGCTCTATGGTACAAAATTTGATTTAAAAAAGGCACATAGTTTTTTTCCAGGAACTCTGGCAGAAATATATTCACACTAGGAGCGGCCCTTTCATTTTGATCACACGGCATCTGCATAACAGGCAAGATTCCTTTACTTTATAAGGTTAGTCAATTAGAGAATTTTAGGTGCCCCAGTCGACGTCATCACGTGGCAGCAAATATGGCATCATTTTTATCGCGACATATTAAACGCAAACAATACTTTTAAAAATGTATCAAATCAATCACTCTATAGGTAAGAGGGACAGTGATCGGTTGTGGGTCTATGAATCATGTATTTGTTTATATTTGTTGCAAATGTAAATCTAGGAAAAATAGATGTAAGATAAAGTGTAAAGCATACAAGAAAATTAAATAAGCATACAATTTCAGCTATATATCGATAACAAGCAATATCTCCGCGTCTCCACTAGAATTACTGGATTCAGAAATAATTCAGGTGATGTATGCAACAAGACAAATAACAATTAGTGGTACAAACCATCAGTGACTACGACAATAACATCCTGTGTGTACGAAAATGTATGTAAGTATTTAAAATGACAACCCTCTTTTCGAGTCAAGGAGTAATATTCAGATGTTACTGACCATACCTATCTCATTTTCCTTTGTGAATGAATTAAATCAGCGTTTTGCTTCTAATGATGTTCTGATTTGAAGAATCAGATTGCGGGGTCCAATACAAATATGCCTCCAGAGGTGTCGAACCTCACCAACATTGGCAAATCAGATTCTAAAAAAACTTGTTTGTTTCAGGATTTTCTTATATCTTCCAAGCAATTATGCCTGTGAAATATATGCAAAGTAAAGTAGGATTTAGTCATGAATACATGTAGGTATGTAGAGGTTTCTAACACCTCATTCATTCAAATGAAACTCACAAAAATTTGCCATGCAACTGGAAAATAGAGCTGTGTAGCAAAATATTAACGGTAAATAAAATAGTTTCACTCAGTCCTGGCAAAACGAAAATGCAACGTATAAATATATATTCCTTGTGAGTATCCAAAATAGTCATGTTCAGTCTGCTGAAAACCTGAAATGCAGATCGAAAGCTTCTACACTTTTGACATAATTAAATGCAAGTAAGTCCCGAACAGGAAACCAAATCAAAGTAGCAATGGTGCCGACAGACTTTAAATATTATGTTCTTGTGTTTCTTGCTTTTTCAGAACCATGCCGGACTGTGTGGTTCCATGCTGCCAGAATCGCACAGGTAGAGAACTGCTCAATATCAAGTGGTTTCGGTTTCCCAAAGAGCAGGCCTTGGCACATGCATGGTGGCAAGCAATAAAAAAAGATGGGTGCCAGGAAAATGTAAAAGATGCCCGTGTATGTTCTGCACATTTTGCTCCCTCAGACTTTAAGCGAAACTTACAGCATGAGCTCCTCAACCCTGGGATGCCACTGCCACTATCGGAGTGGAAGCTCAAGATCTCTGCCTGCCCCACCAGAAATATTCCTTCTGCTCATCCTTCCAGGTGTGGAAAGTCACCAAAGATAAATCACTGAATTCAAAGCAGCATTAGGCATCGTATTTTGGTATACCTTCATTTGTCCTTTTGAGTCCTGTCTAACCTGGTCTAGTTAAGAGACGTTAGTTCCCATTATTCCCCTTCGATCATGCTCGGTTACCGCGTGACAATGGGGCGCTTGCTTTTTGTCATATGATTTTTGGTATTTTCTTCTTTAACTCCCCTGTTTTAATTTTTGGTGTTGGAGCATTCAAGATCCATGAAAATATCATTGGCGAGTAGTGGTGGATCCACGGATTATTATCCAATTTCTTACAAATATTATTGACAGGCGCACTGTAGGCTTTTGTTAGTTAATTAGCTTTCTGCCTCCCTCACAGACGTTCAGTCTGTGCTCCTCAGACCTCAACGTCAGTTGCACAACGCTCAACGAGCTGCACTGGCTGTGTGGAACGTGATGCTCAGATCACTGTTCTTAGTCGCCGGGTCAAGGAGCTGGAACAGGAGGTGGAAGAGCTTCACAAGCAGCATGCTGGACGGGCCAGGCGCCCAGATTCTGTGCTGTCAGACAGCGTGGTGTCGCTGCCTGTGGTAAAAGCTGGCATATGCACTGTACAACAGGTTTGTTAAGGTATATCCATCTTTTGTTCAAATGGTGTTATTTTTATTTCTGATTTTATCATTCCAGTCTTATGATACCTATGCTTCCATATTGTTCTGAATTAAATAAGCATTCCTGGTAATTTGAACACTTAGAGTGAAGGACGGTGGAAGTAGAAGTTTGAAAGGTCAAATGCCAAGCCATAAGAAACTTTATGATAGCAACCGTAAAACCAGATCTGGGAACAGGAAACCTATTCACACAGGCGAAAATCCTTCTCACCGGACAACGTCCGCGTGCTTGGGATACGGAGTCGATTTATAAGGCACTCACTGTGAGGGTCCACACGTCCCGCAAGATTTACACCTGGCTTCGGGAGACATGCCTGCCTCTGCCAACCTTGTCAACACTCAGAAAATGGCTCGCAGACTTCGAGATGGAAGAAAACTCCACGGCACCAGTTCAAAGTAGATACCACGGTAACTGCCCTTTAGCTTCCGGGCATAACACGAGCTGTAGCAGTTTAAAAAACTGATTGATTCCAAAATGATTGATTGGTGACAAAATTGTGATTGATTACATGCAAACCTAGTCCTAGAAAAATACGCCAGTTGATAACAAGTGAGGTCAGGTGTTGGAAATATACCCCCGTCCAGCCCCCCCCATGAAACTTGAAAGTTCAATGCCGCTATTATCCTCACAATCCCGTTCTGGAACTTGTATACTGTCACATTCTATGCAGGACACTGATAGGCTGCTAACTCTCTCGGGGTTTTATTTGTCATTTCAGAGATGTTGAAGGAACTTCTTGGCGACCTGTCTGCCCGAGACCGGCATTGCAACCTCATGATTGACGAAATGAATGTGATGAGCGTTGCATGCTATGATCAACATCGAGACCAGGTTTGCCCTTTTTGGCTGGGAGTAGATTATATTTACTGAAAATGAAAGATATATCCAATGCGACACCAGCATGGCAGGCTTTGTAAATCCTATATTAGAAGCAAGTTTACGCCAATTTACAGGTGAAAACAAGAGACAATGGCAGTGTTTGATCGGCAGCTAAAACATGTAACGGCCCTCAGTAGCTGGGACTGCTCGATGCACTTTGCGGGTGTCATTTTATGCCACATATTTGGCACTTACTGGACCCGAAGCCTACAATTGCTAGCGTTCTGCCTTGTGGTTAGCTCCAATACATACCATAGACCAAATCTAATGGAGAAACTTTTTTCCGGCTGATTATTCATGCAACACCTAATATTAAAGCGTTGTCATACATTTTCATACGTCTAAAGAAATGGATCTAATTACCTGAGTAATAGCGCTTTCCACATATGTCACTTGACAGATAGTTGGACCACACGGGCACCTCCAGCTGGTCTTGGCGTGCGGCTTATTCGTGCCCTGGAAGTTCCCGGTGCTCTATGCCTTTGACCAGCCCGCAACCAAAGATCTGGTTCAACGTGCCGTCATGTCTGTTGAGGAAGCTGGTGGCCGCGTGGTGTCGCTAGTAAGCGACATGGGTGGTACCAACATGAGGCTCTGGCGGGAGCTAGGAATCGGTCTTCACTCAGAAGTCTTCTTCCCGAACCCAGCTGATCCATCTCAGTAACGTGTATGGAAGTTGTCAGTTGACCACAGTGAATAATTAATCACAATAATTACTTTGCCGTGGATTCCCCGGATTTAACATCACAGCACATATTTTATTTTGGGGAAATTTTTCACGTGGAACAATCCGATTGTTTCCCTCATAACAAGTCCGGGGAGGTACCTATCCCTGTAAGGTTTACTGTAGATAGTGGAAAATGATGGTGCGATGACTGACTTCATATTCCATGGAATCCGGGAGGGAGTGTTTTAAGGGACACAGGTCTTCTAAGGCATCCACATCCCATGGAAACCATGATGCTTACATATATCTTCGGATTAAAACTGAACATGTCTAACAAGTGTATGTAACAAAATGGATGTTAATAGTTTTCGAATGCTAGGCGGCGGCCACAAATACCGTGTTAAATCACTGTAGTAAGCAACACTTGTTGAGCACGATAGGCCTCCTTTCCGAGATTTAGCAGGACAGAATGCTATTGACCAGAAAGCAGTGATTTGTTCAAAGTCGAAATATCAAGGAAACTGTTGTGCCTTCAGACGGATTTGGGTGCTGGCGGACCCTCCGCATGCCTTAAAAAACCTTCGCAATCATATCCTGGACAAGGGTATCAACACACTGTCCGCCGGAAAGCTGACCAGGCCATTGATGCAGCAACTCCTTGCTGTTGACGGCAGTGCTGAGCTTCGTGTGCTCCATAAGCTGCATCCGACAACACATGTTGAGGTAAAACTCGATCGCGCGGAGAATGGACTTCTCAAGAATTTGTTTACAACTTCAAAGGGGGAGTAGGTATAGCAGCCCCATGATATACAAATATATAAATATATAAAATATAAATAAATTATATATATATATATATATATATATATATATATATATGTATGTATGTATAGTGACACTGTTTGGAAAATATATACGGGGGTATTAGGGGTCAACAGCACCTCTATTACGGTCATTATTGAGCTCAGTGGGTATATTTAGAACATATATATATGGGGTTATAAGGGGAAAATAGCAAAAACCAGCAATGGGTTTGTTCCAGGTAACGGGTCAAGCACGCCAAAGGGTTCGCCCAGCAGTGCAGCTGCTAAGTGCAACTTCCGCCCTCGCCATGGAGCGCTACCTCGGACGCACGGAGGAGGCACGCTTCCTGCGTGCCATTGACAGCGGCTTCGACGTCATGAACGCTGGCCACCCCTCTGACGTCAAGCCGCTGCGCCGCGGCTACAGAGGCTCGGAGGAGCAGGAGGAAGCACTCGCTGAGCTAGAGGCGGAGGTAGAAGGTCTGCGTGTCGAAGGTGCCAGGCATCTTTACCCCTTTCAGAAGGGGCTTCTTGTTGGCATCCACGCTGTCCGTGGTATTCTGAAGGACCTGCAGGAGTGCCTAGGGGCCGACACGTATCTTTTAACAAGGCGTCTGTCCCAGGACCGACTTGAGGCGTTCTTCAGCCTACTGCGCGGTGGCGGCGGAGCTAACACACATCCCACTCCTACCGAAGCCAAAAATCGCCTCCGACTCTTGACGCTCCTCATGATGACCCGCCGTAACGTCAACCTGCTCGGAGGATCAGAGGGCGCTGGACACGATGAGGAAGAAGGCGTAGTCGAACAGGAGCTTCAGGCACTAGAAATTCTGGAGACCGACCAGCATAACAGCGAGGAAAACGTCAACAGCGAAGATGCTGGCATCCCCGAAGCTACTGATATCTTATCAGAAGTCGGGAAAATCACTGATAAGGAAAACATATACGACATACACTGCGCCGCAGATAGGGAAACAGGCGTTCCAGCGACGGAAAGTGCCTTGGGCTACCTGGCCGGTTATGTAGCCCGGAAGGGCGACTCCAGCTTGGGAAAGCCCTCGGAGCATACGGAGGACATTCCACTGGCGGGGCTGTGGACGCGGCTGAAGAGCCTCGGCGGCCTCACCATTCCATCTTCGACCTTCTTTTTCTAAATTCAAGCAGCTGGAGCAGGACTTCTGCGTTCATCATGCTCTGCACCCGGATGCTCTGAGCCGCCAACCGGGGGTTATCTCCGGCTTTGTACGTGTGCTGAAGAGCAAGCACCCTGACCTCCACGAACCAGTTCTTCGGTGCTTCGCACGGACACGGACGTTCATCCGTCTTAAACATGTAAACTGCTCCAGGCGGTTGGAAACCATTCGGCGCAGAGAAGCGCGAAAGCGCAGGTCATTCGCGCAGTGATGTTACGATGCTATTTTAATGATTCTATGTTTCGAATGTGCAGTTGTTTATTTGTATTGTTTTTATTGTTATAGTTGTTTCTGTAAGCAGCAGTTACGAAATATAATTCCTGCACTGCGCATAGTCTTTGATGCTGCATTACAATGCATGCAGAGGGCAATCGATGTTTAATACATGCTTGGTAGCCAGGGTGCAGGGACACCACATTTATGCGCTCTTGGTTCGATATTTTCCATACTAAACTTCCGTATGTATACCTTACCGACCCCACCTTACCTTACCTTACATGGTTGTAAGTGCAAGCTGAGTCGGGGTCATATAAGTGAAAAAAGGATGCTCGCCATAAAACTAAGTGATGAGTTCGGAATATTTATTCATAATGCATTGATTGAATTATTCGCTCATTCACTTTGCAGACATTTATTTGACTTAGATTTGCAGAATTTAGTGGAAAATGTGATCGGATACATACAAACTATTTATTGTAGACTAAGATTGCGTCGAAATGAGAATATTTTTATGCATAGCGTTATTATGATGACCTTACCTCAAACGACGAATCGAATCATACAATATTTGAAAAAGCAGTGGAAGCTAAAATGTAAGTTAGTTAAAACTCATGGTAGATGAAATTACAAAATCTGGACCAGCATTTCAGTTCTTCAATAGATCGCTTAAAAGGGTTTCTTGAAATGTAGGCCTGGTCGGGAAATGTAGGTTTTTTATATTTATTCAGAACTGATTCGGATCGATGTTTTTGCCCAAAAAACGAGCCTTCCGTCAAATCTCAATTCCAAGGGGCGCCGGCCAAGCATACGGCGTAACCATGACGACGCCTGTTTGCCCCAGGTGACGTCATCGGCAGAGAGACTCAGAAGTCGTTGACCCCCCCTGCATAACAGGTACAATATTTCGAGTGGAATAGACACCCTGAATCGGCTAGTTGACAAAATTAGTCGGGCTCTACGCCCGCGCAGTGAAATATGGAGCTTCTAGCAGAGGCCGTTGAATAATCTCAATCTTAGTAGACTGAATTGCTTTTTGAGAAAGCGCCCATAATCCTTCCATATAACGCGATGTCAAAATTTCTGAGTCAATCGAGATCCGAAATAGAACATCACATAATCCCGGGCACTCATCAAACCGGTACAATGTCAGTAGGTCAACCAGGCGGAACAAGGTAGGCGGGTGGGGGTGGGGGGGCTGTTTTCTGATTTAGTTTTGTGGGTTGGACCAGGACCTCCTCACCTGAATGCGTGTTGGTGCAGTGTATGTGAGACTGGCTTCTGTATACTGGAAATTTCATTGAGATGTATGAGAAAATGTTGTCTTACCCGGTGTCCTAACCAAGACGCAACGCGTCGCAAGGCGTTGCACGCTGTCGATCTGCCGCAACGACCGGGATTTTCGGTCAGAACACAAAACGCACTGACGCAACGCGTCGCATGGCGTTGCAACGCGTCGCAGCAAAAGTTGAACAATGTCCAACTATTCACGCCGACGGTCTGCGTCAGAAGCCGATATCTGTGTTATTTGCTGTTGTTTTTAGTCATTAAATGTAATAAATTTTTTAGAATAATAATTGAATTTCGAATTCATTCCGAAAAATATATGAAAACTAGGCATGATTACCTTTTTCTTCTAAATCGTTCTTTTAATAGTTCTTGATGCCAGCCAAGTTGATTGTTGGTAAACAACAGTTCGTCGCAACTTGAGCTACCAGATTGCTACCAAAGCTGAACCTTTCCTCTGTCGGCCAAACCTCCAAAATTACCGCTCTGTAACTGACGCCGACGGTCGCCGACGGTTGGCGACCGTCGGCGACCGTTTGGTTAGGACACCGGGTTAGTGTGCTGCGAGTTTTTACCGTTTGATTCTCTCGGAAGTGTTACGAAAAACCACGTGACAGAAATGAAAATTCAGAACTGCTCAGGTGTTAATATATATATCAGTGAAGAAATATATTGCTCTATTTGTAATAGTTTTATATTTAATATGGGAATCAGGGTAATATTTTGATATCGTATAAGACCTATTTTGGATAATGCTCAAGAAAACTCTTCAAGTAATAACTTAGGAAAGTATGTGCAAGTTCGTTTTTCATAACAAATCATCACTAGACTAAATTTTTAATCGGGGCTAAGGAGATTCAAAACTCCATGTTCTAACCTAAAATCCAGTTTCGAAGTGCTTAATTCTAACCACCAAAGAACAGGAGACAGTAATCCCCACCAGGAAACCCAGGGTGCTTTGCTGAGAGGGAGCACCGCCGGTGTGCGGTGTTTGTGACTGCTGGGTTGGTTGCAGGTGGCGCTGCTGTGGCTGGCGGTGGCGCACGCGTCGTCGTCGCCGCGCCTGCTGTCGCCGCTGCCGCCGGAGCAGGGCCATGTGTCGCCGGAGAGGCTGGCGGCGGCACTGGCCTGGGCAGAGCTGCGGGTGGCACGGCAGGATCGGTCTGGCCCCACACACAGCAACACCACCACACCGGCGCACTATCACGGCCGGCGCCACGCCTCAGACGCGGAGACACAGCTGCGCGGCCGACAGGCCCTGTTGCTGGCTGAGGCGGCGCGCGCTCCCTTGGTGCTACGTCTCTCTACCCACCCCGAACTGCACCTCGCCAACGCCACCAGCTGTCAGACGCGGCCGCCGCCTCAGCCGGTCTGCAACTTCACTGCCGCCCGCTACCGCAGCATTGACGGATCCTGCAACCACCCCAGCCAGCCGCTGTGGGGAGCCACCCACCAGCGCTTCACCAGACTGGGCCACAACACGTTCGACGACGGCGTGCTGGCGCCACGCGCTAGCTCTGTCACAGGCGAGCCGCTGGCGTCGGCCCGCCGTATCAGCCAGACGGTGATCGGCAACAGGTCGCAGGCGCACACCGGTCTCACGCTGTCAGTGATGCAGTGGGGCCAGTTTCTGGACCACGACCTTACGCTGACCCACCTTCCTGACCAGCTCCGGCCAGCTGATCCTGTGCTGCAGCGCCAACGGCCGGCCGCTGCCCGACCCACACCCGCAGTGCCTTCCGATCGAGATCCCCAGCGACGACCCGTTCTACAGCCAGCACGGCCAGCGGTGTATGGAGTTTGTGCGGTCGTTGCCGGCACCGCCGTCGGACTGCCGGCCGGCGCCGGCCGCACACATGAACGTGCTGACCTCCTACCTGGACGCCAGCCAGGTGTACGGGTCGCAGCAGGCGCGCAGCAGGCTGCTGCGGGAGCTGCGCGGCGGCCTGCTGCGTACCAGCGGCGCCAACATGCCGCCCACCGAGCCGGCCAGCGCACACGCCGCCGAGCTGCCCTGCCTCAGCGCCGCCCCGCACGAGCCGTGCTTCCTCAGCGGCGACATCCGCACCAACGACCAGGTGAGGTAGCCGCCCACGGGCTGAGCTCCAGGTCAGCTCTGATGCTGCAGCGACCTGACCATGGTCACTGGGACAAATGACAAGCTTCAAGCACCCAAATACTCGCGAAGCGCAAAACGACCGGCCAATTTGCATTCACATCTCATGGACAAAATAGCCAGATTTTACACTCATCTCCAATTCTGAACATCCTGTCATGACCTTAACATGATACTGAGTCAGACATAATCGCTGGCCCAGCACTGGCAGATGATAAGTCAGACATAGGTACTCGCAGGCCCAGCACTGGTAGATTATATTGAACTAAACATTATCGCTGGCCCTTTACTGGCAGTTGGAAATTAGTAAGACTTAATGGTTGGCCCCCTCCTGGCGGAAAACACTCAGTCATAACTACTACTTGACCGTTGGTTTTCTGCTTGATGAAGCAGACCGATTGGTACCTGACTTCTGTCCCCCCTCGGCAGGTGAGTCTAACCGTGGTGCACACTGTGTGGATGCGGGAGCATAACCGGATCGCCCGCCAGCTGGCTAACCTCAACCCGCACTGGGACGACGAGACCCTGTTCCAGGAGGCGCGCCGTATAGTGGCCGCCCAAATCCAGCACATCACCTACCAGGAGTGGTTACCCATCATCCTCGGCAGTAAGACCGTGCTGGACAACCTGATCGCCAACGAGGAGGGCGACAACTACTCGGAGAGGTACATCGAGACACTCAATCCAACAATATCCACTGAATTCTCCACCGCGGCGTACCGGTTCGGGCACTCACTGGTGCAGTCCATGATTGAGCTTCACGACAAAGTGACCAACAAGGCGCCAGCGTTCACGCACAAGGTGCCGCTTCGGGACGTGTTCCTCCGACCCCGGCCGATCCACAGAGGGAAAGTGGACCAGCTGGCGATGGGACTGGTGATGCAGCCGCCGCAAGTGTGCGATGGCAACGTGGTCAGCGACCTCACCAACCACCTCTTCCGCCCAGTCGGAGCTCGCTTCGGGATGGACCTGATGGCGCTGAACGTCCAGCGAGGCAGGGACCACGGCATCGCCAGTTACAACAGTATGCGGCAGCGGTGCGACCTCCGGCGCGCCGTCACCTTTACCGACCTGCTGGACCAGATCCCCGCCGAGGCCGTGGACAACATGGCGTCCGTCTACGCACACGTGGAAGACATTGACCTTTTCATCGGGGCGATCGCCGAGCGGCCAGTGACAGGCGCAGTGGTCGGCGCCACGATGAACTGCATCATAGCGGACCAGTTCACTCGGCTTCGCTGGGGTGACAACTTCTTCTACGACCTGGGCGGCAGCCAGCGGCCGTGGAGGTTCTCCATGCAACAGCTGCGCCAGCTGAAACGTACCAGCTGGGCGCGCGTGCTCTGCAACAACATTGAGGGCATACAAAGCCTTCAGACTCTGGCGTTCAAAACACCGGACGACGGCAACAACAATCCGACACCCTGCAGAAATTTACCTAGCATAGATCTCCCGTGCTGGAAGACGAGAAGCTAATCAGATCGCGGACGTCTTAGGTATATTTCCATAGAGATCTACTATAACTAGAGCGGACATCCTGTTCAAAACAACAATACCCCGACGTCAAAATTGTTAGTACAAATCTTGGCCAGGTTAATTGGAGAATCACGTGCTAATTTCAACGAGAAATTCTGTATTTAGCCCACCATTAAATAAGTTTGGCAGGGAAAGTCATTATTTATTGCGAGGATTGGTGGTACATTAGATCGTTGTCATGGCAACCTTTTGTTGAATTAAGCTGTATTAGGGCGCTGGTCAAATTTCTCAGTTTGACCAAGGCCCTTAACGTATAAGGTACGGTCATCCGGCGATTCGGTCGGATCATGACGTAAGCATGTGACGTCATAATTGCTCATAATTTGGCTGGCATCAAGAACTCAAGGCTGGCATCAAGAATTATTAAAAGCACGATTGAGGAGAAAAAAGGTAATCATATCCAGTTTCCGTAGATTTTTCAGCATGAATTCTAATTTGAATTATTATTCTAAAACATGCATTACATTTAATGACTAAAAACAACAGCAAATAACACGGATATCGGCTTCTGACGCAGACCGTCGGCGTCAAAAGTTGGACATTGTTCAACTTTTGCAGCGACGCGTTGCAACGCCGTGCGACGTGTTGCGGCAGTGCGTTTTGTGTCCGGACCGAAAATCCCGGTCGTTGCGGCAGATCGACGGCGTGCAGCGCCTTGCGACGCGTTGCGTCTTGGTTAGGAAACCGGGTGAGTTTGACCTAATCGGTGAAAGCAAGTGGCAATCATTCTACCAAACATTCTTACTGGGTGTCCTAACCAAGACGCAACGCGTCGCAAGGTGTTGCACGGCGTCGATCTGCCGCAACGACCGGGATTTTCGGTCAGGACACAAAACGCACTGACGCAACGCGTCGCACGGCGTTGCAACGCGTCGCAGCAAAAGTTGAACAATGTCCAACTTTTGACGCCGACGGTCTGCGTCAGAAGCCGATATCCTTGTTATTTGTTCTTGTTTTTAGTCATTAAACGTAATAAATGTCTTTGAATAATTATTCAAATTGGAATTCATGCTGAAAAAATCTATGAAAACTGGACATGATTACCTTTTTCTCCTAAATCGTTCTTTTAATAGTTCTTGATGCCAGCTAAGTTTTGGTTGTTGGTAAACAACATTCGTCGCAGTTTGAGGTACCAGATTGCTACCAAAGATGAACATTTCCTCTGTCGGCCAAACCTCCAAAATTACCGCTCTGCAACTGACGCCGACGGTCGCCGACGGTTGGCGACCGTCGGCGACCGTTTGGTTAGGACGCCCAGTTATGAAACATGCTCACAAGTTTGCACGATGAATGAATCATGGATGCCGAAGCCCGCCGCCGCTAGAAGTGTGTATTTTTGATACTTATCTAGGTTCGACATACGACATGGCTAAAAAAGCAACTGTGAATTTCAACGCTGTTGGAGCGTAGAAGACCCTGGTGTATTCCTATATGGGTAAGTCTGAGCACCTAGTGTTCTCCAATGGATGATTGAAATTTTCACGTGTTAAAAAAAGGAGCGTCGTTAAAAGCATCAAATTTATTATAAGCACACCAGTCCATAGGAGAAGCAAGGAGACCTAGAAAGTGTCCGAAACGAATGCACTATGTGAAATCGAAACTACCTATCCATCCGTTTCTTGATTAAAGTGAGTCTGAGTATGGAGTCCTGAGCCTGAAAAATTGGGGACACACTTTGATAAAGGATGCTTTTATACATTTGAGCCGGTGATATTCGCTACGGTGAGCTTTAAATGTAGCTTCTAGCTGAAACAGAGCTTTCAAGAGTTAGTAAATTTCCAGATTTCCTGCAGGCCCAGCCACAAAGGCACTCTGGATCAATGCGGTCAACAGGCATTTGTCAACATTTGTCAACAGGCATCTGGAGGCCCTCTGTACCTGCAGCAAGGTTTACAGCCGATATTTCTCTGCTGATGATTTTACTGGAGGCACAGACCGCCCAAGATTGAAAAGAAGCGCAATCCCATCACCTAATGTAAGGCACTTTGGACTGAGCTACAAATACAGTGGTATCTAACTTCGTGGACATATTATAGATATATCTGCACTCGCACCCAAACGTAAAAATGAGTTGACTTTGCACCCTTTCTATACCTATGAATAGTGGCGGATCCAGTAATTAATTATGGGGGAGGGGCTCGAGCCCCGTCGCTATTGCCTCGGAACAGTCCCCGGCAGTGCAGTTACTATAAACACTCTGACATTTCGTGGGAGGGGGGGATTTGAGCTTCCCCCAGTCACCTTGTATCGCCCCGTGTCATTGTCAGTGATCAGCCCCCGATGACAAAACTAGTCCGTACATGCTGATCCGGATTAAGAACAATGAGGGCCTGTACTTTTCCTCGCGGTGCACCCTCCACCTTATGCTTACAGCACAACGACGCATTCGAGCTGTTTCTGATGATGCGAGTCATGTCCCTAACCTCAGTCGGCAACGTTTGGAGATCACTGGGCTTGAGGAGCTTAGCAGCGGTGACCCTATGGCCCTAGGACAGCATGCCATCGAGACGGCGTATGGGATAGATAATCACGCCACTAGTCTGATGCGCCGTCTCGTCGGAACGTACTACAAACTCCGCCTGCGCCACATAGCTCACCTCAGAACATCGCGACTGCAGCAATCCATGCACGCCAGAGGCCTAATAAGCTAAACCTCTTCCGAGGGCACTGACTGAACACATGGCAATGCTGTGGCACCAATTAGACCCGTGTGCCATTTCAGCCAAAGCTTGGAATCGTGAGGATTGGAGTAGGATGATGGTAAGCATAGCACGCCCATGAGGTGATGACAGTCACCGCTCCGAACAGTCAAGTGTATGGTGATACCTGGTACAGTGATTCTTCTGGGCGCGCTGATCTTGACTTTGGTCAATGGTGAAAAGCTGTCAAAACTTGTTGCACTGAAGTTTTGACAACTCTGAAGCATTGTGTTTTTTATATTTTATCACAGTTTCTGTGACTGTATACTCTTACTTCGATAACAGATGGTCTATGGTAGCTCAATGGAATATAACATTCTAAGATAAAACAAGCCATTATAACTTATGTCAAGGAAAATGATACTTCTGCTGTATTCGTAAACGGTATCTCTGAATAGTGTAGGTATACTTTTATGACACGACTAAGTAAATATTTGTGGGGTGGCCACACGATTTTTACGCACTTTATAACTTATTAGGTCACCAGAAGTTTTCAGACGATGAGCAGAGAGGTATTTCAGCAAAAAGTCACGAGCTTCCCCACAGAGGCCCAGATTTGTACTAACAAAATGTTCAATTTTGACGTCCACACAGGTGTGCTGTCCGCTCTAGTTATGGTAGATCTCTATGTATACATGGCGTGGCATTTGCGGCAGTAGCGGGAGTGCTACCCTCTGCTAAAGACTGGCGCATGTATGAGTTTTACCTTTGGCCCCAAGATGACACTGCTATTCAAAGATGGGATGTTTTTGCCCCAGCTGGTGATGGGCGGCAGGGTCGCGCTCAGAATCATCAATTTAGGGGGTCATTTGATTTACAGGTTATGGCGAAAACTTTGGCATAAAACCGATACTTGCAACATAAAAATGGCTGCACACCTGTCACAGGATTGTGTAATTCTGTTACCAATCGAGATTATATAGCCATACAGATTAAGACACCGCATTTCACCATTCGACGTGTCCGTCCCATTACAGACGGTCCGAGCAGATTTGAACAACACCGATGCCTCTGTTGACATACCACAGGACTCGCGGCTTAGGGTCTCGGTCAGGCCGGAGGACGTGAGGCGTGGGGGTGAAGGGAAGAGGGGAGGAGGAGCTGGGAGGGTTTGAGCCGCTGAGTGCAAGCCGAAATAATTTCAAAAGAATATCACGGGCAAGTCATCCTCTCTGAACGGCGGGCAGGTTATTTAGCCTTTTACGATTAAGAGAAGTCCTAGCAAGAGTCTACACTTAACGCACGCCCCCGCAGGCCTCCGAGCCACCTTCGCCCTGGTGTGGGGGAAGGGTGGGTGAAACCTCCCCTCCCTCGAACTCGGCTCCTATGCGGGATAGCCAAAAATGCCAAAGCTGGTGGGAAACTCACAAAAAATTCAAGAAGCAACTATATCAGCCATTTTTGCCTCAGTTCAATATTTAGGTCATGACAGGCCAAAGAAGGTGACATGTTATTGAAGAGTTTATGGGCTCTGACGTCTGACAGAGTTGAGCTAGAATCAATTTTTAGGCACCATTCGCTTCCTCTCGTTACAGCAAATCGAATAATGCATGATAGGAGTATACAAGATCACAGCAAAAACGACCTGACCAAAAATCAGGTCAATGCCATCATTTGGCATAGCATAGTCAATATGCATATATCAATCGACTCGCAATTACAATACAAACGTAATCGTATCAAGATAAAAGATTTATCACATAATCTTACAAATGTATTGACCCAAGTCTGAAAACCTGCTTTGGTAGCCTCAGATGACCTCTCAGAGGTCACAGGCCCAAAACTGCAGCATGAACCTGAGAAGGAGTCTGAGATATTACGATTTGAATAAAATGAAGGTATTCTGAGCTGTGTCTACATAAAGTGAGTCATTTTTCGCCAAATTCCCGTTTTTCCCATGCATTTTCAATGGAGAGGTCATGGTCTGTATCTGGCCCTAGGTCAGCGATATAAAAATATCGGAATTTTTTGTGTAGCGCTCGGATGACCCATAATGTGATATGAGTTTCAATCGGATATACCAATCTTATTCTTGCTTATGATATCCCAAACTTTTTGGGAGGTTAGGTCACTTGACCTTCACTGGTGAACTGACCTGAGAGGACCCGACCTTAAATTTTTGGGAAAATTTGCCGAATTGATCAAGAATGACGTGTGCCAAGTACGGCGGCGCTTCGCACCGCCTTTTTGGTGCCGCCGGAAAAAAACCGAGGTGATGTCTATGTATGGTTCTTGTTTTAGTTTGCTGATTCAACCAGTAAGTCATCACGATCTGAAAATGAATAAAAAGTTACATAGGCACTCTTTCCAGAGTGGTTCGGTAAGAGTACACAAAAGAGGGGATTAGAATAGGTACGCATAGATATCTGGCTCCCTGGGAACCGTTCCAACAGGGAAATATTTGGTGACGCTATATGACCCTGGAAGTTGTTGCGTCCATGAGCCCCAAAAATTATTGATTGATTATTGGGTTTTAGGGGCGCGCCAACCTGCGAGGTCATATAGCGCCCATAACACTTCTCTGCAGTCAAAGCTTATAATTTTGTCTGTCTTTAGGGGAAAGTAAAGTCTCGTCTAAAGTGAACTAATATTTACATTAAAGAGTGATTCTTTCACATCGTAGTTATGATTGATTGATTATTGGGTTTTAAGGGCGCGCCAACCTGCGAGGTCATATAGCGCCCATAACACTTCTCTGCAGTCAAAGCTTATAATTTTGTCTGTCTTCAGGGGAAAGTAAAGTCTCGTCTAAAGTGAACTACTATTTACATTAAAGAGTGATTCTTTCACATCATAGTTATGATTCTCACTGCACGGATGCATGGTCACAAATTCAAACAGGTTTACCGCGCCGGCAGGCGCTCGGCGCGGGGCGCCGGGGCATCAATTCCGGCGCCCACCCCGCGCCAACGGACCCAGGGGCCCGGGGGCGCGGGGGCAGCCTAGACGCCGGACCCAAGCCCGACGTCTAACGGAGGCCCTTCCCCGTCGCTCCGAGACTTGAAAGGCCCCGGAGCGAAAGGGAGGACCCGCCAAATCGGCGCCAGGCGCCTATCAGCGCGGTTGACTACCACAACACACGCTTTTAACCAGGATCAAATATTATCGTAAAGTCAATGTCTCTAAGATAGGACAGCACCCGTTCAACCATACTGGAGTCACGGCCGATCAATTCTAAAAGTGTGGACTCCTGCCGGTGCACGCCAAAATGCAAAGACCTGCGTCTAGCATATTCCGGGCACGAGACTAGCACGTGTCGGACCGACAGGGGCGCCGCACATCGCTGACATTGTGGTCGAGGTTCGCCGCATAACAGATATCGGTGAGTGGCCAGCGTGTGGCCAGTCCGCAATCGACACAACGCCACCTCCTCACGGCGGTTAGGCCGCAGCGAGGATGGCCACTCACCGATCTCAGGTTTGATAACTTTCAACTTGTTATTTATTATATTATTCCATTGTTCTTGCCATACACTGCGAAGGTGGGTACATATATATGGGTACAAATCTCTAGCGGGGATTCGTTGCGCACGCCTGCAGGGCCTACGGGAAGCACGTCGGGCCGCTGCGTCTGCCACTTCATTCAATTGTATTCCAACATGACTTGGGATCCAGCAGAGTGTTACATACTTTCCCAGTCTGGCGAGGCGGGTTAAGCGCAGGACAATGTTTAAAACAAGTCCATCACTTGGGTTGAAACCACTCACAGCTTGAATGCTGCTAAGGCTATCGGTGAAAATAGCGTATTTCGTGGCATCACTAACTTCGATAAAGCATAGAGCCTTATCCAAGGCGGTGAGTTCAGAGGTGAAAACCGATGCAAAAGATGGAAGTGAGAAATTTCTTGTTACTGTATCCGTAACAAAAGCGCATCCCACTCCAACATCAGTTTTTGATCCGTCAGTGTAGAACGACACATGATCTGCATACTGTGCAATGTGTTCGAGCGCCAATTGTTTAAATTCAGTAGGGATAGTATCGGATTTGGTTTTCCCTGCGAGAGTCATGTCGGTTTTTGGGCAGATAAGTTCCCAAGGAGGGATGTCTGAAAGCTCGCTATGAGTCACAACACTCGGCTGGATACCACTTTCGGCCGAGAAACGTTGGACGCGTACGCCCAGTGGGATTCCTCTTTGCACGTTCACAAACAGCCGTAGCATGTTCCGCGAGAAAACTGCGTTATATGTTGGGTGTGACGGAGACTGAGCCAGCTTACAGGCGTAACGCTGCCCGAGCAGGCGCCGTCGCAATGCGAGAGGTGGTTCATTTGCTTCCACCAACAAGCTGGAGCACGGTGTTGTCCTAAACGCACCTGTGGCCACTCGGAGTGCACTATGGTGAATCGTATCTAAACAGCGTTTAGCTGATCCCGACGCAGAATCGTATACAAAACAGGCGTAATCCATCTTGGAACGAACAAGAGACCGATAGAGAATGAGAAGTGTCTTCCTGTCCGCTCCGTACGATAGACGAGATGCACATTTCAAGGTATTCAATGATTTAAAACACTTGTCACGTATATTCCTAATGTGTGCGTTGTATGTCAGCCGTTTATCAAACGTTACTCCGAGAAACTTTGCTGTCGGTTGGAAAGTGATAGTTTTACCGCGCAACGATACCATAGGTTCCGGACAGGTCCTGCGCCTGCGACAGAAATGAACACCAGCGGTTTTTTCGGTCGAAAAATATAATCCATTTTTACTACTCCAGCGTTCCAGATGGTTCACGGCCAGCTGGAGTTGACGTGATAGTGAAGATGTTGTTGAAGATGTTGTCCATATTGCAACATCGTCCACGAATATGGAACTCTGTATGGATGATGGGAGGGATGTTGTGACGTCACTTATGGCTAAAGCGAAGAGACAAATACTTGAAACGCTCCCCTGTGGGATACCCTCTTCCTGATAAAATGCATTGGAGTACATGCCACCGATCCTGACGCGAAAAGTCCTATCAGTCAGAAAGTTCTTCATAAAAAGACCCATCTGGCCACGAATACCACACTAATACAATTTTAACAGGATACCATGTCGCCACGCTGTGTCATAGGCGGCAATGGCGTCAAAGAACACGGCTCCAAGGTGTCGCCCCTCTCTGAACGCACATCGCACTGATGTATCCAGAGACACCAAGTGATCCACCGTGCTCCGGCCCTTGCGGAAACCGCACTGGTTGTTACTGAGAATACCTCGGCTTTCCAGATACCACATGAATCGCACATTCACCATTTTTTCGAAAAGTTTACACATGCAAGAAGTCAGCGATATCGGCCTAAAGTGTAAAGGGTCTGAGCCAGACTTGCCCGGTTTCAGAATAGGAATCACTATGGCTTCCCGCCACGCCGGAGGGAAATCGCCAGACTCCCACATCACATTAAATGTGGCAAGCAGTGCCCTCAGCGCATATTGCGACAAGGCTTTCAACATATCATTATGTATAAGATCTGGTCCTTCAGCTACAGAACGAAGGGCACGGATCGCTGCCACCAGCTCGTGCATCGAAAACGGCTGGTTATAAGATGGCGTGTCAGTAGTGGTAAAGTCTATAGGTCTCTGTTCGGCTAAGTTTTTATGTCTCATAAATGTATTATCGTCTCTCAAGGACCTACAGCGCTGTGCAATCGCATTGCCTATACAGTTAGCCACTTTACCTGGGTTGAATATTGTTCTGCCAGAAACGTTTGGTGTTGGAAGATATGTGGGGACCGACGTGCCGTCAATGCGGCGAATTTGGGCAAATACCTGGGACAATGGTGTACATCTATTCAGTCTGCTTACATACTCCCTCCAAGACTTCTTTTTAGCTTGTTTTATGGTGCGTCTGCAGGCGGCTCTGGCCTGTCTATAGATATTTAAGTTGTATAGCGTGGAGTTTCGTTTAAACTGTCGGTAGGCACGTCGTCGTTTAAGAATAGCGTTCCGACAATCCTCGCTCCACCACGGAACCGGTGGCCGCTGCGGATATTTTGATGTTCGGGGGATACTGGCATGGGCTGCGTCTCGGAGTATGGTCGAAAACTCGTCCACTGTGAGTGGCTCTCCTGTCGACATATTCTCTACGTAATCATCTACGAGAGAATTAAACAGGGACATATCTGCGTTTTTAAACTTCCACCGTTGCGGTCTCGTGCCTAAAACAGGTGCACCGTCACAGATCACAAAAACAGGAAAGTGGTCACTTCCCATTGGGTCACTGTTTACTGACCAGCTAAATGTAGCAGCCAGCTGAGGGCTGCAAATGCTCAGGTCTAAGGCTGATTCGCGACCAGATGGAGTGGTAAAATGTGTTGGTTCTCCTGTGTTTAAGACACATAAATTCTCATCTCGAATAAAACGCTCGAGGTGGCGGCCCCGAGTGTTTGTACCTTCGCACCCCCATGCAGTATGGTGCGCGTTAAAATCCCCCATGAGAAGGATTGGGGGTGGTAGTTCGGACATGAGCATATTTAATTCCGGCGAGGGCAGGTCTACCCCAGGGGGGCAGGTAGACGGAACATAATGTAATCTGCCGTCGATTGAAGTATATGCGCGCTGCAATAGCTTGTAGCCGTGTCTGGAGTAGGATCTGTTTTGCTGGTAGATTGTGATTTACTGCTAAAAGAACGCCGCCGTAGGCGACTGTGTTGCGTTGCATGTCTTTTCGGTACGTGCGGTAACCTCTGAGGGAAAATTGAGTCTCTTGTGACAATTTTGTTTCCTGCAGGCATATTGCTGCTGGTCCATGGTCTCTTATAATAACTCGCAGATCCTCAGCACTTGTCCGAACCCCACGGCAGTTCCACTGTATAAAGGTGTTCATGAGGAAGGTGGTAGGGAAGGGGTGCAGCTTATTTCCACACAGTAAAAAATTAAAACAGAAACGGGCTTACTAAGCAGATGTGCCGACCTAACCCTTCCAGGGGGGTCAGTGCCCCCGGAAGGACCCTTGGCTGGTGCCGCGAAAGTCCCACCGAGCCGGTTACGTATCGGACCGCGGCCTCGTCCGCTTTCTAGCGAGGTACCGCGGGCTCGCGAGGTCTGGGGGTGGTCGGGAGGGCTCCCTGCCGGTCGTTTAACTGGGGACCTAACCCGCGAAGCAGCTTCAAAGTTCTTTCTGACCGCTGCCACCGTCGACGAAGGAGTCTGGGCGATAGGTGTTGGCGGTGGCTCAGTCTCTGATCGGGCCTGTGGCGGCGGCATTGCTGCAGTTGGGGGCGCTGATTCAGCGCCACAAAC
Organism: Lepas anatifera; assembly: GCA_034440635.1. Taxonomy (NCBI): domain Eukaryota; kingdom Metazoa; phylum Arthropoda; class Thecostraca; family Lepadidae; genus Lepas; species Lepas anatifera. The sequence goes on from JAOTON010000203.1 coordinate 199,013, forward strand.
GGGTGGTTTGATGGGAGGCCGCATGCGGCGCCTCCCCGCGGGGAGGGCTTGCCTCCTTGTCCGACGACTGTCCAGCCGTCTGACCCTTCAGGGTCGGGGTGAGCTGAGGCTGAACCCTGCTCACACTCTGCCCCAGCGCTAGGCGTTGGGGGTGGGGGGTGGGGGCTGGGGGGCGGGGGGTGGTCCCGCACAGCCCCGCTCCTCCATCAGTGGGGACGAAACCCCGCCTTCCAGCCTCGGCAGGAGCCAGAGGCGAAGAGATGGAAAGGGGAGCGTCGTTGCGCCCCCGCCACCCGTCCGTCAGTGAGGGGGCCGCGGAGGAGGTGCCGCCTCCGGCTCAGGTGCCGGGGCGGCGGGCCGGCGTGTAAACACCAGCCCCATCTTCCCCGCCAGGCGGACAAAGTCGGCCACGGTTAGGGAACGGATGACCTCCTCCGCGGTCATCCTTGGGGGGTTTGGTATACCTGTAGAGGTTACCTGGGCGTAACTCTTCCGCGGGTGGGACGCCTCGTATGCTTCTCGGGCCTCGCGAAAACTGATCTGTTGTGTGGTCTTGATTGAGAGTATTTCTTTCTCCCTCAGGAGCTCTGGGCATGAGCGGTCTGCTACCTGGTGTGAGCCTCCGCAGTTAGCACACTTCAGTGTTTCGGCATCACACTCAGCGGTGCTGTGGTGTGCGGATGAACATTTTCCACAAATACGCTTGCCTTTGCAGGATCGAGCAGTGTGGCCATATGAAACATCGCATGGGGCTTGGCACGAAAGGCCTCACCCCGACCCGTGAGTATCCCACAAATATGTGCTTCGGTAATTCATCTGTGTCAAAGGTAAGTATCAAAGTGTCTGTGTCTAGCATTATTTCTCCACTTTTCCTTCGAATCCTATGCACCTCTACAACTCCGAAGTCCTCAAGTCCTTCCACGATCTCTTCCTCAGACAGTCCTCTAGGCTCCTGACTACTGACCACGCCCTTCCTAAAGTTCTTTGTTCTGTGTGGCTCTACAGAGATTGCGATTTTACAGGTCTTTTTGGTTCCGCCTTCCTTCCTACTAAATGATAGTTCAGAGACTAAGAGTGCACGCTCAGCATCCTTTGTGTGCGCAAATTCTACCTCCAAAGACCCGTCGCGTAGTTTTTGACATCTTTCTATTTTCCCTAGACTATCAAGTGCCTCCTTTCGTTTGAAAGGTGATAGAGATGCCAGCGATGTGTCCAGACCTCGCATTACTAGGACACGAGGACAGGACGGTTGAGAGATGGTTTTACGCGAACTAGGTGTCAGTGTCCGCGCAGTCCCTTCCCCTCTAGGGGGTTGGGAGATGTCAGCCTCCTGCTGGAGGTGGTGAGAGGGGTTTGTGGAGTTTGAAGAGTCCATAGGAAGATCATAAGGTTCCACCAGCCACGTGCGCCCCCCTTCCGACGAGGGTGCTACGAGGCGAGACGACGCACGGGCTGGCTATACGGGGGAAACGCCGCCGTTACAGAGGGGGGAGAGAGACTCACCAAACCCCCCTGCCCCGACGACGGTCCCCCCTTGCACCTAGCCTAGACGACCCCGGGCGGGGCCCGACACCCCACCCTCCCCGGGTGAAGTTGGGACCTCACCCAAGGAGGGAGGGGCAGCCGAGTCCCACCAAAGGCCGACAGACTTTTACAATGCTGCTACTCTTGTCGATGCCCTCAAGAGTTCCCCGCCCTTGCGGAAATCCAGACCAAAGTAGTGTTGCTAGAGGACGACGAACGAACACAGCGCCTCCCTCAGCTCACCTACCAGGACTCCTTCATCCCGGGGTACGGGTCGGTGCGCAGCTCACCTTAAAAAGACAGGCGCCCTCGCACGGCCTCATCGGAGCAGGCGACTACCACCTGCTCGTCACAACTGATTCCCGGCTGGTCCGAGAGAAGCGGGCCCCCGGCCCGCAGGGCCGGCGATTAGAGGAATGCAATCGCCAGCCACACGAGTCGGAGGCCCACATACACCCAGACCATCCAGGAATCATAGGCACGTGCAAGGACGCCCATGATACTGGGATAATGTGGGTAACTGGGAAGTTATGAGTTGGAAAAGGAAGAGGGTCGGTCTGTGCTGTCCAGCCCAGACACGCGCCGCACGCGACCGAGGTGTCCACACTCAAGACGAGCAAGAGTGCACACACCCCCGCCACCCGCGGAGATACGCCGGGCCAGACAACGCAGACAGTGGGCAGGAGGGGTGTTTAGGAGTGGACAGAAAGGATACGGGTGGAAAGGCATGGAGAGACAAGGAAATAAGGAAAGAAGAGGAAAAGGAACAAGGAGTTGGTGGGATTTGAATTTAGGAAGGCCAAGAAAGGATGAGGATGGCAGTTTCGATTTAGCCTCTCGCCCGAAGGCGGGAGGCGAAACCCATCCTGCCAACTGGGGTCGCGGGTGTCGTCACATCCCGTACCCAATTATCCATGTGCCGGACCAGTCAGCAGGTGCCAACAAGTCCAGCAGATGAAAATCGGTCCCCTGCAGGGAAAAATTATTAATGCTGCAATGTTTAGCTTCCCAAATATGAATTATGCACTTTGTCCCGAGCAAAAATAAGTGCCTTTATCTCCTAAGCGTGCCTACTCTTGCACGATGGTCTACTGCGTACTCTTACCGAACATGCACCTTTTGAAGCAAGTCCTCATACAAATTTTGTCATGCATTTATCGTGGGCCCCAGTCCTGGGACACAGTTCTAGTTCAGCTGTCTTACTGATTACAGACCTTAGGGGAGGGTGGGGTGGGTTGTATCAGTTTTTACTCCAGGTCCATTAATACCGTAACTACTTGGGATGGCCTCGTAATTATAATACCATCTCGTAGCTGCAGCCTTTGGCTTCCTTTTGCCAATTAATTGTTTGCCTAATATTTACTGGTTTGCCTTCAACTGCCCGGCGAATGGACCTTTTCACTTGATACAACTTACCCCACCGGTTGGGTGAGTTGTATCACATGGTGAGCTAACACGCGCTCCGCTGGGGGGGCTGACGAAATTCGCCCCGTTCCCGGTTTTCCCCATATAGCTAAAAAAAGAGACGCAGAACAACGAAACTTACCTACAGTGCCGTATTCCTAATTAATTTTACACATCTGACAAAATTTTTAAGTTAAGGTCATGGCAGGTCCAGGATCTATTCAAGGTCAAGTGACCCGACCTCAAAACCTAAAATCACGAGTTTGAAGCGGCGCCCAGGGAACATCAGCGAACCGATCAGTTTGAAACCTCTACAATATGATAAGGTCATTAGGGTCTACAAATCTGCTATCTCGGAATTTTGATATTGTTGACCTAAGGTGGGGTCAATTTTTGGTCACCCCATTAGAAGTCTATGGTTAACACGCACATTGACGAGGGTGGCGGGTACCCGCCCCCCTCGGGTTTTTCGGAGACAGCGGTAAAACGGCGGCGCGTAGCGCCGCCGTACTTGGCATACCTTTTCCCTCATCATTTTTACAACTTCTGTGAAAACTTTAAGGTTAGCTAATCTCAGGTCAGGTCACCAGTACAGGTCAAGTGACCTGACCTCAAAAAAAGTTTAAGATAGCATAAGTCGGTTCAGGGTGAACTTATCTCATTGAAACTCATATCACATAATGGGCCCACCAAGTTCTCTAAAATATGTTCCGGTATTTTTTATATAGATGACCTAAGGTCAGGTACGAGGCATGACCTCTCCGTTGGAAATACATGGGAAAAATGGTTTTTACTGTTTAACTCAGCGCCGGATAGTGATAGAGCGTTTATTTTAGCTGCATTAGACTCGCCTTGGCCTTGCAGTTCTAATGATATGCATTTTATATAATTTGACCTTGACCTGACCTCAGGTCAGGTCAAATCCTTGATTTGACCGAGCAAGGTCAAATTATGCATCATTCGATTCGGCTTGCTGCGAGGATTCATACGGTTCAAGTCGTTTTGCGCTATATTTACTTGTTCAGATGTAATGTCCAAAAAACTTAATTTACATGTTATCCCTATTAAGGCAGGTTTTGACCTCTCGTGACCTTAAATGTGACCTCACAAAAAAAATAGTTCAAATATTTTCGATGGAGAAGTGGATGGGCCACCCAACGCCGTTTACCGTTTTCCGCTACCTTCCGTGGTTCTCGAGATCTTAGGGGGGCGGGTACCCGCCCCCTTCGTCAAAGCGAAGGTGGCTCAGACCCCCGTCAATGCGCGTGTTAAGAATATAATGGACTCGTTTTCAGTAAATACTAAATAGATAAAGCTGAAAATCCTCAAACCGTTTATTCTTACCACGATCTTTACCATTAAGTTGAGTTTTTGAGCATCTGACCTCTCAAAGGTCATGTCAGGTCATGGGAGCATAGAGTGATTGTTTTGCCAATAACTTCTCACTGAATTGAGATAAAGCTCCCATTTTGATTGCATTGTGCTTATATTGTCACGGGGAGTCGATTGATATGCAACATGACCATACCAGGTCACTCTGTGACCCTGACATAGCTCGAGGTCAGGTCATTTTCACTATTTGACCTAGAAAGGTCATATTATACATGATTCGACCCCCCGCAATGAGAGGAATCCAATGATGCATAAATATTTGCTTTAGCTCCCCTGAGAGAAGATCTAGAGAGAAACATACACTGCTCTGTTGTAGGCCAATGGAACCCTCTTTGACCTATTCTGACCTCAATATTGACCTGAAATAAAAAATATCCGTATTAAATATCTTTGTCTTGTCAAGAGCTTTCGAACGCCGCCCGTAATTTTCCTTTGGCTTTCGTGGGGAATGAGATAGGGAGGGGGCGAAAAACGCCCCCTCCCCAGCGGGGCGTGTCATGACAGGGACCCCAGCGGGGCGCGTGTTAAGTGGCACATCAGACGTTAAGTGACACCGAAACGTGACATATCAGTGTGTTACGTTTCGGAGACTGTGGCTGCTACCGATCATGGCCGTGAGAACAGCCTTCAATGAATTTAAAATATAATTATAAAATTACACACAACTATGGTCAATGCAATACGAAATTCATGGCAACGAAAAACGCAAACGAAAGATCAACCATCCAGGTGTAAAAGTGATCCGTTTGGAACAAAGAAGCCAACACAATGTGTCAAAACGGGTAAATTCTTGAATAGGTACCAGCAGACTTTAGTCAGGGCTAAAGTCTGTTAAATCTGCAACTGTTCAATCTGAAAAGCCTTAACGTTTTAGTTATGGACTAAGTAATCCTCTCACAATAGATATGGAAAGGGTTGTATCAGGGATACGGATGAATTGCATGGACGTGGGAAGTAGGAGGCGGGGGGCGAGCAGGTTTGTCCCTCGAATTTGTGAAGCGCAGGCGGGGATGTGGCCGTAACTTCTCGGGACTTGTTAGACTTTAGTTTTTGCTTTTGCTTTCATTCCATCAGCGCGGCCTGTCTTGCACTTATTCTGGCCCGCAATTTTTACAGCAAAACTATTTTACCTAATTTTTTCGTAGCAAAACGTGATAATATAGTGTTTTTGGAAAAAATGAGTATGGCGACACTCCTAATGAGTTGTATAGGCAGCGTAGGCAGTGTGGGGTGCCTAACAATTTAAAAAGGTCCTAAATAAGCTCAGGGGCCCAAAACTAGCCCAGGGGGCCAGTCTTCAACTCATGGGGACTAGACACGCTGACGGGGGCACCAAGCAGCTCAGGAGGCCCATACAAACTAAGATGGCCAGACTAGCTGGGCGTCTCGACGAACTCATGGGACCCAGATACGCACAACCGGCCCCAAACAAGCTGAAGGGGCCTATATCAGTTAAACGAACACGATACCAGCCCAGGGGACCCTTGTCAGCTCAAGGGACAGCCAGGGCCCCCTACGATCAAACCAGAGGCCTCTTATGTAAATCCTCTCACGGGACCTAGACCAGCTCATGGCTGCCACAATAATTTCACATATAGGGTTATTTTTAGCTTAGGGGGCAAAACAGTGAAGGATCTAAGGCCAAGCCAGTAAGCTCCTGTACAATACTCTTTCATGGTCCCAGAACAGCCCAGGGTGCCGAAAAGCTCAGAAGGCTCCAGTGGCGACATATTCAAGTTCAGTGTGAGGGCCTGGTTATCTAAAGCGGTCCCAGATCAGCTGAGGGGACTCAATATCAGCTCAGGGTAGCCACCAAAAACTCAGGGGGCCCAGGCCCGTAGAGACTCTGCGGCCTCTGATGCTTAGGTTAGCGTCAATCGGGGAGTATGACAATATGTGGAGTCAAGACAACTATGATATGTGGATGTGGTCGATACGACACCTCAGTTTTCTTCAAGACCGAAGTTAGCAGTATTCTGTGCTCATCGTGCTTCAGTTAGCATCAGTGGGGGCGTCCAACATTTTCTACCAAGGTACCAGTCATTACGTTCAGGGCGAAACCTTGCCGGCCCGAAATATGTTTGATGGTAAACGTGAACATGTCTCACTGAAAGGTAGCTTCATGAAAATAAGCATTTACAAATACGCTTTTTAAACAAGTTTTTTCTTCGACACTGCCCGCCTATTGGGTGGTAAATTGGTGCCCCTCAGATTCTGCGCCCCCCAGGTTCGGCGCCCCTCTCCCGAGCCTGCCCCCTAACGGAATCCTAGATTCGTCACTGGACTTGTTAGACTTTAATTTTTTTTTGCTTTCATTGCATCAGCGCGGCCTGTCTTGCACTTATCCTGACCCGCACTTATTGCAGCAAAAACATTTTTACCTAATTTTTCGTTGTGGCTACATGTCATAAGAAAATAATGTTTTTGGCAAAAAAGAATCTGTGGCGGCACCCTTGTACAGAGCTGCATGTACTTTGGGATGAGTTGTATCACTGTTACAACATACCCCACCTGGCCCTGAATACAACATATACCACCCTCCCATATTGAAAAAAACGTCCTCATGCTGAAAAATCAGTGGCCAGCCGGAAAAATCCTTCTCATGCACGAAAGCTTAGAATCTACCCTTACCACTGCTACAGCGATTCTTCCGATTCGTGATCATCTGAATGACAAAAACACATTTTCTTACGACGAAATTTTACAGAATGACATCCCGAAAACACATTTTCTGCACTCACCGCGAAACGCGCCAAGCCAAGCAGACGGCAGTATGAGGAAAGCTGCCGGACCGCATGCCGCATCATCTGGTTGTGTTGGGGCTCCATCTCTTGGATAGTTTTGGAAAAAATTGCTCTGGTACAACTTGTCCATGAAACAACTCTCCCCACACTCCCCTAAGGAGAAACTCTTGATACTAGGAGCAGGGTATAAAAGTTTCCTTGGTCTCTTGATATAATATCAATGGTACTAAAGAACAAATTTGCTCTGTGCCCTCGCGGAAAGAACAAAAGCATCTCCAAATATTTTTTAGCAGCCGAGCCACTGGTTTCACTATCTCATACTTAGGCCTCCACCACCTCAGTGTTTGTTAAGTAACCAAAATATCTGCTTGCTCTCATCTCTTGCGTACCTACTCTTATTCGCCTTCGCTCTAGCCTTCTTTTATTATACATGCTGAACACTGTTGTAACGTAAATGGAGCCCCAGGTAAATTTGAAAAATTGGTTAACCACATATAGCCTCTGCAACTGCAGTGCTCTAAGACTCAAGAAAATTGGTTAACGAATAACATACTCCCCTTTGTTCCTCTGCCCACGATGTCCCCATAGGCGGATGCAGGATTTTTTATCAGGATGGGCACTTGGTCGAGAAGTGCCATCCGAACCAGGGGGGTGAGCACTTCTGGGTAGAAAAATTTATCAGATGGGTGCCAAATCCTATCGCAGAGGCGCCGATACTCGCATCCTGGGGGAAAGTGCAATTTTAGGGGGGTCATCGACCTTTCACTGGGGCGCTGAGGATCGATCAGGAGAAAGTGTCCCCTTTGACCCTTGGATCTACCTATGGTATCAGCTACCTCCCTACCATTCCAGCCTGGGTTGGGTGTAATCCGCGAATCAGGGGTGCGGATTCTTGATAATGATTGGGGTACTCCAATTTGAAACTATGTCAGTGACTACCATAATAAAATGTGATAACATAATTCAAAGTGTGCTTTAGGTTTCTCACATGCCTGTTGATGAGCAAAAGCCCATTCAAAATCATTGAAATGAAGAACACGAACAAATTAAGTACCTATAATTCAACACCACTTGAACATTTCAATGGGGTTGTCCAAGCACCCACAGATATATGAATCATTCCGCCAATCGTGTTTTCGACATCATGTTAAGAATAGGTTCAGCTATTTTGCTCGGCGAATGCTAATTTAAACAAGCTAGAAACGTATTTTCGTGACTCACACGAAGAATATATATATATATATATATATATATATATATATATATATATATATATATATATATATATTGCGTGTGGATTTATAGAAAACAGCTAATCAAAATTATAAGTCACCAAATCTGGGGGGGTGCCCACTGCCCACATACACCCATTGACGACCAGATACAGTGCTCATCCACCAACAATGCGTTCACCATATAATCGGATGGGCACGAAATAGTCACTGCAATGAACGCGTGAAAACCCCCAAGAACGAAGTCACACAGCTTTTGCCATTGGTAACCATAATTTCGTTTTCATGAAGGATTTTTTCTGAGAGAGGAGTTTATAGGTAACTTTCCAGCGGTTAAGCAATTTGGCTAATTGTTGGGGTGTACCAAAATAGCCGAGGTCAAGCAACGTACCCAGGTCATCCCTCGCCTTTTGGCAGGGTTTTGGGGATCAGACTGCGAGCTTTCATGCAATTCTCTATGTCCAACACACATTGACTCTCTAAGTCATATTTAAAATTTCCTTGGGGTGAGATATTAGCGAACACAGACAAGGCATTCTAATCACATATTGTCCGGCCGTGTTGCAAAACAGCGCTCGACCACAGACTGTTCGTTTTAGATGTTTAATTTTTCAGCAATAAGCAGTACCTAAAGCTGGTGCCGCCCGATCTTCTGAAAACCAGCAAGAAATTGTCATTCAAAATGGAACACTTGCCTGGGTGAATTTTGCACAAATGTACCATAAAAATCTTCTCAAAACATACTTTCTTAAGGTTAAGCACATATATATAGTGCTTACGTTGAAGTGGCGCATTGATGAAAATACGAATTGATCCGTTAAATCACCAATAAAAAGACATCAGTAAGGTCATCCAAGTAATCACCAATAAAGCCATTCATAAAAAAATTCAATCTGTCAAGAATTGTCTTAAGGGATGATAGACTTATCACCCTCTTCCCTCTCTAGATTCACGATGGCGAATCCCCCTTATATCCTCTTGCAGCGCCGAAGGGGGACCGACGCGCATACAATCATACTATTATATAACCTAAGGAGATTTGTGCGCATATTATCATGCAATCATTCTCAAATTCATTGACCGCGAATGTTTCGGTCAAATAGAATTACTAAGAATGACACATTTTATGCAATGACTTCATAGTCAAGGATACCCAATGTCAAAGTCAAGGTCACATGTCAAGTTCAAAATGTTCTTTTTCAAGTTCAAACCCTCATTTTCCGGCCAAGGGTTGCTATAATGCTTGTAATATTGTACATTATCGGGAATATGTCACATGGTTACGTCATCGGTCAGTGACCCCGAATGACCTTTGACCTCAAACTGCAGAGGATATTGTTTTGAACTTTCTATCTATGAATTTAGTTCGCTTTCAGTGTATTTCTACTCACATTCCGTTATTGTATGTATGTACACACATCTACCAGCCTTTGAGCCATTCCCGAGTTAACATAAACCCGCAGGAGATTTCCTAGGCCATCCAAGTGAATGCGACAGTTAATAACAAATTATTGGATAGGAACAGAGTTTTCATTTCGATGTCATTAGCCTGTGAGAGCATGTGTTGAAGCACTGAGCATGGTGAAACACGCATTTATACAAGCTGTGGGATACGAAAAACACGGCTGGGTATCATTCAACCCTTTTACAAAAGAGGGAGGCCTCAGACTGTCAAATCCTTGACTGACGACACTATTTTGGCGACTCGCTTTCAGTTGACTACAATGGCCACGCACATGCACCTGTGCGTGGGTTCGATCCCACCCAGACAAACCCACAGGGGATCGCGGCAGGAGCGGTGAGACGACGGGGACGAGCTTGTTTTCTTCCCGCCACGACTTTTTCGTCACCCTGACACTTCTCGGAATCAGGGGTGGTAGACATAACACCTTACATAGTTCAATCAAATAGGCTAAACTGATTTGTTCAGGACCAAGTGGTACAAAACAAAGTGTGACGATAGACTGGCAAACTCAGGTGCAGATCCAGGGGTCGAGCCTGGCTATGCGCCAAGAACAACAACGTTTATTTTGTTATCCGAGTATTTCAAACGTCAAACAAACGTCTCGATCGATGAAAAAGCGCATCAACGCTCTTAACTATCCAGCCCCTCACGAATTTGTGTACCATTAATATTCGCCAATATACCGCCGCCTCAAACCCATGGCCACCAACTACGGCTGAGGCCACTGTCCTGCCGCTGCGAAGATGTACAACTTCGTTTTAATTTATTATAAATGAACGTTTATTTAGTTCAAATATCTTGCTATTGATTATGAATTTAATGGTTTTGCGTGCTACAATGCATGACCCTCCTCATCACTTGGTGAATCCGTAAAGTAGGATATTTACGGGGCTCTTGTCTATTTTTGAGGGCTGTAAAACTTGTGCCGATAATTTGACCATTCTACTAAACTTCGATGATTTGCTTTTCTTGGGCAGCACAACAATTAGTATTTGGTCTCTTCGTTGTTATAGCCACAAATGCAGAAAGGCGTTGCAAATATTTGAACTTGATTTGCCTGGGTGTTCAGTTTTGACATGCCGTCTCTTAAATCTCAATGACATCAAGAGGGAGCTTATAATTTTGAGCCATATTCAAAATACTTGGATGGTTGCCTACTTTGCAAATGTTCCCCACTTGCTTTTTCGAAGGGTTGATTTGGTGCGCTTATCCTGATTTGTTCTGGTAGTTCGTTGAAAATTTTAGTTGTGACTGGCAGAAAATATATTTTGGAGTTTGTTGTTCTTTGCATTAATTCAGTTCTTTGGTGCTCGTTTCGGAGTGATCTGTCCGTATTGTTCTGCCTCCAATTATGTAAAACGCTTTGGATATAGTTGCGCAAATGTCTACGGGTGAGGTTGTGGAAGAACTGCAGTTTGTGGATTTCGCGTTTTGTCTTGAATGATGTCCAGTCGAGATCAGCCTAGCCGAGTCCCCTCCCCTCCTTTCTGGCCAACAGCCAGATCTTATCCACCCTGTCTGATTTTGGCCGTTTCTAAAAAGAAAATCACGATTCTACCCAGATAGCCTCCCCAACTTTTTTATTAGAGCCGTTACTGGGCAAGTGAACGTTGGATCCTCGGCAGTTCATCATGGATTCAGTTTTTACACTTTGTCAGAGTTAACACGCGCATTGACGGGGGGCGGGTACCCCCCCCCTCCTCGGGTTTTTCGGAGATAGTAGAAAAACGGCGGCGTGTAGCGCCGCTGTACTTGGCAGGGATGCGGAGCCGAGACAATTTTGGACGGCTCCGACTCCGGCTCCGGTCCGGGGTTATGATTTCGGCTCCGGCTCCGGCTCCGGGTTCAAGTGTCCTAACGGCTCCGGCTCCGGCTCCGGGAAAAATAGTCGGCTCCGACCGGCTCCGGCTCCGGCTCCGGCTCCGGAAATGTACCTATATCCAAAATGTGATCGAAACGTTCTCAAGGGCGTGAAAGTCCATCAGATAAAAAGTGACTATAAATTTTTACGAATGAAAAATGGTGACTGGATGAACGAACGCTCTTGACCAGATCCCAAAGGCTAGTGAACCTCAAAACTGGACCAACCTACACTGCAGTGCAGTCGGATGGCAAACTGCACTGCACTGTTATGGCAAACAGAAATATGGGTCAGACATGCCCGCAAACCCACATAAAAAATTAAATATACAACGATCAAGTAAAGCTTGGAAAACCCGCAAAGAAAAACTTCGATGAGCAGGGTCGTTCAAAAATTTTTTTTTTACTTTTCAGATTCGAACCCACTTTTTCCCATTATGTATTCAATTCTGATTTCAATGAGCCACATTCCAAGCGTCTACGACAGCGGGAAAGATCGCCTCAAAACGGTTAAAGATTTCATGTTTCGGGCGCAATTGGCCACCCGGCGTTGTAGTCTCCCCTTGTTAAATTGGGATGAAAGGGGTGCATAACCTACCAGTAATGACAGCGTGGCACGTGCGTGCGTATAAGAGCGGTAGATGGGATTTAACATGCAGGCATCTACTTGTCAGATGTATTTGCAGCGCAATACAAATACATATTATTCCACAAAATACCTGAAATTAAATGATTCAGCACCCTAGTACTCTAAATCCCGACAGAACAGGAATGCCTTCCGGAGGCGAACCTTACTCTAGTAACTATCGCTGGAAAACGTCATGAGGCAGATGCTTCTCCCTATTCTCCTGCGAACTATTTAAGAGCTCTGGTACTGATAAAAGAAGATCCTGTTTCATATTTTTACCCTTTAGGCGGCTCACGAAATCTTCCACCAGCTTTACACCACGTTCTGTGGGACCATTCACGACAGTAAGTTCTAGAATACCTTGAAACAGGGGAAGCTATACCAGTAACCAGCTTCTCAACGGAGCCATTTCATGTCAGAATCTTTCAGATTCAGGCGCTCGAATACCATCCAGCTTTCAGGGATGAGAAATTGGGAGAGGCTTGGTATCGAGCCGAGCTCTTCATAGCCTCTGTCGGAAACTTTAGCCTACCTAACTGAAAGGTGGATGGTTTTGCTGTTTAGGCCAGGTACTGTATCACTGCGTTTTTACCTTCAGCATTGTGATTCTTAGTTGCCAAGCAGATTATAACTTTCTGGTCACAAATAACAGTTGCGTTTGCACATTGACTTCAGTGCCTCTCCACAATACCGGAGTATTATCTCGAATTGCGCAAGCTGGTTTACGTGTGGCTGTCAGGAGAGGTTGTCTCCAACAACTGTCTGTTTAGAAGACCCGGAGCTCACCAGCGAGCCATACTATGGAATATAGGACATTTATGGCATGAAGTGCGTGCTACTACGGTGTCAGATTCCGTTCATCATTCCAGAATATATTAACACGCGCATTGACGGGGGTCTGAGCCACCTTCGCATTGACGGGGGGGCGGGTACCCGCCCCCCTAAGATCTCGAGAACCACGGTAGGTAGCGAAAAACGGTAAACGGCGTCGGGCTGCCCATCCACTTCTCCATCGAAAACATTGGAACCATTTTTTGTCAGGTCACATTTAAGGTCATGAGAGGTCAAAACATGCCGTCATAGGGATAACATGTAAATTCAGTTTTTCGGCCATTACATCTGAACAAGTAAAGATAGAGCAAAAGGACTTAAACTTTATGAATCCCCTCAGCAAGCCGATTCGAATGATATATAATTTGACCTTGCTAGGTCAAATCAAGTGTTTGACCTGACCTGAGGTCAGGTCAGGGTCAAATTATATAAAATGCATATCATTAGAACTGCAAAGCCCAGGCGAGTCTAATGCAGCTAAAATAAATGCTCTATCACTATCCGTTACTGAGTTATTCCGTAAAAACCATTTTTCCCATGTATTTCCAATGGAGAGGTCATGCCTCCTACCTGACCTTAGGTCATCGATATCAAAAATACCGGAACATATCTTAGAGAACTCGGTTGGCCATTATGTGATATGAGTTTCAATCGGATAAGTTCACCCTGCTCCGACTTGTGCTATCTTAAACTTTTTTTAGGTCGGGTCACTTGACCTGTACTGGTGACCTGACCTGAGATGACCTAACCTTAAAATTTTCACAGAAGTTGTAAAAATGATGAGGGAAAAGTATACCAAGTACGGCGGCGCTACACGCCGCTGTTTTTCTGCTATCCCGAGGGGGGGCGGGTACCCGCCCCCCCCGTCAATGCGCGTGTTAAAGACAGAATATTATAATTTTTGGAGTTTAACAACGCATCAACTGCTCAGGTCATATGGCATCAGAGGAGAGAGGGAACGAATTAGCTCGGGCTAGAGCCGGGCGCCAGATTCTGCCTCTGGGTGGGCTCGAACCGAAGACACCCAGCACATAATGAATGTCATTGGCCAAGCCGAGCGCAAGCGCTAACCGACTCAGCCACTCAGACTCCGAAATAGTTAGCGGCTTTCCTTATAAGTGGTTCTAAACCATGCATTTGGGTTCCTCCGTCGCGGATAGTCAGCTTTAGAGCCTTCTATGAGCCTCAAAGCTATCCATAAAATGCAATGCAGTGCTTTCATTAAGTTAATATAGAAATCGCCCTGAATGTGCTGAAGTCAATTTGTCATCAGCTGTGGTATCTGTGCACAGAAAGTTATATTCTGTCGCGCTGGTGGGAACCACCATCGTGGAGGTAAGGAGCCAGTCACACAACAATTGGCCAAAACAGCAAACGATTCACATTTGACTAGGGCAGGCTTAAGTTTCCGATAGAGGCTATGAAGAGCTCTGTAAATGGTCGGTACTAAGCCTCAGCCAGCTTGTTACTCCTGACTGCTGGCTGGTATTCGATTGCCTGAATCTGAAATATTCTGACCAGAAATGGCTCCGTTGAGAAGCTGGTATAGCTTCGCCTGTTTCAAGGTATTCCAGAACTTACTGTCGTGAACGGTCCCACAGAACGTGGTGTGAAGCTGGTAGAAGATTTCGTGAGCCGCCTAAAGGGTAAACATATGAAACAGGATCTTCTTTTATCAGTACCAGGGCTCTTAAATAGTTGGCAGGAGAATAGGGAGAAGCACCTGCCTCACGACGTTCTCCAGCGATAGTTACTAGAGAAAGGTTTGCCTCCGGAAGGCATTCATGTTCTGTCGGGATTTAGAGTACAAGGGTGCAGAATCATTTAATTTCAGGTCTTTTGTGGAATAACATGTATTTGTATTGCGCTACAAATACATCTGACAAGTAAATGCCTGCATGTTAAATCCCATCTACCGCTCTTATACGTACGCACATGCCACGCTGTCTTTACTGGTAGGTTATGCACCCCTTATATCCCAATTTAACAAGGGGAGACTGCAACGCCGGGCGGCCAATCGCGCCCGAAACATGAAATCTTTAACCGTTTTGAGGCGGTCTTTCCCGCTGTCGTAGACGCTTGGAATGTGGCTCATTGAAATCAGAATTGAATATATAATGGCAAAAAGTGGGTTCGAGTCTGAAAAGAAAAAGTTTTTTTGAACGACCCTAAGCTAACAGTGTTCAACATCAAAAAGCACATCAGATAGGCTGATGGCATAATTCCTTTTCGAGAAAAATCGGAACCAACCACCCTACTGCCCAGGGCCCAGCAGCTGGTTTGCTCACTACACCACCCAATCGCGGTTGGGGCAGAGCAACAACATTGCTTCCAATATGTCTGCTCTCAGTCTGGACCTGAGATCAGTAAGCAGTAGCTTCATCGCGGAGAACAACCTCTCCACGGACACCTGAGTAACTGGTAGCGCAGCCATTACCAGGCTAGCCGGCTAGATGATGGCTGGATATCTATCTAAGATGTCGCATACGGTCGCCCTCTTTAGGCGACCCAGGTTTTTGAAGTCCGCTAGTGCCGCATCGAGTGACGGGGATGCTGTTTTCTGCGCCTTTTGCCCTGGGTTCTCGACAGACCTAGTATAAACTACTTCTCCGAGTACATGATAGCTCTCCTGGGGGGGAGGTGGGAGCAAAGGTTTTATTGCTCGCAGACCTAGTGTAAACACCTTTTTTAAACAATTTCTTCGGCCTTTGGGGGCCAAAAGATAGTCTGCCCCCTTCCAGGGCTTTGGGGGGCATGACCGGAATGGCATCCTCCTGCGTCTGTCAACAGGGGCGGCTACAGGCCGACTGTATGGGGTAAATCGTGAAAAACATATGGTTTTTTAAGAAAAGCGCCAAAAATTGGGCAGTTTGGGGGGCAAATGCCTTTTTTGCTCCCCCTCATGGATCCGCCAGTGTACGCCAATGCTTTCATTTGTTGCCAATTTCTGCCCATGCTAAATGGCCGGAGTGCATTACCTGCCCGAGAGTGAGACCGTCTACGGAACACCCTAGTTGCAATATTTCATTAATCTCGATATACATAACATATTGAGAAAATGTAATATTTCAGGTGAATAAAGGTGGTTTCATGCGACATCTCACGAGGTAAAATGTGACCATTTTACGTTTGATTTTTAGTAATTTTAGAGCTCTTTGAGAGCCAGAGCCGGACCCCTTCTGACGGCTCCGGCTCCGGCTCCGATCAAATGTGTTTCGGCGGCTCCGGCTCCGGCTCCGGCTCCGGCTCCGGGCAGAATGATCGGCTCCGACCGGCTCCGGCTCCGCATCCCTGGTACTTGGCATACCTTTTCCCTCATCATTTTTACAACTTCTGTGAAAATTTTAAGGTTAGGTCATCTCAGGTCAGGTCACCAGTACAGGTCAAGTGACCCGACCTCAAAAAAACGTTTAAGATAGCATAAGTCGGAGCACAGTGAACTTATCTGATTTAAACTCATATCACATAATGGCCCCACCGAGTTCTCTAAAATATGTTTCAGTATTTTTGATATCGATGACCTAAGGTCAGGTACGAGGCATGACCTCTCCATTGGAAATACATGGGAAAAATGGTTTTTACGGAATAACTCAGTAACAGATGGTGATGGAGCATTTATTTTAGCTGCATTAGACTCGCCTGGGCTTTGCAGTTCTAATGATATGCATTTTATATAATTTGACCCTGATCTGACCTCAGGTCAGGTCAAATCCTTGATTTGACCTAGCAAGGTCAAATTATATATCATTCCATTTGGCTTGCTGAGAGGATTCATATCGTTTAAGTCGTTTTGCTCTATCTTTACTTGTTCAGATGTAATGGCCGAAAAACTGAATTTACATGTTATCCCTATGACGGCATGTTTTGACCTCTCGTGACCTTAAATGTGACCTGAAAAAAATGGTTCAAATGTTTTCGATGGAGAAGTGGATGGGCAGCCCAACACCGTTTACCGTTTTTCGCTACCTACCGTGGTTCTCGAGATCTTAGGGGGGGCGGGTAACCCCCCCGTCAATGCGAAGGTGGCTCAGACCCCCGTCAATGCGCGTGTTAAACCTCCTGAGTCCCCACGTATAGGTATCTATACGCAGGTTTGAATGGCTCTACCACCTCTTACCAATGTCGTAGCCTTTTAAAGGTATTATGTATACAATGCTTGAAATTTTAGCTTTCTTCTGGTGTCAAAACCAAAACGTCAAAACCATAAATTAAACCCAAGAGTAAGTGAGTCCAAATTTTCTTTGTTTGACGATAGGCGCGGGCGCCGGACGGTTTCGCAGCTGCTCCGAGGAAGGTCGGTAGTTCAAAAAATGTTACTGACAGAACCTAGTTTTGATAAGTGTATGAACAGGAAGCTTAATTATTGGAAATTTATTAGTTTTCGTCCGGTGTTTTTAGACTTTTTGGTTGCTGAACAATCTCCTTCGAGGATGCTATGTATAAGATTTTAATAGGTCCAATAAATTATATTTAAAAATCTTGGAATTCTGATTTTTGTTCATTATTGAGTTCCTGGTGTCCAAAACACCAAAAATCAAAAAGGTTTTGCACTTGCATCAAATACTTTGGGCTCGGGTCTCAAGAGGAGCTATGTTTTATCCTAACATATGCACTCTGTTTAAGACTTGTGAATGAAAAAAAGTAATTGCTTTACTTATAATCTTTAAGATGATGCCATTCACTACACTGATTCGTAATTTAAACATACTATTTTGACAATATTCTAAGACCGGCGACTACACTGTCTTCTGCTAGAACCAGTCGGAAGATCGATGGTACTACGTTAACGATACCTCGCTCAAGGAAGTGCCAGCAATAGAAGCGAGAGAGGCATCAGCATATGTACATGCTCTGTTACACCATAAAAAGTTATTCATAATCGTGGAGTAATTGTGAAGTGATAGTATTCAAGGAAAAAGTGCCATATTGTTATTGGATATATTCTCACGGAATTTTTCAACCATGCACGCTGGCATGCAATAACATAGACGTTAATATGACAAAAAAATTAAGCACATACCTTTGATGACTAAATGCGATGACACTTCTTTTTAATACGGACCAAAACCATGATGTCTATTTCCGTGCATCATCCGCATCCTTTCTTTGATTGCTTTCTAATATTTGCATTCGGTTCAAGGGTTCCGATTGGCTGATGCTCATCATGACGTCAGCATATGTTGTATATGTTGCTCTGTTGTATGTTGCTCTGTTACTATGTTGTATATGTTGTATATGTTGTATATGTTGCATATCTTGCTCATCATGACGTCAGCATATGCAGCTCACAACAATGGCCGCCTGGCGAGAAATACATGAGAGGTACATTTCCGGTAGGTTTTAGCTTTTTTCTACGGAAATATCGAGTTCCAAGACAAATGATATATACAGTATCGGGTTTTCCGACTTGCTTTACAACTTGGCTATCTCAGTTAAAATCAGGTTATAAAGGTGCCACATTCCCTTTATTATCAGAGCTGCATTACGAAATCCATGGAGCGAAGCGGATTGAGATTTCTCAAGCGGCTCCATACTGGCCGCTCGGCGAGTCTCGTCGTGGTTAGAAGCCGGTGACGAACGAAGTGAGAAACGGCTTCTATTCTAACAGTTTTTCCGGTCTCATCGTCGTCTGTTGTTGTTGCCGGAAGCCGGTAACGAACGAAGAGAGAAATGGCTTCTATACTAAAATGGGGGGGGGTGCGGGTCAAATGTAATTGGTATGTGAATAGACTACTCGAAGAAAGCTGGTAAGAACAAAAGTAGCTATACTATACTCCCAATGCTTTGCACAGAATACCCTATAAAAGCCAGTAACTAACTAACCTTTGTTTTATATTATAAGTTGCTATAGGCGTGCTCAGGTTTTGTGATTAAGGGAGTTTCGCGGTTATACCAACGTATTTTGATATACTAAGTACAATGCATGGGGAAAGCATCTAAGACCGAACAGAGAAAAACATCATTCACAGGAAGATCAAAGTGAAAATATTCAGAGTCCCCCGGCTTGTTTAAGGTTGGACAATATCACAAGTATGAATAGCCCTTTTAGACATTGGAAATATACTTTCTATGATATATAAGTGATTACTTTCCAGAATTCTGTCAAGTTTTCTACGCCCGCTGTATCCCTAAAGTGGGGGATACAGCATCATGACACATTTCTAGGTCGGTACATGGCGCCTGCTAATGCATTGGCTGTTATAGGAATGCTATATTGTTGTTCAACTTCAGTGGTTGAAAAATAACAGGAATAATAATTATCCATATACATTATTTACCCCAGTGCGGACTCCAAAATCCAGTTAGACGGGGAGCAGTATCATAAAACATATTCAATTTTGTTCATGCCTTCTGAATAAGTGCATTGTGGCTCTGAAACCTGTTTGCCAGCAGCCCCGGCCCCCACGAAACCGTCCGCCGTTAAAAATAGTCGCCGAGCCGGCGGTCCCGCTCGGGGAACTGTGAACAAACACCTGAGCGACCCGCGCGAGATGGAATGTGTACCCACCCTTTCATGACAATAGATACCCGATGTGCCCTCCCGGAATTACGCAGCTGAATCTGCCAGTGTCAAAAGTCAACACTGTTGGACATCTAGTGAGCGTTTTTGAAGCTGGGGAGATGACCAGTCACGCACACGATTTCTCACTCTGCGGGATTTAAAGTCCCTCAGCGCAACTAAAACATCTGCTGGCGTTCAGCATGATTCCACGCAATGAGGTAGTTTTAAGCATTTTACGAGATAAAGACAGCAGGCTAAGCGCACCATATGCATATTTTTTCGAGTAATGCATGATGCGGCGTGTAAAATGTCACGCCAAAATTAAACCACTTCAAGTGACCACCAAGACGGCCGCAAAACTAGCCTGATTTCAGCTTAAAAAGGCGGCTGCCAGAAATAAGTAATGGTGAACATATACTCAAAATGTTTTAGTCTCACAATCTGGTAAGAAAAAGGTGCCGCTATATATTACACCATCCGAATGATTTGGCTGAATTCCTGCAGAGAAGCAAATGGGGACACCAAATACCGCTTCAGGCCCATGTTAAAAGGAGTCTGCAATGTCTCACAGGAATCCAATCGGCGGGTAGTTCGGCTAACATAACATAATAAAACGGGATCTTTCTAAATAACGATGAACTGTTTCTTATAACATGCTAGCTGGATATACCCGAAATTTTGCCATTTTCTCATCATGATGATCTTTCCCCAAAAATTGACCGTTTTCCCTATGACGGGGCGTCCTCAGCGCCGCTGCGCGTCGTCCCCGCTACTTCCGCAAATGGCACACCATGATTTCCGTTGTTAAATAATCCCAAATTGACCAATGCTGCCAAACCTTTTGTAGGATTCATGGGAGCTGCAAAGACAATACAATACAGCTCCTGAGTATCTTAGCACTAGGACATTACTACTTATTACTACGGTACAGGACCCTACCATCCAATGTTATTGTGATTCATCAAATAATGACCACCCCCGAGGGCAGACATAGGTTTTCAGCTAAAAGAAGCGCCCCGCCGCGCCGTCGCCAAGTGCGATTTCAGTGTCTAACGGCAGCCTTTCAGCTTTCCTGGATTCAATTAGTCGATATTAGTTTCCAGTTTTGAAAATCACAGCTTGGACGGGAAACGCCAGAAAAAAATGGCAAGAGCCAACCGATTTGAGGGCGGAGGAGGAAGCGTTTTATACAACATCTGTAATGCGATTGCCTACGGTTTCCACTTTCGTGCTCAGCGCACTAACCAATGAACAGGGCCGTATCAACTAAATCAATTCCAGAGTTTTACAGAATAGGCACGATCCCAGTGCACGCCCCACTGCCAGTTGAAACGAGGCCATGTCTCCCACCGGCCGCGGACGTTAGGCTGGCGAAGCCATTCAAGCGCGATCGCTGTGTGGAGAAAGTTTGAAGACGGACAGCCACAAACCGACTGGTCCAAACCGTTAGTTTCGGGAGAGGTGGCTGATTTAGAAAACGAAATTGATAGATAATTAAGTTCGGTGGTGCGGCACAAATATACCCCGCATCCTCCCCGCCACGGCGGCCGTCTCAGCGTGCTGTAAGTGGTGGCCCACGATTGAGGAGAGCGTCACGATTTTGAGGACTGAACCAATCTTCTTACCTGGCTTACTCAAGTTATTGAAAGAATGCTGAAAAAGTCCCTCTTCAGCGAGAACCGGCTACTCCTCTCCGCTTCCAGTCATCGCGTTGCGTTCCCTGGCGTGCCGGTTAGCCGTAGAGTAGTGAGATTCAGAGCAGAAGGTGCGCAAAGCAACGCTCAGGAATCGTTGTCTCTCCGCAAACGGCCAGGCTAGGGGTCAATTAGTACGAAAACAGAGGCTTTTTGGCATGCTCTACCAGACTTTTATCGCAGTTCAAATTCAATTACATAGGCTCCACGCTTCCCTTACAGTTCTTCCTCTGAATTATCCAGACTCGGATTACGTTTCCGCATTACCTGTAAATGTAGACAGTTTTCCTCCAGTTTCCTAACATGCACGATGGGCTCGGGGTTCTGTGTGCTATCCCACCTCCCTCCCGTGTTAGACCCCACCCCACGCCGCCCTTTTTTGAAAACCGCGGTGCCAACCTTGCTACTGCCGCTACCGATCAAAGGAATGACTATTGCAACAATGTGCAATTGCAGACTGGAATGGTTTGAGGGCAATTTGTAATTAAAAATAACGGATTTGGCCTTCTCTTTGTTGAACGATAGAAAATAGACCTAACATTTCATTTTATCTAATTTTCTATGTTAGAGGTAAAAATTCTCCACATCGGCGTGCCATTTGGTAGTGTTTCGTGCCGTGATAAATATGTTCATTTAGGCCATAGATGAAAACGAGTACAAATTATACATTTTTAGCTAAAATGGGCTATTTCTAAGACCCAAACACACACTGGTCCGTTTCTGCTATTTTCTCGATATACTAAATATATACATATATATATATACATATATATATATATTATATATATATATATATATATATATATATATATATATGTTACGGTTAAAACTAGTAGATAAAACAAGTCATATGCATGTATAATCACCAGTAACAAAGCAATATTTAGCACATAGGTTTAGGAGGTCCAAGCAAGAAAAATGTGTCCGCGCAGTACGCACAGCCGGGTTTCGGCAAAACGTCACTTTCCGAAGGTCACCACGATCATACGAGACTTAAAATTCACTTGAAATTCATACCAGGTGACCACCGGAAGCGGGGGTCGACAGCGGGTACTTTTTTCTCCGCATACGGTAACTTCTGGGACAAATGAAATGTCGATCAAGTGGTTTCTCGTTATGCTCTACCGCATGGCTATCTCAAGTCAAATATCATTATGAAGGTGGTCTCATTCCTCTCCAAGGGAATGGACCACTTTGTCGAATTTCTCAAAAGAATAATTGGAGCACAAAAGAGCTCTGGAAATCAGGAAACATTTTCCCCACTTATACGCTAAAAACAGAAATATTTCCCTTTTCTAAAAATATGTGACGTCATCAAAATAAAACTTAATAATCAGTGAAATCCCAGACCTTGATCATAGACTCGCTGTAAAGGCCCGGTCAGCGTTTCCACATGGCAAAAATTGCGTACTAGGCTATTCAAGTACACAGTGAAATAATCGCAGGACCGGCAAACGATTTTCAGCAGAGGACGTCCGCTCTCATCATCAGCATCATATTTGTTCACTTGCCACGGTAATCGTACTCTTGGCCCGTCCGTCTACTCTCGGTCTTGTTAAGCACCGGTGCAAAAACTGAACGACAGATGGCGTTACGGCGGCCGTGTTTATTTCGTGGTGGAAAGGTGATAATAATAATTGTTCGGGTTTAACGACGCACCAACTGCCAGGGTCGTACGGCGTCGCCAACTCTCACGATGTTGGAAGGGATTTTGGGGATCAGATCGACTTATTCATAGGCTCCGCCGGGACTTGAACCCGGGACCGGTGGCTTAGAAGACAAGGGTGCTATCCACTAAGCCCCCTCATCCCCCGTGAAAAGGTGATGCACATGCCTGATGTAAAGAAACAATTTCAGAGTTGGATTTTCGGAAAAATTTATATTTGTTTCGGCAAGTACGGGGAGGAAGAATGTGATGTGTGTTGCTGCCATTGGGCGCAATTCTGCCCAGTGACGCTCTCCAGTGGACAACCACTCGCCCGAATTTTTCGGTCGACAGGCATATTGCATGCCGGTTCACTCGCTAGCATGGTATTTTCAGCGAGTGGGCGAGGCTTAGGGCTCAAGATCATTCAGAGTACTGCAGCCAAATGGACGGCATTCCTTCATAATTTCAAATAAGGCATTAAACCCCTCTACTTTGAACTTTAAAGCTGGCGCAATTTTTATACCGAGAGCTTTGGGCGAAATTAGATACGTAAATAGTGGTTTCTCAATACGCTGTACAAAACTGTTATCTGAGTTCAAACCCCACTATAAAATTGGGACACTCCCTTTCTAACAATGGGGCCATGGCAGGTGAGATCGGCGCTCCACCAGCGGTCCCACACAGAGTCCGTTCCAGGACCGCTTGCAACGCGAGCTTCACCCAGAAGAGGCACGATCCGCTGGCGCGACTCTGCCGTTCGCGATAACATGCTTCGATGATGATTTGGGTTTAAGGGCGCGCCAACCCTAAAGGTCATATAGCGCCCATGTCACTGCCAGTAAAACACAACGTAAAATATACATCCGCTGAACACTCCCTTGTTACCCTTGTTCTTTGCGGTTAGTTGTGTCTGTAATCAAAATAGTAAAAAGAAGGTTCACATCAGTCCAATCGGTCCTCAGAGAGTGGTAACAAAAGGGGGATTTCCAAAAAGCTTAACCAACACAGTTCATAGAAAAAAAACTCACATTCACATTGTCACTCCCTATCAAGGCACAAGTCCTCAGCCCGGGTCAAATACAATCACGAAATCGGCTGCTCTTAGATAATCTAGCACTTTCTCAATCATGTCCGAGTCCGGGCCAATCAGATGAGACAGTGTGAGAAGACGTGACCCGAAATGTGAAAGCCTGAGATTATCATACTCCGGACAAGACACCAGGACGTGCCGCACCGACAAGGGGGTCGCGCATCGCCGACAGTGAGGCCTGGGTTCGCCACATAGCAGGTATCGGTGAGTGGCCAGACAATGGCCAGTTCGCAAACGGCAGAGAGCCACCTCCTCACGGCGATGGGAGTGCATAGAGGACAGCCACTCACCAATGTTGGGTTTTATTACCCTGAGCTTGTTATTTGTCTGCTCCTGCCATTCCCGTTGCCATACATTGCGAAGGTGGACAGATATATGTGGGAAAAGATCTCGAGCAGGAATCGACTGTCTTTTTCTACAGGGTCTCTGAGCAGCTCGCCGGGCTGCAGCATCAGCCGCTTCATTCAGTCGGATACCGACATGACTCGGCACCCAACAGAGGGTTATATCCTTACCCTGTCCGGCGAGTCGAGCTAGGTGGAGAGCAATCTTTAACACGAGCACGTCGCTTGGATTAAAAGCACTCAAAGCCTGGACACTACTAAGACTGTCGGTGAAAATTACATTTCTGGTGTCGTCACTGGCTTCTATGAAACAGAGAGCTTTGTCTAATGAGTAAGTTCCGAGGTAAAGACAGATGAAAAAGGTGACAGTGAGAAATTTCTAGTCACTGAGTCAGTCACAAAAGCACATCCCACGCCGAACTCAGTTTTTGATCCATCGGTGAAAAACTGGACATAATCTGCATATTTTGCGATGTGTTCGAGGGCTAAATATTTAAGTTCCAGAGGAGCCGTGTCCGATTTGGTCCTGCCAGCAAGTCGTGTCAGCCTTTGGTGGTATTAGTTCCCATGGTGGGATATCCGAGAGCTCGCTGCGACTTATGATACGGCGTTGGATACCACATTCGCCCGAGAGGCGATGCACACGCACACCTAGGGAAGTCCCCTTTCGCTGTTCACAAACAAACGCAGCATGTCATGCGAGAAAACGGCGTTGTACGTGGGATGGGGCGGAGACTGGGCCAGTTTGTACGCATAGCGCTGTCCCAGCATGCGTCGTCTCATTGAGAGGGGTGGTTCGTTAGCCTCCACCAGCAGGCTGGCGCGTGGTGTGGTCCTAAATGCTCCTGTAGCTACTCTGAGTGCGCTATGATGGATCGTATCCAGACACCGTTTGGCTGATTTCGATGCAGAGTCGTAGACGAAACAGGCGTAGTCCATCTTGGAACGGACAAGGGACCGATATAAGTGAGAAGTGTTTTCCTGTCAGCTCCGTACGATAGACGAGATGCACATTTTAGGACATTTAAGGATTTGAAACACTTGTCACGGACATTCCTAATGTGTGTGCTGTAAGTTAGCCGTTTATCAAATGTCACCCCGAGAAATTTTGCCGTCGGTTGAAAAGGGATAGTTTTGCCACGCAATGATACCGTTGGTTCCGGACAGGCCCTGCGCCTGCGGCAAAAATGAACACCCGCGGTTTTTTCAGTCGTAAAGTATAGCCCGTTTTTTCTACTCCAGCGTTCCAGACAATTAACGGCCAGCTGGAGCTGACGGGAAAGTGCCGGCGTTGTTTAAGCCTTTGCCCATACTGCGATGTCGTCCACGAAAATGGATGCCTGAATGGAAGGTGGGAGTGAATGTGTGACGTCATTTATGGCCAGAGCGAAGAGGCAGATACTAGAGACGCTCCCCTGCGGAATGCCTTCTTCTTGATAAAAGGTGTTTGAGTATGTACCACCTACTCTGACACGGAACGTCCTATCAGTCAAAAAATTTTTCATAAAGAACCCCATCTGACCTCTGATACCACACTTATGCAACTTTAAAAGGATACCATGTCGCCACGCTGTATCATAAGCGGCAATGGCATCAAAGAAGACGGCTATCAGGTGACGCCTCTCTTTAAATGCAATTCGCACTGAGGTGTCAAATGATACCAAGTGGTCCACCGTACTGCGGCCTCTACGAAACCCACACTGGTTGTTATTGATGATGCCCCGGCTTTCCAAATACCAAACGAGTCTTACATTCACAATTTTTTCGAACAACTTGCACATGCACGAGGTAAGCGAGATCGGCCTAAAGTGCAAAGGGTCCAATCCAGATTTACCAGGTTTAAGGATTGGTATCACTATAGCCTCCCGCCACGCCGGTATAAATTCGCCGGACTCCCACATCATATTGAATGAGGCCAGCAGAACCCTGAGTGCGCTCTGCGATAGTGCTTTAAACATATCATTGTGAATTAAATCCGGTCCCTCGGCCACTGGGTGGAGCCCACGAATGGCTGCCGCTAGCTCATGCAAGGTGAAGGGTTTATTGTATGACAGTGTGCTGGTGGTTCCAAAATGTATACTTTTCTGTTCAGCCAGGGCTTTATATCGCATAAATGAGACATCCTCCCTAACTGAACTACAGCGCTGTGCAATAGCATTTCCTATACAGTCGGCTACTTCTGATGGATTGAATATATTCCCACCACCAATCTGCAAAGTTGGTAGTGGTGTGGAGACCGACCTGCCCTCGATACGGCGAATTTGAGCAAACACTTGGGACAATGGCGTGAATCGATTCAGTCTACCTACATATTCTCTCCAACATTTTCTCTTTGCTTGTTTTATTGTGCGCCTGCAGGCGGCTCGAGATTTCCGATACATATTTAAGTTTTGCTGAGTGGAATTTCTTTTAAACTGTCTGTAAGCGCGCCGCCGCTCTCGGACAGCGTCACGACATTCCATGCTCCACCACGGTACCGGTGGTCGCCGAGGGTTTTTTGATGTGCGCGGTATAGAAGCATAAGCAGCGTCTCGGAGGATAGCTGTAAACTGGTCGACTGTGAACGGTGTTTGAGTTGAAAAGGTTTCCAAATAGTCATCCACGAGGGAGCTAAATAAGGACATATCAGCATTTTTCATCTTCCAACGTTGCGGTCTCGTGCCTAAAACAGATGTGTTGTCACAAGTCACTAAAACAGGGAAATGGTCACTTCCCATGGGGTGACCGCACACAGCCCATCTAAACAGAGCAGATAGCTCTGGGCTGCAAAGGCTAAGATCCAATGTCGATTCCCGACCGGATGGAATAGTAAGATGTGTTGGTGCTCCGGTGTTTAAAATACAAAGGCTCACACCCTGGATAAAATGATCGAGGCGCCGACCCCGAGAGTTAATGTCTTCACACCCCCAAGCGGTGTGGTGAGCATTAAAGTCTCCCAAGAGAAGGATGGGCGGTGGTAGCTCAGATATAAGCAAATTTAGTTCACGAGTGGGCACGTCTACCCCAGGGGGTAGGTATATAGAGCAGAGCGAAATCTGCCTTCGAGCGATATATATATATACGTGCAGCCACGGCTTGCAGCCGTGTTTGGAGTGATATTTGCTTTGCTGGTATATCATTATTGATTGCGAGAAGAACACCACCGTGGGCGACTGGGTTACGTTGTAAATCCTTTCGAAATATTGAAAAACCTGTAAGGGAGAATGGGATCTCAGCTGAGAGTTTAGTTTCTTGCAGGCATATAGCTGCCAGTCCCCTGGATCTTATAAAAGCCTGGAGATCCCGGCGCTAGTGCGAATTTCACGACAGTTCCACTGCAGAAACGTGTTAATGATGGGGGTGGAAGTTAGGGTGAGCGCCTACCAGAGCAGCTACTTGCTATTTCCAGTATGGGCCTCCTTGCCTATAGGTTTTCTTTGGGGGCGCAGAGGGCACCCCACTTAGCCTGGGTCGAGCCGATGCCCCAGGCCTAGATGTCCCTATTGATGCTGCTCGGGCTTTAGAAGGTTGTGGCTGGCCTGGAGGAGTCCCGGATGCCACACGTTTGGTGGGAGATCTTCCCCTAGTGCTATCCTCCCTCCGTGACCCCTCAAACTGCTTCCTGACAGCCGCAACCGACGTCGGCGGCGGTGGGGGTGGCGGAGGTGGCTGATTATCGGACAGAGGAGAAAAGGCAGGAGTAGAGGGCTGGCCGTCAACAGAGATTTCAACGGGGGGCTGGACTGGGGACGGCAGTTGACGTCGCTTCCCACCCCTGCCCACCGTCGTCCAGCCCTCAGTCGCTTGAGGGGGGTCAGGCTCCGGTGTCGCCAAAGGCACCCTTTGCCTCGGAGTGGCGGGAGTCTCAGACGGGGTGATGGGGGCAGGAGTGGTCCCCTGCTCTCCGCCCCCACCCCAGCCGGGGCCACGGGTGGTGGGGGAGGGGCGGGAGGGATGGGTGGAGGAGGTGCCGCCTCCGGCTGTGATGTCGGGGCGGCGGCCTGGCCAGAAAAGACCAGCCCCATCCTCCCTGCCAGGCGGATAAAGTCCGCCAGGGTCAGGGAACGGATGACCTCCTCCGGGATCATCCGCGGTGTCGGCGTCCTTGAAGACGCCGCTACGGTGGGTGCTGTACTACGTACTGCCTCTGCATAAGAACTCCGAGGGTGGGAGGCCTCGTAGGTATCCTTTGCAGCTCTGAATGGGATGCGCTTTGTAACCATAATGGAAAGTATTTCTTTTTCTGTCTTCATACGTGGACAATTTTTGTCGCCTGCTGAATGGGGTCCCTCACAGTTTATGCAAAACAGTTCACGTGCATCGCATTCCCTTCCATCGTGCTCGCTTGTTCCGCATCGTTCACACACTTTCTTTCCTTTGCAGAATTTGGCTGTGTGTCCGTAGCGCTGGCAGGAGAAGCATCGCATTGGGTTGGGGACATAGGGTCTAACTCGGACTTTAACATAACCTACATTCACATCTGTTGGTAGGTCCACACTATCGAACGTCAATATCAAAGTATCTGTCTCCTCAAGGATCCCTCCTACTTTTCGTCGTACTCTCCTCGCTTCCACTACCCCGCTTTCCGTGAGTCCATCTACTATCTCCTCTTCAGAAACTCCTTTCAGATCAAAACATGTAATGACACCCTTTGAAAAGTTCTTAGTCTTGTGTGGTACGATAGTGACATACACAGTTACTACTTTCCTCTGGCCAGCCTCTCGCTTTGTGTATCTGAGTTCGGTTATATCAAGTGCACGCTGTGCGTCTGCAGAACTACTGAGCTCCACCTCCAGGACACCGTCCCGAAGGCAGCTTCATCGCATCACCTTACCCAGTCGGTCGCATGCCTCCTTGCGTTGGAACGGTGAAAGTGACGATAGGGTGGAGTCCACACCCCGAATCATCACAACTCGTGGATGGGAGGGCTTCGGAGTGACCCTTTGAGAGCCGGCAGTTTCGTTCTCACCACCCCGATGGGGGAGGGGAGGGGAAGGGTTTGCGGTGTTGAGTGTATCCATGAGAAAGTTATTAAATTCAGCCAGCCACGTGCGCCCCCTTCCGACGAGGGTGCTACGAGGCGAGACGACGCACGGGCTGGCTATACGGGGGAAACGCCGCCGTTACAGAGGGGGGAGAGAGACTCACCAAACCCCCACTGCCCCAACGACGGTCCCCCCTTGCACCTAGCTTAGACGACCCCGGGCGGGGCCCGGACACCCCACCCTCCCCGGGTGAAGTTGGGACCTCACCCAAGGAGGGAGGAGCAGCCGAGCCCCACCAAAGGCCGACAGACTTTTACAATGCTGCTTCTCTTGTCGATGCCCTCAAGAGTTCCCCGCCCTTGCGGAAATCCAGACCAAAGTAGTGTTGCTAGAGGACGACGAACGAACACAGCGCCTCCCTCAGCTCAGCTACCAGGACTCCTTCATCCCGGGGTACGGGTCGGTGCGCAACTCACCTTAAAAAGACAGGCGCCCTCGCACGGCCTCATCGGAGCAGGCGACTACCACCTGCTCGTCACAAATGATTCCCGGCTGGTCCGAGAGAAGCGAGCCCCCGGCCCGCAGGGCCGGCGATTAGAGGGATCCAATCGCCAGCCACACGAGCCGGAGGTCCACATACACCCAGACCATCCAGGAATCATAGGCACGTGCAAGGACGCCCATGATACTGGGATAATGTGGGTAACTGGGAAGTTATGAGTTGGAAAAGGAAGAGGGTCGGTCTGTGCTGTCCAGCCCAGACACGCGCCGCACGCGACCGAGGTGTCCACACTCAAGACGAGCAAGAGTGCACACACCCCCGCCACCCGCGGAGACACGCCGGGCCAGACAACGCAGACAGTGGGCAGGAGGGATGTTTAGGAGTGGACAGAAAGGATACGGGTGGAAAGGCATGGAGAGACAAGGAAATAAGAAAAGAAGAGGAAAAGGAACAAGGAGTTGGTGGGATTTGAATTTAGGAAGGCCAAGAAAGGATGAGGATGGCAGTTTCGATTTAGCCTCTCGCCCGAAGGCGGGAGGCGAAACCCATCCTGCCAACTGGGGTCGCGGGTGTCGTCACATCCCGTACCCAATTATCCATGTGCCGGACCAGTCAGCAGGTGCCAACAAGTCCAGCAGATGAAAATCGGTCCCCTGCGGGGGATAACATGCTTCTGCCCGACCGGTGCACGGCAGTGTCCCGGTGGCACGGTACCAGTGAAATAGGCCAGCTGGTCTGGTTCAGCCCAGTCGCCTGACAAACGCAGAGTATGGTAGGATTACTATCCTACAGCTCTCATAGTACCGAAAGTGACTAAGACCAGCCGCCTAATAAGTGACTAACACCAGTCTTTGGCCGCAAAATACCGTCACGCCCAGCAGCCGAAACAACCGTGTCACACTGAGTCAGATTATGTATAAAGAAATCACGGCGGAAACAACGAAGTTTTTTCTCGACACTGGCAATCTCACACTCACATTCCAACTATGTGATCTACGAAATACTAAGTTGGAGCCCTCTTTTCAAATGGTAAATTTCTACCACACTTTTTCGTTAAATAATCGGGAATCTTACTTCTCATGTTTGTCATATCAAGCTTGGTTTCTTTCGATAGACTTATCTATGAACAAAGTGATACTGCCATCGGGAACAAGAGTTCGTGACCACTGATCTGTGCCCGCAACACTATTAAGTTCGGTATCTACCCTGGTCCATAAGATGCCGCCGATCCATTCATATTGTCGATGTTTTAAAGATACACATAATCGCGCAATAATCATTAGTTATTCAAGGTTTAATGACCCATAAATCAATCAGCAATTCCAAGTCGCCGCGCCAGACTCTAACTCATACTGCTGTTGCATTTCAATGAGTTGAACTTTTCAAGGGGGCGTCATCGACCTTTCCGGGGGTGCCGAGGGTTGATCGGGGGTGAGGGGGAAGTGCAATACAAGTGCCGGGCGGATAACTGGGGGAGGGGCAAATACCCCCTTAGCCCTCCGCCCTGGATTCGCCTACAACGACAGTATTATTGAGAAAGAACAACCACCTTGGATTCCCCTCACATTCCTCACTCAAAACAAGCTAGACGTGAAAGATTTTAGCTGAGGAAGTCATTTGCGTCCGAATTTTAGGAAAATAATTCTCAGTCACAGAAATGTCACCAAACTAGGACTTAAGGATCCGCATATTTGCAAACCTGTGTGAAACTACACGGGAATTATGCAACGATCCGTTCGGCGGCCCCCTGCACATAAGCTGAAGCTGTGAGCAGCGCCCCCTTCTGTTCTGTCCCGGATGACGTCTGGTCCACGGCCGTGGCGGACCACATTCGCTCAGTGGGCGGAATCGTCCGGGTGACGTCAAATGACATCAGCTCCACCACCACGATACACTATCGGCTACAGATATAATCGTTTAGATCTAGCCACTCGACGGCGTCTCGATTACTCATCTGCGAGCGTGCTGCCCTGAAGTAGGAAAATGGTCCACATATTGGCAGAACTGATGCTAGAGGTCAGCTACGCAACTCCT
Source organism: Lepas anatifera (assembly GCA_034440635.1). Lineage (NCBI taxonomy): Eukaryota > Metazoa > Arthropoda > Thecostraca > Lepadidae > Lepas > Lepas anatifera. Next base: position 230,871 of record JAOTON010000203.1, read on the forward strand.
GCGACGACAGCGACCTTACCAATTCGCTCTGGTCATCTAAATTCTGAGTTATTTGGCATGGATTCGGGGATATCTTGCGGTCTTAAAGACAGTGCGGGCCGCAAGAACGCAATGGAGAGCCCACATTTACGTTCTTTTAAGAGTTTGTAGTGTTCCGTGAGCGGAGACTACATATTGCCCCGCACACTACCCGCTATCCCTTTCTGAAAATCTCAGTAATATACTTTCTATTTCTGATTTCCATCAAAAGAATGAATCCACTAACACGCACCCCGCTGGGGTCCCTGGCATGACGCGCCCCGCTAGGGGGGCGTATTTCACCCCTCTCCATATCTCATTTCCCAGGAAAGCTAAAGACAAATTATGGACGGCGTTCGAAAGCTCTTCACGAGACGAAGAAAAATTCTAGGAAGGATTTTTATGTCAGGTCAATATTGAGGTCAGCATAGGTCAAAGAAGGTTCCATAGGCTTACAACAGGGCAGTGTACTTAAATACGTTTACACCTCTACATATCTACTCAGCAAACCTAGAGCAAATATTTATGCATCATTGGATTCCTCTCATCATGGTGAATCGAATGATGTATAATATGACCTTTATAGGTCAAATTGTGAAAATTACCTGACCTCGAGCTAGGTCAGGGTCACAGGGTGACCTGGTATGGTCATGCTGCATATCAATCGACTCCTCGTGACAATGTAAGCACAACGCAAGCAAAAATAAGAGCTTTATCTCAATTCAGTCAGAAGTTATTGGCAAAACAATCACTGCATGCTTCTGTGACCTGACATGACTTTTCAGAGTTCAGATGGTCAAAAACTCAAGTTCATGGTCAAGATCGTGGTAAGAATACACGGTGTGAGGATTTCCAGCTTTATCATCCAGTATTTACTGAAAACGGGCCCTTTCAATTTTTCACCATAGACTTATAATGGGGTGACCAAAATGTTGAACCCACCTTAAGTCAACAATATCGAAATTCCGAGATAGCAGATTTGTAGACCCTAATGACCTTATCATATTGCGAAAGTTTCAAACTGATCGGTTGGCAGATGTTCCTTAGACGCCGCTTCAAACTCGTGATTTTAGGTTTTGAGGTCGGGTCACTAGACGTTGGATAGCTCCTTGACCGGACATGACCTGACCTAAAAAAATTGGTCAGATGCGTGAAATTGATCAGGGATAAGGTGCTGTAAGTTTCGTTGTTCTGCATCTCTTTGTTTTTGCGTTATCTGGGGAAAACCAGGAGGGGAGCGAATTCCCCCCCCAGCGAGGCACGTATTAACAACGGGTTCATTGGAAAGGGAGAGATCGGCGCTCCTGCGCCAGCCGCGCTGACAGTTCCTCGAAACGCCCCGGTCCAGAGCACCTTTAAAGTGTTGCTTCCCACCTATCCCACACGCAAAATTGAAATATCCCCTAAAATGCTCCATGCCCCATCCCCCCCACTCCCTCACCCCACCCCAATGCGATTTTGCGCTCGATCTTTATATAGACGATAGATTTGAAAATCTGAGATTGTACGTGGGCAGTGCATGGAATCAGCACTTTTACCCAATTATTCAATCAAATATGGCCTATGCTACGGCTACGTTGCATTACGTGACGGTACACTTATTTTTGAACCCAATCTACGCTATGGAATAAAGTTTCGGTGTTCATAAGGGTTGCATTCATATGGAACTTTAGCTAAGGCAATTAAAAAATCGTCATAGTAAGATATCCACGGCTTTATCACTAAAATTAACTATATGTATTGTGCGTTTGGCAGATATCGTCGGGGTGCCGAAAAATTACATAAAATTAAATAGCTCAGCAAAAGCGCAATGCTTACTTTTCAGCATACCATACTCGTATCCTCCGAATAGAAGGTGCCCGACGCACACATTCTGGCAAACCCATCGCGCGTCTTCCGGCCGGCGGCATCGATGAGATACCGCTAACTGCGATTGGTTGCAATGTCTCTTATAAACATGCTTACTTCAGATTCAAAATCATCACTGTTTGACAGTGATGATGGGCCTGAAATGCTCTGTATGGCCCTGAAATTCATTATTCCCGGGATGCGATCGTTAAGGCGGCACCGTCTAGCCTCTTTTCTTGCACATCAAAGCCTGGGGGTCCAATCGGACCCCGTACTATCTCGAGAACCGGATGCGTTCCGGAAAAAAATTGAAACGGTGCTGGAAGCGCCTTCCCGTCTTCAAATCTAGAGCCAAATTTGAGCCATATCTATTGACCGTGATGTCAGAGCGGGCCAAAATGGGACAAATTTAGACCCGTTTAGAAAATCCCTTAAAACTCGGGAACCATGAGACCTGCAACAAAACAAAAGACACCAAGGTATTCGTCTGAACCCAAGGATTCGAATGCTATGCGGCATGACCTTGTAACGTTACATCATGACATTGACCATAGGCCAAGGTCAAATAATGACCTTTCAATGTCATGTGGAAAGAAGATTGCACCATATCATTTTTTCGGAGTAGATAAGTTACCGTATCCCAAAACCTCGGTATTCATGTATTACTCACACTTCAACACTATTGAGGTGGCTTTTAAAGTGAGTTTCGAACCTGGCAACATACCTCCATGATGCTTGGAGTGCTATATCGGACGGTTGCCAGACAGACGCCATTTACACGGACTTTTCGGCCGCATTTCAGAGCGTGAATCATGAATTATTGTTACACAAACTACGAAACTCGTACCACTTGAACGGAAAAATTATCGATTGGTTCGTTTCGCATCTATCCGGCAGGGTACAGAGAGTCATTGTGAATGGGCAAACATCAGACTGGAGAAATGTGACGTCGGGAGTACCGGAAGGTGCGCTTTTAGCGCCCTTAATGTTCGCAATGTACATTAACGATCTACCTGGAGTAGTTTCATCCCGTTGTGTCATGTTCGCTGACGACGTCAAATTGTACCGTAGAATTACATGTGAGGCTGACTGTGAGGAACTTCAGAAGGATGTCAATTACCTGTGTACGTGGTCGAATACCTGGAGGCTGAATCTCAACCCAGCCAAGTGTGTTGCATTCACCATGAGTATCAAAACCCGACCTATCCAGCATGCATATACTGTTGACCAAACATACTTGGAGCGTGTTTCTAAAGTATGTGATCTAGGCATATTGTTGGACTCAAAATTGAATTTTTCTTCGCACATAAATAAGGTTGTCTGTAAAGCTAACAGAGCTCTAGGCCTAATGATTCGTTCATTTCAAAAAAACATTCCCGGACGGAAATTTAACCATAAAACATTACTTGCTACGTACTTCGCAAACGTATGGTCTATAATGGAATATGGCAGCGTGGCCTGGAATGGCGCTGCCAAAACCCACATAGACCGTATTGAACGGGTTCAGCATAAATTTTTGATTTGGCTTGCGTCGAAATCGGTCTCTATCACCACAGAACAATCCCTCTCGTATCCAAATCTTCTTGAAAAATATAAACTAAAATGCATGCGGGATAGGTATAACCAACACGACATCATGTTTCTAAAAAATCTGTATAATGGTCGAATTGACTCTTCGTTTTTACTGGCATGTTTTCCTCTACGTGTTCCAAATCGCGCCACTCGGCAAAGGACACTGTTTTATGAAGAGTTTGCTCGCGTTGAAACCGTGAGGAACGGAATTTTTAGAAGAGTTGTTCGCCGAGTGAATGACTTGATCACCAGGAAACCAGATGTTGACTTTTTAAATTCACCAGCATCATCTATTAAAGCCATCTTATTGAGACATGACTAGCATTTGCGCAGCCGAGTGGAGAATCATGTTAGCGAACTCCATTTTCATCATTTGTATGTCATTTTGTCATGATTGTACCTGCATCTAGTCATTTTGTTTGATTTCTAATGCTTTTGTCTTCTTAGTGGTATTATTATTTATGCTCGCTCATTGTAAATAACCATGTGTTTTAGCTGCTTGACTTCACCTGTCAGTGGGCACCGCCTGTTGGTGATATATATTAATAAATAAATAAATAAATAAATAAATAAATGTCGCGAGTATGACGTGATGGAAGGAAGGAGATGGTAAGGATGAGGAAAGCTGAGGATAACGAGGATGGGATTCTATCTGAACGGGTCGCTGCAACCACAGGCGCTTGCGCTCACAGCCCCCAGGTAAAGTAAGGATACGGACAATGGTTACCCGTAAAAAATAACATAATCGTACTCACACTTGGAACTTTTAAACTAAGATAATATGAGGGAGAAAATGTTTGATTTTTCGGCTTCGATTCATATTGTCTTCGATCTGATAAATTTCGTTTCTTGTGCTCCATCTTCCCGTGACAGTGTTGATTTCCGTGCTTCAGTATTGTTCACTTCTTGCGTTTTTTTTCAACCTCCAGTCCTGATGCTTTCTTTCACAAAACTTACTTTTACTTCTTCTCTAAGAATTCGCCATCCTGAAATATTTCAATCCTACCGCCGCAGCTTTTTTCTTGAAGTGGCTCACAAAAACACGCGAAACGCAACGGAATATCAAGAAGAAAGATAAGCAGCCGAAAGACGATAGTAGACAAAAAGTGATTATTTACCTCTTATTTGTATCTTCTAGCTTGCGTCAAAGACGGTCGAGGTGAATGAAGATTAGCACATCATGTAGCCAAAAGAATGCATCATTCACCAGTATATCTTTGCTAATTTTGAATTAAAACCAATGCGAAATGATATGCAGTTAAAACTAGTTGTGATTCTGTATAGGCACGAATACGACATACTACAATTGTTATGGATATTGTTTCGTATATACCACCGCTGCGTTTTCGGCCGCAGTCCAGCCAATGATCGGCCAGGGGGGATAGTTCGGCGCGCTCAGTCGCATGTCGGATATTTGCCGTGTTCCTTCGGACGGATGCCTTTTGGTCGGCCTGTTTCTCCCACGTAAGAATGGCATAAAGTCTCTATGCATAAAGTCTCAATGGCATAAAGTCTCATAAACACCCCCTTTGCTATCTCATTACTTAATAGGATCTTTAGCTCTAACAAATATGTTGCGGAGCGTTGGCCGCAATTTGTGGCCCAGCTTTATACCGCAAGGAGCGAGAACCCAACCTATTCTTTTTTGAGTTTCCTCACGTAGGGGACACCGATATATGTTGGGCTACGTTCTTGTCCCCCAGCTTCTGAAGATATCGTTGATGTTGTACCTGATGTTGCTTCCTTTGGTTTTAGGGCAAGTTGAATGTATCCTCCGGCGTAACCGTTTTCTGTGAAGACTTCTCCTAAGAAGTCAGGCTCTTCTGCTTTTGGATCATCATCATCGCAGATGGTGCTAACCCGGCGAGACAGGCACTTGAGCTCACTCGGTTTTATGGAATTCGTGTGATGTGAGTCTGCTTTTATATACAGACTGGACGCTGTCTGTTTGCGGGAGCTTTCGTTTTCAAACGACTCTGATTTTTGGATACTTCTACATCCACGAAAGCCAGCTTCCCATCTTCCTCCACTTCTGGTGAAATATATGTTGCGGATTGCTGCGTTTGTATTGATAAAATTCTTCCAGTTTTTATAAGTCGTGTTGCCAAATTGAAACAATCATCGACGTCCCGCCTCCCGTACTTGGGTTTCAGTGGGGCTGTGGAGAGAAGACGCTCTTTTAAAGCCTCCATATATCCGTTTGCCAATGCAACAGAGAGGCCAAGTCCAATGGGCGCACCTTCCAACTGAAGGAAGAATTTTCCCTGACACTGGAAATAACAGCAGTTGACACATTACTTCATGAGAGTTCTAAGGGAGTCCTCAAATAGTTCGCACCGCTCGCTTAGGGTATCGCCTTCTTAAAGCTTTGCACAGGCTTCCTTTCTGGCGTCACCAACTGGAACTCTTGTAAAAAGGGAAACCACATCAAAACTAACCAAAATTTGGCAACACGGCTTATAAAAACTGGAAGAATTTCATCAATGCATCAACGCAGCATTCCGCAACATAGTTTCTCCAGAGAAGTGGAGGAGCTGGCTTTCGTGGATGAGTAAGTATCAAAATATCAGAGTCGTTTGAAGACGAAAGTTTCCGCAGACAGCGTCTAATCTGTATCTAAGAACAGACATCACACGAATTCCATAAAACCGAGTGTGCTCAAGTGCCTGTCTCGCCGGGTTACCACCATCTGTGATGACGATGTTTCAAAAGCAGAAGAACCTGACTTCTTACGAGAAGTCTTCACAGAAAACGGTTACGCCGGAGGATACATTCAACTTGCCCTAAAACCAAAGGAAGCAATATCAGCAGGTACAGAATCAACGACATCTTGAAGAGCTGGGGGACAAGAACGTAGCCCAACATATATCGGTGTCCCCTACGTGAGGGGTTTAGTGAAAGAATAGGTCGGGTTCTCACTCCCCACGGTAAGCGGCTGGGCCACAAATCGCGGTCAACGCTCCGCAACATATGAGACTTCATGCCATTGTGGGGCTTCTTACGTGGGAGAAACAGGCCGACCAGAAAGCGTCCGTCAGCAGGAACACTTGACAAACATACGACATGCGACTGAGCGCGCCGAACTATCCCCCTGCCCAAACATTGGCTGAACTGCGGCAAGACTTCAACCCTAGCAAAGTGGTCACTGGCGATCGAGCCACATTGGTTAAGAGGTCAGTGCGAGAGTCGATCAAAATTAGGACGAGTAGGCCATCCCTTAACCAGGGAGTGTGGGAGTTCACCCTGAACCCGATATGGGATAGTGTTTCTTTTTAAACGACTGCATTTTGCGAGAAACTGAGGGATCGTGGCGTTTTTTATACACGTTTTTTTGTCAGCTCGTCCTCTTTTGCCATATTTGTTATAACTCTTGAAAAGTATATCCCATTGTACCGAAGTACAGGGTATACATTATATTTACATCTTTTTACCTCGTGTTTGTCCGAAATGTTCACCAATTCTATAAACCTGGGACCGAATACAAAGCTATCATAATTATCTTCATATCATATTGTAGCATTGTATTTTCTACATGTTATGCGATAAATAAATTGCCTTCACCCGGTATACACAAGATATATAGAACACAACACATTAACGATATTCTTAGAAATCAGTTTCAGCGAGGCTCCATGATAGGAGCATCATGAACAAATATTTTTCCAGTGGAGCCTTGCTAAAGACGTCACGTTTTTATGAAATATTAAGCTTTTTGGCCTCCTCACAATACTTCAAAAACACACTATGAATCAGGGGCGTGTCATCCCATGTTAATTTCCCTATGCCGGCCGGTCTATTGACCGTGACGTCACTGGCTGATTTTTTGCTGATTGGCTGCCGCCGTCGCCATGGAAACTGGTCGCCGGTGCCGCTGCTTGCTTTCATACATTTTGTCTTATCGCTTGCAGGTAGTGTAGATAGGAACTCCACGGGAGGATTTTGATGTATTTTCGCCAATATTTTTTGTACAGTTTCATATATTTCTGTTGAAGGATTTCGTTCATTTTTAAGAAAGATTGCGTTCGTTTTCAATGCAGGCTGATACTGTCCAGATTTGAATTGCTGATACAAAGTTAAGGCATCAATCCATTACTAATATTACATTTTAAAAGCATTAGCCAGCAATTTCCCTTGTTGGGATAAGCAACCGTCAATCGTCGTGCAAGTATCGTCATGTCTGCAAAGGACCTGAAATGCATTCTCCAGCCTGCTGCCTGACTACATATCTTAGAGTACTACATATCTGACTACTAGACTTATAGAGCTCAAAAGTTGAAGTGAGGTGACCTTGGTTGTCCTCGCCTGGTGACCTGACTTTGGGTGACCCGGGATAACAATTTTCAGGGATGGTGGGAAAATGATGAGGTGAGAGATAGAGCCCTCAACCGCGGTGCTGCGTTTCGTCGTTTTTCTGCTATCTCGAAAAAACTTTAGGGGGGCCATCGATGGCCCCGGTGGGGCGAGGGTTAAATCTATCCAAATCAATCGTGTTTTGGCTACTTCCATGACATTTTGGTGACATTTTCTATTTTTCGGTTTTAATCGAGTTTTCCTTCTCCGCCAATGATTTATTTGCATTTCAATTGAATCAAAGATGCCCAAAAAATGATATAAGCGAAGATATAGTAAGTTTTTAGGTTACGTTAAAAAGTGCCCTTTTTCCCCGGGGTGCCCCCAAAGTTGGTGTGCCCCCCCCATACGAAAGCTCTGGCTGCGCCCCTGTCCGCTACTGTACCTACCTGAATACAACATTCAAAACATGAAAAGAAAGAGGTAGTCAATTATTATGTATTTCCACAGGAAATATTGAATTTCAAAAAATGGTTTTACGCTGTGCGGTGGCCACCTGGAGAAATACCGCGAAGGACAAGTATATATATTTCTTCAGATTACCAAAGAAATGTAACTCAGAGAGCAGCATGGGCAAAAAGATGCGACAGAAAGAAGTCATTTGGCATTGACTGTGCAAGAATTTGTTCCGACCATTTCCTACACACAGATTTTTGTCCATTTAAAATTAAATCCACCTTACTACCTGACGTGAAACCCTGGCTCAGGGATGGTGTCATTCCGAGCCAAAAACTGTGATCGAGCCATCCAGGGTAAGTACATACCAGAACGCACAGCTGTATTTGAAAAATTCAATTTAAAGGAAGTGGTGTTGCATCTAGCCCTGTTACCCCGTCATCTAATATTGCGTATTGAATATAGCAAACCACATACCAAGCCGTCGTGAGAGCAAAATATTTTCAAAACAAGAGGCCATGGTAACATGGTGAGCTTTTGGGAGCTTTGAGGCGATTACAGTTTTAATTAAGTGGCTTGTTGTCGCATCTAGTTTTTTAGTTGGATTTGCCTTCTTGTCTATGGGTTTGTATTCTTTTGTTATATTTTCTGCCTTGGACATGTAATCCTTAATAAATAGGGCTATACGAGTTTCATCTTCAAAGGAGAATTGCCGCCGTAGTTTAAAAAAAGTGCAAAACCTCTTCCTCAAAAACGGCTATCCACCCAACAAGATCTCTGCAACACCGAAAAATGGAATTCATAAGTTCACCAGACGTACCAGAGGCCAAAACAGTCCTTCAAAACAGAAGAAACAACAGAATATATACATTCGCTTGCCCTTCATAGATGATCACTTGATCAGCTCAGTAGGTCTGTAAATCAAATCGTTCGTTCGACCAACCTAGGGATTGAAATTGCATGGTATTCGGGCCCATCACTAAAATCTAAACTCGTTAGGTCAGCGCTTAGCCCTCCCCATTGTCCTGGTAATAAGCGCTGTCACACATGCGAAAACGGCTTGAAGGCAAAATACAGCATCAAGAACGGAGTTTACAAAATCTCGTGTCGTTCCAGTGCCTCCGAATTTTACATGGGTGAAAGTTCACGTCCTGTAAGGGAAAAGTTTAATGAACACCTGAGCGATGCCCGTCTTCGACGTCTAAATACACTCTTGGGAGAATATATGATAAATTTTCACCCAGCCATGGAACCGAAAGATACTAACGACAACTTTTCCATAGAAATTCTTACTACTACCAAGGACAACGCAGACCTCAAAATTGCTGAGGCAATCCACATTCGAGAACTAAAACCCACTATGAACAGTGTAATTTACCCGTGGAAATTAATTTGATTCAGTGGCATCGCAGTTGTCGCATTAAACCTCTCCAAAAAACAAAAAAACAAAAACAAAATGTATTACCATGTTCCTTGCGTTTATTTTTCACCCCTTTAAGAATTAAGTTTTCCGGACTGTATACCATGTATACTGTGTCACGATGTTGGATTTTTTGTGCTGATATTTCTGTAGCAATTTTACCACTCAAATAAGATGGCGGAAGCCGAAACTTGTCGGGTTTTGTAATACAACTAAAAAAGTATAAATTCATTTTTCCTGGTCAAGGCGTTCATAATATATTAATCTAAGTGCTAACTGATAATGAAAAACCAGGAAATCGATTTTTCTATTAGATTAACAATTAATCGATAAAAATGTGTGCACTTTCTGGCTTGGAGTTACGACGCTGGCTGACTAGACTGTGAATGAGGTGTATTCAGTGCATTCATTGATTATACCTCGGAATCCATAAATCGTTGAGTGATATTGGGGATGTAGGTGCCCAGGTGTATACAGCAATTGCAAAGTTAAGGTACCCAGAAGTGTCAGAGAATATTTTCAGCGGCCCCAAATGGCAGATGATTTCCTGCATCCTAGGCCGACTGAACAGAAAGTGATTCCCGGCTGGGACAATTCGAACGGAGCGAACCAAAGAAATATGAAAACAGACTTGGTTGATTCACCATTGAAACAGGGAGAATGGGAGGTAAATGCTTGCGCGGCCGATTTCCTCGTGCAGTATTCTCATGCTTTCAACATGACTAGAAAATGGTCAGTGTTAATAGTGTTTTTGAGCCTACTGTTCAAGTTATTGCAGATTCGGTTTTTTGGATCACAACGTTACTACTTGGACGCAATATGCACACTAATGTTTATATCATTACCTGATCTCGCTCTAGTTGGGATGGGGTATGAGCGTACCGGAGGTATATAACGTTGGAATACTGGGGGATGGGGAGGCGCCCGAGTGTGTATAGGTCTTTTTATGTCCGCTTGTGCACAATTTAAACTGTATCTGACCGATCGAAGGTCGTTTTATCTGATACTAACGTGACAGAGGTACATGTTGTGCATCGTGTTCCAGTGTTCATGAAGTAAGTGTTGAGTTTCCAACAATATTACCAAAATTGTACATCCACCATGTTTCACCTGAAATACGGAACGAGGTCACTGTGGACACCGTCATATTTAAAAGATTTGTCGATCGGGGTTTTCCTGCTCAAATGTGGTATTATATTGAGACGGGAAAGTGCAACAAAACTTAATGGCCCATTTCCAAGCGCTTGGGGGATTTCTTTCATCATCATGATGCTTCTCACCTTGCTCATGGTCTATAGAGGGATCCCACACCTCTCCCCCTAAAATGCAGTCTTGGATCCGCGTCTGACCCCGGCCGATGCGGCCGGGGTCAGGGGACGGGGCGTTGGCCCGGGCAGCTAAGGAATGCATAGCACCAGAGCAGTATCTTTGTCCGCACGGACGTGGATTAAAGACAATTAAATTTATCACAAAAGTAAAAGCTGCGCCGATTTACTTACAGCAATTGTCCATTTAACCACCTAGTAGGTGCCCTCGTGCAAATCTTGCATTGCTTTGATGCTCTTCCAATATCATACATGATCTGTAGCTTGTACTAAATTTCCGATATTCTAAACGGGTTTTTCGTGTATGCCACTCTTAACAGTGACCGAAAAAAGCCAGGACAGAGTTGGACCCATACTTTCATGGGAAGGAGGGGGTCAGGGGGCCTCAAAACCACCAAACTTAACCCACGAATAGCTTCTACTAAAAAATTGCGGGGCCCTAATTGAGGGTGCGGGCTTGCACCCCCTTGACCCCCTCCTTGTCTCCACCACTGCGCCAGAGTTTTCATTCGTTGATTTTGGGGTTTTTCGGGCCATTTATTTTGTACCTATTTTGACTTGTGTCATAAGAATTGTGGATAACACCTGCTAATTACTTTTAATGAAATTATTTGAAATCAGTTATTTTAAAACAACTTACTCTTATGTTATAAAATGACTGCAATTCCAAAAGTCAGGAACTGCCACAGCAGAAAAATCAACCAGTGACGTCACACGTGCGTTGACCAAATGAACCAAAAACAACGCCCGGACGATTTTACCTGTAGTTATAAGGCCTTGCTATTAATAAAACCTTATTGCATGACAAAATGAAGGTGGGAGTCCGGGGCTGCACCTGCATATTCATTGTCATGTAATAAGTGTTTGTTCTATAAATGACGTTATTTCCAAGTCTTTTGAGGTCAGAAAACTTTATATTTCTTTTAAAAAATGTCTCACGTTCAATCAGCGCTCAGACAATTAAATCGACACCTTTTTCTTGCAATGAAGATGGGGGACTGATGTCAATTTTTAACCAAATGTCGAGTTTCCCGCACCTGTTTAAGATTTGTATCCTTGCCTCCTCTCCAGTTTTGCTTAATCTTCTTTTCCGCCAGCCAATTTTCTGATAGCCGTCGTATTTACAGGATCGACAGTATGTCCGACAAGGTACATTTTCACCACACGCACATGAGGATGGTTTAGAAAATGTAAAACACGGAACCTCCTTTTTCTGACCGACGAGCTTTAAGTTCATGGACCGAACACATAGTATCGACCCGCTATGCAGAAGAATGCGGCACCGGGCGTCTTCACGAGAAGACCACCAGGGACTCTCGAAGGGATAGAGTTGAGGTGTAGCGCGGCTATGCACCGGCCACTCTACTACTACGCTAATACCGAAGCGGATCAGCCTAAACCCAGAGGCTACCCGCTAAGTAACCTCCGGGGATAGGAAAGCAGTTAAGCGAGAAACTGGGGGATCGTTATGTTTTTATAGACGTGTTATTGTTCTGTTAATATGAAAGGCACTTTGTAAGCTGGCCCTCTTTCGCCATATTCGAGAGGTATGTCCAATGGGGTTGATGCGTCAAAAAACCGATTTTTTTATTTTGCCTGTGAACAGGTGAAATAGAGCAAATTTGCAAAATATGTTAATAATGAAATATGTGCATTTTCTTTATTATTCATACATTAAGCTCTTATTCTGACGTCACAGTGTATACCTTGCAATTCTTTGGCACTCCGTAATGTTAAATCAATGTAAAACAGGTATTTGCTTGAGAATTTTACCTGGAAATACGTTGGATGAAAAATTAACCAAATGTATTAATAACTAGATAAAACTTCAGGCTTTAACATACGTTGTTCACAACACGTAGAAAAAAATGTTGTATTGCCAAAAGAGGGGCTCCAATTTGACCTCTGTCTCGAACAGACCTGCATCTTCACTGATAGAGTATGTGGTATTCATAAACGAGATCTTCCCTAAAAGAAAATGAATGAAAAATAGAAGAGGCAAATTTTCATCAGGCTAACTCCCGCAATCTTTCAGCGGTGACTGCAAGTATGTTGGCCGATTTTTTATCAAGATCAGAGTTTCAGCTCTCTGAAGTACGTGAAACAAAGATTCAGAGTGGCTTTCGACGACGCGTACTCCTCCGATCTGCTGCGCAAGTGTGACAAGTTCTGGCGGGAGTTTGTGTGGCCCACCATGCATCGATTCGCTTCAACGTGATGAAGGACGATACCAGTATGGTGTTGATGATCTGAGATTGACGATGATGATGATAGCCATGGTAATGATACTAAGGAAATGGTAGTAGTGATAAAGTGGCGATGGCTGTGCTGATGACGACTGATGATGGCGGTGATAATGTTGGCAGGTATCTCTATTGTTTTGCATTAGACCGTCCCCCATGGACATCCCGAAAGCTTGTTAGCTCAATAACACGAAAAATATAATTTGATTAATATATTGAGACTGACCGACAACACTCCAATATAACATCACTAATATTCACACTACAATAACTATAATTCATTATAATAACTATATAATTATAATAACTATGATCTGATATATAATAGCTATATATTATATTAACACTCTTTCAGTCGTGGATGGCAAGACCACTGGCCCAACCACCTTCAGTGGTCCGATCGGGAAGTCAATCGCTGGAGCTGTGCACCGACTGAAGACTGCAGACTTCCCAATTATCCCGTACAGCGACTTCCCGGAGATCCCTCCGTCAACAGAGCACAGCCTCAGCAACGACCTAAAACTGCTCTATCTCTGCGCTTTTGCGACATGGCAAGTTGTGCATGGCACGCTGGCATACAGCTCAGAGCCGCCTTCTTCGCCTGTACATGCTGCATGCACAACCCTCTGCAGATCTGACCACTCTGGCATGCTACATTGTCTGCGTGTATGTGCCAGTAGTGATGGCGATCAAATACAGGCCAGACGTGTTTGATGCCCTGGTGCACATCTGCGACTCACTTCGCCACCAGCGAGATCACTTTGATGGCGAGGCACTGGACGTGATGATAAAAAACACCAAGCGAAACTCGTACATGACGCACCCAGAGAACGTGTTGCTGGCCATGCTAGGCGACCAGAAGGCTGATGTCGGAGCTGAAGGAGTGCAACTCAACCAAACTATTCGCTCGACACTCTCTCGGACTTTCGACACCACGAACACCAACCGACCAGCGCGTCCAATCCGCCCACCTGCTCTAAACGCTGCTGCTACCAAATACAGAGCTGGTGGATGTGCGGGAACTGGTGGACGACGGTGCTGACATCGAGCCGCCCTCAACCAGAGCCATGCCAGACACGGACCCGGAGAATTTTCTGCTGGAACAGCTTATCACTGGTGTACCCCCACACACTCAGTTAGCCGAGAGGGCGATCAAAGAAACCACAGAAGCCGCAGCTGGGGCGTTCCATGACAAATCGACAAATCGATGGGTTAAAATAACACCCTCATATCTCAGATTTTCATGAAAATTTGGGACTAGGGTTCTCAGTGGCGCTGAAAACGACTGTGTTATTTTTAGTCTCGTCCGGATAATGGTTTCAGAGTTATAGCCTCGGGCAGTCCAGCATCGGACGCGTGCATCGGATTTTTCGCTTGAGTTTTTAGCCATTTAAATTAAACGTACTCCTTCAAGAGGTTACATGAAAATAATAACAAAAGTCTGAACAATACAAATATGTAAGTTTAATTATATTAATTGGCACGAATATGTATAAAATATAATTCCAAACTTTTGCAAAGATAAGCATACATATTTCCTATGTTTTTACTGACTTCAAAACAACTTCATGTAAAAGAGCATTGTTTAAACTACATATAATGCCAATAAAAAGAATGGAGACTACAGAGCAAAATCAGTAACGAGCACTGCAGACCAAGCCCAACACCGTCGCCGGCCACTCAGCCTGCAGTCGGCACGCCGCCTAGACGCGTCCGGTTGGAAGTTGGGTAACGGGGAGGGGAGAACTGAGCAAGGCTGCGCTCGATGACATTGCGAATGAACTAGATGTGGTGTGGAGGCTACTATTGCGAACATAAAAATTTGAGCCGTTCCGAAAAAATGAACGTATTACCAGAACATTCGGAACAATTCCGACACTCTGGTGCATTTGGTGGAAAATGTAGTGGGAGGATTATGCGTCAGAAGCCGCCAACTGCTTTTGATCCACGCCAACAACTGCTTTTCGATCATATGAGATTAAGACATGATACTTTATTTAAGATCTGACCCACGGATCAGATGAACGACTCAATCACATGGTGCCATTCAACTTCACAGATTCAATTTAAGACTAGAACCTTCTGTCCCTCATCATTCGAGAGCTTATGGACAATAACGGTCTTCGAATTAGCCGGTACGAACTTGTGAATCTTTAATGTTCCTTTTCTCGCGACTGCTTTATTGAAACCTTTTCTGCACTCAGTAGCTAATTCAAGTACTTTTTGTTGAAGCATTTTGGGTAGAGATCGAGGCAGGCAATGGAACACTGATTTCCGTGTCCCCTTCCAAGCATGTTTGCTGAGATCGTAAGGGGATGGGTAACCCTCCTGCCAGTAAAGGTGGTCCGGGGCCTCATATCAGCGCGTGTTAAAAAGCACACCGGAGAGGAGCCTCGGAGGCCCCCACCTACTTTTTTCTAGGTGGCTGGAGAACCCTTCGTGGCCAAAAAACGTTATTTCACTGCGTTTGGGAAAATTCAATGGCACGTCGATTGGTCAAATAACCTTGAAAACCGGCCCCAATTTTGTTATTATAGGCTTTCAAAGTTAAACCCTTTATTTTGAGATCGCTGCAATTGCGCGGTTGCAACAGTTCGCGTGCATCAAAGACCAACTGGCAACGTTATAGCGCCAAATAAAACGAGAGTATATGTCAATTTCACTCGTCATTTTTTTCTAAAAGATCCGCCACCCCATTTTAATAGGCAGCCAGGCGTGCCCCACCGTGATCCCAGCGACAACAGCACCCTTACGTTAGCACCAGAAACATAAAATTAAACGAGTCGCGGCACGCCCTGCTAGGAAATGAAGCAAAAACATAAGATAGCAAAACAACTGTGTTACTATTTAAGGAATTGTTATAAAAAAGGTTGCTTAAAGAAAGCTTCTGTAAAATGTTACAGAAGCCTCGACCATTAACCCACTGTTAATAAAAGAGAGAGACTGGTCACACATAATCGTATAGTGTTAGTGCTCATTTCCATGCAGACTACCCCATGCGGATCTAAGTTAGTAATTCCCTGGAACCTAGCAGACAAGTAGACGAACTACTAACATCTACCAGGAAACAAGGGCTGACTGAGGGGGATTTTTTTTAGATGATGATGAGGTGATAGTGACTTAAGATGTGAGCATGATTTTTGCGAGTCCCACGTGGGAAAACCACAGTGCGGACTACCACTGCGTGCTGAAACACTTTTTATGATGATGAGGTGAGGGTGACTTAAGATGAGAGCATGATATTTTGTGTGTCAAGCGTGGAAACACCACAGTCGTCTGACCTAGGGTGCTGAACCACAGACATGTTTAATATACGTTACAAGTAACGTCTTTAGAACCTGTTCTAGATGCTGAGGAGAGGGTTACATATGAAAGCATGATTACGCATGTGAGAACCCCACTCTATAACCCCCTGAGGCCAGTAAGCGAGGAAAACCCTGTTGCTCACCGGCCGTCAAAGGCAAATAAAGGAAGCTCATGCTTTACCAAAGATACATATTTCCTCATTAACATAATCGGCCAGATGTCATGTCGACAAGAAAAGAGAGAATACAAGAGAAGATTCGCGTCCACACTTACTTACGATGATCTCCAGGAGAAATGAAATCCTTTCAAATGATGATGAGGTGAGAGTGACTTTTGATGTGGGCATGATTTTTTGGGAAATACCACAGTGCAGGCTAAATAGATAATATATAATGTAATATAGATAATATAAAAAACCATAATATACATTTCATGAAGGTCAAGGTCACACTTCAAGGCCATACCAGCATTCTCAAAGTCATTGGTGCGGTGCTTCCGGTCGCATGGCGTTACCCAGTATGACGTATATTATGCTACGATGTCATAGTTAAGATAAATCAATGTTAAGTTCAAGGTCACAGGTCAAATCAAAATGTCATGGGTAAAGGTCAATGTTAATTTCCCGTCCAACGGTTGCTATGGTGCAAGTCATGGTGTAAATAAGGGGAAAATGTCATATTGTGACGTCTTAGGTCAATGACCTTGAATGACCTTAACCCCAAAAATTGAGTTTACAATTCTTGGGACGTTCTCACTATGACTTGCTCTGTTTTTAGTGCATTCTGGACTACTTTGAGCTTAACCATGGCATTTCCGGATGAATACCCAGCACGGCTAATAAATATTTGACCTTTATGACCTCGTCTGAACTTACTGACCTAGGTCAATTAAGATCGGTCATAATATAGATTTCAATAGTTCCAACCCAGTCCCCAACCGGAGTTTTTCTAAGCCTCCTAGTTTCAGAGAGCTCAGGGGGGCTACCACTCCACCCCCTCCAGTGCCCGTAAGTGTCGGGCACCTCTCCTGTGCAGGTGTTAAGGGATGTGACATTGATTACAATTTATTGTTTTAAATACATCCTTATCCTCATTGCCGACCAATTCCACCATTGACACCTTTTTCGTTACCAGAGACGTTTGATAGGTGCAGCGACGCCGGGCCGCGCTGGCGCACGAACCTCACAAAAGTGGGGATTGGGACGTTTGGTAGCTCAGATCTCGCTTTCTCTTAAAGTCTCCATTCTTTTTATTACTGAATGTTATAGAGAAAAGTATAAAGAGTAATTTGAGCCCAAAAAAGTTTAAAATATTTCATAGGAAAATAGTTTTTATATATTTTGAAAAATTGAAGAATGTATAATATATTTAAGATTAAATTTTTTGAATTATATTTTTAATGAGCTAGAATCCGTAATTCGTCCTTAAGATACCCAGATTAAGTTTTTATGACATTTGTTGAAGCA
Organism: Lepas anatifera; assembly: GCA_034440635.1. NCBI lineage: Eukaryota > Metazoa > Arthropoda > Thecostraca > Lepadidae > Lepas > Lepas anatifera. Next base: position 248,814 of record JAOTON010000203.1, read on the forward strand.
TACAGGTAAAATGCCGTCTTTAAAAAAGGCATGCAAGTGGGTATGGTCAAAATGCCTGAGGCTATAATTTTCAAACCGTAAGTCAGGGAGGAAAATGAATACAAAAATCGTGATCAGCTCCATCAATAGCCCCCTGACAAAAAATACACCGAAATCTGCGACATGAGGGTGTTATCGACTTGTCGATTTGTCGTGGAATGCCCCAGCTGCCGTCTCAGGACCAGATCGCCAGGATGGACTGTCTCTCGACAAAAGAGCGTTTCGAAACAAGCAGGGTGGCCAAGTCACTAAGAGGAGATATTAGAAGAATGTTTATGATTGAGATCATAGATATTGTGTACTTGTGCCGAGACACTGTGTTCTGGAAAGGTGACAGCTCCAGGTTACAACTGCAATATTTCACCTGTTTGGTTTGAAAACTATTCAATTATCTAAGATGTAATCTACAAACCAATTCATGTCCAAATAAGCAACAAACTGAAATTATTTTTCATTAGACACTAGCCAAATAAACAGACATGTGGAATACATGGGCATTTGAGGAAGCAGATTATGTAAAAGTACCCATTTGTTAAGTACACTTCAAACTGGTTGAATTATGTAATTGAGGTCATAGCTTGTTAGAATAGCTAGTTATCACGGGCATAGGTATGGCATACATAATATTTTTGTGTGAAATATGGTAAGATTGTACTCATGGACCCGTATTTTGGCCCAGTATTACGATTTCTACAGAAAACCGATAATTTCACCTATTTGAAAAAATCTGAACTGCTAGTTCACTAGAATTCCGCTAGGTGGTGAAGACCAAAACCACACCAGAACAAATAAAAATGTAGGCGCTGTAATTGCCGTAAAACCACGGTGTTACCTAGAAGTGCTCTTAGGTATGGCTGTGAATGATGGTTTTCAAGTTGGTTGGACCTCTGATCGTATTCCGACAAAGATACGTTGTTTCCTTAATTGTCGATTTATTTGCACCTGGCGTTGTGAACAGGTGATGCAACTTAGCCAAATCTCCAACACTCTCTTGTCTGTTCTTGACCTTACAAGTCCTTCATCACTCTACTGACATGCTATCTTCTGCGGCACTGTGGGCGTCTGCCTCACTATGAGCTGAGCTCATCAGTCTGTACTCACATCTGCTGATCTGTGGCTGTCCTTGCACACACACAAGTATCTATACCACTACACTCTCTCTCACTGTCTCTGCATGTCTCTCTAAAGTCTCTCAGCTGCTCTGGGCTGACTCGGCATAATACTGCCTAGTACTACGGTGCAACACTGCAACTCTGCAACTGTCAGCTACACACTCTCTATCTGAGGGACGCTTAGTTAGTTAAGGGCTTTTTATAAGGCGTTCTGTGCAAAGCACCTTTGCCCGCCTATAAAGTGTGGGTGAGAATTTTCCGGGAGGGGTGTTTACTTTAATGTCGCAGAACAAAGGGACGAATCTTATTTCAAAAATAAGATTCGTCTTATCTTATCTATAAAATCTTATTTCAAGGAATGGGTCGCGAAGTGTAGCAACACTTGCGAGGGAAGGGGATTGCTACGGCAGAGATGCCGAGCCTGGGGCACAGGTAGGATTTAAAAGGGTACGTGAAGAGTCTTGCCAGCGTAAAGATTAGTTTTTTTGAATTTTGTTCCTTGTTATCGAATAACCGGTTGCTTACGTTACTCGAGTTCCTCCATTGAAAAAGAATAATTTTGGGTTATTAGAAATACCCGCAAGCACCATGACGTGATGCCGCGGGTCTTTATCCTGCAACCAGGAGGTGAGGTTACAGCACCCTCTCTGGCTGGGTAGCCGCTGCGTAGAGGAAGAGAGAAGGGTAATAGAACAGATAGAGTGTTAGGGAGGGGTGTGAGTTGGTTAGTTGTTAGTCTTAGATGTGGTTAGTATAGTTAGTAGTCCTTAAGTTAGGGTTAGTTGGTTAGCAAATATGAACGGATGGTTAGGTAGGGTTAGGTGGTTAGTTGAACTTTTTTTGGTTTTGTTTTTTTTTGTTTTTTTTTGTTTTTTTTTGTTTTTTTCCTATGGTGGGAGTTATTCTGAGTCTACCATACCTCAGGACCAGACAGTTAAAACCTAGTTTGAAGCACCTATTGTTTAAATTTGTCAGAGGGACGTTTCTAGTGTAATTATTTCTAATATGAGGGGTGCTATTCGGATGCAGGTATTTTCCATACCTGCCACCATAGACGTTCAGATAAAGCTCTCGAGCCTAGAAGCCTTCAGGAATGTAAAGAGCTTGTCCAGCAGCTCAGGGTGATCATTGCCGAGAAGAGTGGAAAGGTTTACTGGGATGTTTCTGTTGCGGCAATAATCTAGCATGGGCTGCCTATGGGCGTCGTGCTGGGGACAGTCGATGAGGATATGGTAGGGATTTTCCATGGCAGAGCAGGTACCACAGGTACCTACACGCCCATAGGCATTTAATTTGGTGTGTCCGCTTCTGAGTCTGGTCAGGATGACCTCACGCCGACGACTGTTTTGGTTGGAGCTGGGCCAGTAGCCGATGTTAGGCTTGATATGGAATAAATGGGCGCTGTGGTTAGTGGTCCAGTCATTTTGGATGTACTTCCGGATATGGTTCTGGAGGAGAGCTTTGCTATCGTCTCCGGACCATTTGAGAGGTGCGACCTCTCTGAGTTCAAGAGACTTTTTGGCCTGTTCGTCGGCTTTTTCATTTCCGAGAATTTTGCAGTGGCCTGGGATCCAAAGAAAGGAGACATCTGGGATATCGTCGATACCCTTCTGGATGTCTGCTATTACGTGATGGCTGGGGTTGACTACGTTATTGATAGCTTGCAAGACAGATTTAGAGTCTGAACAGATGACGGCTGAATTAATATTTAGGGTTCTGATCTGGACTAGTGTATCTAGAATGGCGACAGCCTCGGCAGTAAAGATTGAGCAGTTGTCCGGAAGTCGTTTTTGGAGGCAAATATTTTGCCCCCAGATGCCGAGGCCTACTTTTTCGCCTATTTTAGAGCCGTCGGTGAAAATGAAGGTTTTGCCAGTGTTGTTAGACTGGAACTCTAAGAATTTCTGGGAGATCTCCTCTGTGGTGAGGTTGTCTTTGCGTGTGGTGAAAAGAAACTCGACTTTGGGCTGTTTGCGAGTCCAAAAGCGGGAGAGTGGGGGTTTGCCTATTGCTTCTGGAATCGCAAGGTTCAGGGTTTCCAGGGTCTTAGCTACTCTATTCTTAAATGGAGGCCAGGTTGTCCGATTAGTTTTTGATACACGTCCAGGGTGGGCGAAACATTGTTTCGCCGGGTGATTTTCGGTAGATTGGACCTTGATATAGTAAGAGATAAGCTGGGAGTGGCGTCTTGTTTGGAGAGGGCACAGCCCACTGTCCACTAACAAACTGGTGATGGGGGATTCTCTGAGCGCGCCTGTGGCTGCCCGGATACTTGCGTTTTGGATGCGCTCTAGCTTTAGCTTATTAGTGTTGTTCGTTGAGTCAAAGACGAACGAATTATATTCGAGTATGGGCCGGATCATGGACTTGTAGAGCATGAGCAGGGTCTTTCGATCCCCGCCGTACTCTGTTCCGCCGAGCATGCGGAGGATATTGACTCGTTTTTGACAGCTAGAGACGACTTTGGTAATATGCTCGTTAAAACTAAGGCGGGTATCAAGGATGACGCCTAAGAATTTGAAGCTTTTCGCGCATTCAATGGGTTTGCCTGAGATTTGGAGCTGAGGAACAGCGTGTCTCACACCTGGCCTGGCAAAGACTACGACTGATGACTTTTCGGCCGAGAGTGATAGACCCATTGAATTGCACCAAGCATGGATGTCGTCGAGACTACCCTGCAATTCGGTAGTCGCGGTTTTGAATTCTGGTTGACTGCGCCGCCTGGTGTCGACCGGAGTGGATTTCCAAATAGCGACATCATCTGCAAATAAGGAGTACTTAACTCCAGGCGGTAGCTTTTTGGAAAAAATGTCATTGATCATGACTAGGAAGAGGGTCGGAGATAAAACGCTACCCTGGGGTGTGCCCTGGTCTTGAGATGTCAGATAGGAAAAGGTGGTGCCGCAGCGCACTTTGAATTTTCTGTCTGAGGGACGCTAGCTCAGCGCTCCTTATATACGCCGAGTCGGCAGGCTTGGTTACATACACCGACCAATCACAACACAATACGTCATAGGCGACAGAGTATGGTTCGATGCACTGGTCTGGAGGCTGATGAAATGCTGATGCAATCCAAGGCCAGACAGTGGCGTGACACCAGCGTCAGATCTTGTGAGCCATTGAACGTTCGATACGTCATAGGGCGTTGGCTGGGGTGCATCGCACGATGGACCCGTGGTCATGAACCGACAGGCTACTGCGCAGTAACGGGCAGAGCTCTTTGTCTGAGTGCGACTGCACTTATAATGGGAGGGGGACGAGAAATGAATATGCATACTAGAGGACCATTAATTATCGCGTCATTTAGCAATTAAAGTGAAGTAGTTAATAAATTTTCGTTACATCACAGCGCGAGGTCCTTTGAATGAACTTTTGGATTGTTGTCTAAAATTTTCCTTCACCAGATCTGATTCTGTTTATAGGCATCTCAATATTTGAAGCATGATATATTTTACATTTAAACATTTAAGCAATACGGTTACATGAGTGAGTTGAACATCTGCACACTATAACATACTATAACTAGTTGATTACGTAAAACATTCTTCTTCAACACCGTTCATAATCTACACGTCAAAGTCCACATCTGATCCGGCAACTGCCATTGTTGAATCAAAACTGTCTACCGGGAAGTTCTGGTTGATGTAGTACACTACTTCAGGGGCAGCGTCAGGAGCAGCGACGTTGGTATCGGCAGCAGCGTTGGCGATTGTTTCGGCAGCGATGTTGGTTTCGTCAGCGGTGACCGTTTCGGCAGCGGTGTGATTGTGAGCGGCGGAGCTGTTGTTGGCAGCGGTGTTGGTGGTTGTTGGGACACTGGTGTTGGTTGGTCCCCAACAGCCAGGTCGTATCCTTTGGGGCACGACTTCGTTTGCTGACTTCCAGTACTGTCATGAGATGCGGACAGGTACGTAGTCTTCAAGGATCCAACTGGCGCAGGCCATGGGATGTCCTGCCCACTTCACTAATAAGTGAACTTGCCCATCGTTGTCGTGGTAGTGGTCCACGGCAAACTGAATGGCTGGGATAGCTGGAGTGGTGTTCATGCTGCTTGTTGGATGACTGGTGACTGACTGATTGATGCTAATGGTTGAGTCTGAGCTTTTTATTCCACCCGAAGACATGTCAGTGGGATTGCTGCTGACTGCATTTCCGCTGGTGTTGATGTTGATGCTGCTGAGCTCGGTGCTGGTATCGGGGAGGATTGGGAGCGGTTCGGACATGTTGACCTACGTCTGCGTTTTATGATCACAACGGCGGATGCAGAGGCTACTATGACTAACACAATGACTATTGTAGTGCCAGCGATAGGTTTTAAATGGACGCTGAGACGGCTGGATTCCAGGCGCCTTAGCTGGGTACGGAGCTGACTTAGCCGATAGGTATTATGGGGTATGACAGGAAGCGATTCAATAGCGAGAGATAGAGCTTCAGTATTGTTCTCCAAGTCAATGAGAATGTTATGCCACACATCATGGGCGTCAGCTATGTAACTGAATGTACCGGAAAAAGAGATCTCTGAGACGAAGCGTCGAAAGGAAGGGAGCGTGAAGAATTTCGTCTGAGCTGAACAACCGAGTTCTAACTGCAAGTGATTTATGGTTTCAGTGAACATCCTTGTCTCTGTTCCATTTTTACATCTCGTGATAACTTCAAGAGGCTCGGATATTATAATCAACCATTCTCCATTTCCAACATACTGAGCTTTAGGCTTGATGGTTTCCTTACTTGATATTTCCTTATCACAATATCTTTGAATTTTCTCCTTATTTTTGGTGAGCAAGAACGGAAGACACTTGTCTGATTCCTGAACGATTTCAAGCGGTTTTTGCACGGGGTAGAACGGTAGGGTGCTTTTGATGAACACATCCACAGAGTTCTTTTCCAAAATCATATACTTCAGGTTGTCATCTGAGAGAGCAATGTACGAGAAGTCTTCGGTTGTGAACTTTGCAAGATAGTTCTTTCCACTTACAACTTTTGGAGATGCAAGGTTCATAATCTCATAGATTTGAAATCTGTCGCGAACATTTACCAGAGGGATGAAAATATTGACATAGAATCCAAACTCACTTCTGGAAACTGATGTATGACTAAAATAATATTTTTCGATCTCTTCGGGCTGAAACGGTAAAGCAACAGAATTTGGGAGGATGTGACGAATGTTCTCTAGGGTTTTCTGAAACTGAACAGGTTTTAGAAACGATCTTGACAGAATACCATGTTCTGCAAGACTAGAGTGGAGTTCCAAGTCAGACAGGTAACTTTTAGGATCCTGGAGAGATACTAACAGATCATGAAAGATGTCTTCCATTTCGTCTGAAATTTCCGTGTATGCCATCATGGCATTTGAAAGTACACGGGTAAGGTACCTTAATTTTTCATCAAGCGTCTTGGTGTAGTTCATAAGCTTATTCAAAGCTCTACGATTTGTTCTAACCTCTAGAGTGGTCTCATTCAAAATACTAACGTTTTCATCGATGACGTGAATCAGACTTTTCTGATTAGCCTCCAGATATTGAACATGTTTCCGGATGTCTTTGACATCCGTATTGGTGGCGGTTCCAAACAGACTAGACATTACGTCACCAACGAATGGGAGCAGAGATCTTTTCGTTCGAGGCTTGGTAGGGTTATCCAACAGATTGAAAAGTTCGCGCGATCTTTGGATTTCACCATTAAGATAGAACTTCTCTTTGTTCAGGCGGTTGATCAAGAGATTCACGCGGTTGCTTTCAAGCTCATGTTTGTATGTTGCAATTTTCATGTGAAATTTCATATCAAACTGCTCGATTTGCTGGCTCATGTATTTTAGTGCATCCTTTAAGTGTGCCGTATGGACTGGTACATGAATAGTCCAATGATCATAAGAGGCATACATCTGACCTTTGGGTACGAATAACACGTTCGACAGGGTTGTTTGGAGGGCAGTTAGTAGGAGGAGACATATTAGTAACTGTTGAATTCTCATCCTGTAACACACAGAAAACACACATTTAAACACTTGAAACTTATTGTAACTTAAACTAGAACATAACCTAATCACGGCCTTCTAACCATTTGCAGCATCATCTGATCGTATTTGACATCTTGTCAAGTAAACATTATCCAATTGATGAATCCGTTTCATCCAGTATCTGATGATCCCGTCATGTCAAAGTACTCATTTCACTCTCAAGTGAAGAATCCGATTAATAACATCATTACATACTACTTCAACAACATGGCGGCCATTTTCATAAACATATCAACTTTCTGTTGACTGGTTAACACAGTGTCATCCACTGACTTATTCAGCGGGGATCTCAGCTTAACTTCATTTGAATCACCTTTGTCAGGCTTTTCTACGCTATCCTTTACAACAGGTTCATTATGTACAACGTCTACAAGATCTACATCGGCAATATCTACATTTGTACTCCCAATGTCTGATATTTCTGAATCAGACGAGTCATCTGCAGCGATGACTTTATTTGGGGGATAATCATCTTCAAAATCTTCTCATTCTACGTCGCGGTCTCGCTTGACCGGCACGTATGCGGTTGCATCTGGATTGAGATCCGAATCCAATGGTTCACAAACTCTTTTTGCATCCGGTATTGGAGATTCTAAACTACGTTTTGGCTCTCTTTCTCTCTCTTCTCGAATCTGTTTGGCTAATTTCGCCAAAGGAATATCATCCTCCTCGTCTGAGGTAGGGTTATGCATCCGTTTCGCCAACCTTGAAAGCGGAATATCATCCTCATCTTCAGAGGGTACATCAGGTTTTGATTGGCCAGAACAAGAACTGAATTGAGTGTCAGATAGCGCGGGTTCCGAAAATCTAACTGGCACAGGCGTTACATCCATATCATCATCATAAGATAATTTTGAACTGCGAGGGGGCTGAATCCTGATTGGGATCTGAGACTTTGATTTCTCTTCATACTTCTGATTAATATGGGCTGGTTCGTTCGAAATGTTACACCACGGTGTATTGGGGTCAGCACGTCTGAGATTTTGAGCGTTCACGGTTTTAGTACCACCTTCTAGCTGGTGTTTGATGACAAAAGTGACATCACTAAGCGCCTTTACTACACGGTAGTATGGGTTCCAATGTGAGGTTAATTTTGTTGTGGAGCCAGGGGCTGTGGATGGATCACGAAAGTATACCATGTCACCTACTTTGAATTTTACCGACTGTGCTTTTCGATCATAGTACAGTTTACTCTTTTCATGTCCGAGGGATAAGTTATGCCGAACTTCGTGATATGCACGACTAAGATTTTCCAACATGGTGGGGATATAGTCCTCGCCTTGGTATCTATACTTGGGTGACAACAGCGTGTCCATGGGCAAAACAGGGTCACGTCCATGCAAAACGTAAAAGGGGCTGTGTTTTGTTGTTTCGTTTTTGGCAGTACGATACGCCGAAAGAATTGAAGGAAGCTTTGTGTCCCAGTCGCGTTGGTTTTTGCTCACTTACTTTGCCAACATATCATTTTGAACGCGATGGTACCTTTCACAAAGTCCGTTGGACTGAGGGTGATACACAGAAGTTCGAATGTGCTTGATATTAAAGAATGCCGAGATTTGCTCAATTACTACGTTACAGAATTATGTTCCATTGTCCGAAACGATGACACAGGGGCACGCGTGTCGAGGGATGATGTGTTCAATGAGTATTTGAGCGACTGTTTCCGCACTTTTTGAATCAGTGGCGAATGACTCGGGCCAACCAGAAAAAAGATCAACTATGTTAATGATAAACCGATTTCCATTGTAACTCTGAGGGAACGGACCACAAGTATCGATCGCTATCATTTCGAATGGATATTTCGGGATCTGCATGTCCTGAAGGGGTGGTCGTTGCTTTCTGAGTTTCCGCATGTTACATGCTACACAAATTTTCAGATGATTCACTACGTCACGATACATACCAGACCAGTAATAACGAGATCGAAGTTTGTTATACGTTTTGTCGATTCCTAGGTGACCTCCGAAATAACCAGAATGAGTTTCTTCAACTAACGGCTTCTGCAGGAATTTAGGGATGCACAGTTGAAGACCGGGATGAGGGGTACATTTCGAAGTATCTGTAATACGATACAGTTTACAATCCAGCACTACATAACGTTTGGCAACATCACTATGATTTGGATCTGTTGGGTCTTTCAGCATTTTGATTATCTTCTAAATCTCTTCGTCCTCGCTCTGGAGGGTTTCTAAATCAGGATGCTTTGCGAGAAATTCCTGGAATTCTCCTTTGGGTCTGAACTTTCATCAGAAGGGCACGGTTCTACCGTTGAATCCAACTCAACACGGGGTGCATGGTCAGAGTCTATGATATTGACATCCATGGGTTCATCTCTCTGAGGTTCCAATCTAGAGAGGCTATCGGCCAAGGTATTCTGTCTACCAGTGACATATTGGATGTCGCAACCGTATTCATCGAGAATAATAGCCCAGCGTTGAATGCGGGGGTGTCTCATTTCAGCGGTGAACAAATGTTTCAACGGTTTGTGGTCTGTCATAATGGTAAATTTTGAGCCTAGAAGATAGGGACGGAGTTTTTGTACGGCATATACGATGGCGTATCCTTCCTTCTCTATGACAGGCCAATTGAGCTGAGATTTGTTGAGCTGATGTGATAAATATTGTATCACACGTTCACCTTGGTCAGTTTCCTGAACGAGGGCAGCTCCAATTGAATGGTTTGACGCATCAGTGTACAATTTGTACGGCTTTCCGGTATCTGGGTAGGCCAAAATGGGGGCATCTGTCAGAACTACTCTCAAAGTGTCAAATGATTCCTGACATTCGTCGGTCCAGTGGAAGCGTGCGTTTTTCTTTGTTAATTCCGTCAGAAGCTTCGAAATTGTCGCAAAGTTTGAGATGAACCTACGATAATAGGAGCACATACCGATGAATGATCGTACACCTTTCACTGTTGTGGGTGGTTTGAGATCTCGAATGACTTCTACCTTAGACTTGTCTGGCTGAATGCCACTTGCTGAAACTAAATGACCAAGATATTTCACTTCCTGTTTGAGGAAATCACATTTCGACATTTTCAGCTTGAGGCCTGCCTTACGCAGCCTGTTGAACACGTCCTCGATGTGTTCTAGATGCTCTTCAAACGTTTTTGAGAATATGATGTCATCATCGATATACGCGATGGCATATTTGTGTTGTATGCCTTGCAAAACTTTGTTCATGAGTTCCGAAAATAGCGCAGGAGCATTTGTCAATCCAAAAGGAAGCACATTCCAAGAATAAAGTCCCAAAAAACATGTAAAAGCAGTTTTGTCAATTGAGTCCTGATCTGCCATGGCAATTTGCCAATAACCACTTTTCAGGTCTAAAGAGGTGAAGTACTGTGATCCTTCAAGCGATGTTAAGATATCATCAATACGCGGAAGAGGGTAGCTATTTTTGACGGTGATCTGGTTAAGTTTTCGGTAGTCTACGCAGTAGCGCTTTCCACCATCCTTTTTGTCTACAATGACTATGGGACTTGCCCAGGGGCTCTGGCTTGGCTAAATGACTCCTGCTTTTAACAGTTCATCAATGTGATCTTCCACCATTTGCCTTTGGCTAAATGGCAAGACAGTAAGGTCGCTGTTTGATCGGAGCATTGTCTCCAGTGTCGATTTTCATGGTAACCAGATCGGTACGGCCTAAATCAGTCTCGCTTTTAGCAGAGATCCGAATTCCGTTCAATGAGTTGCTCAATTTGATTTTTCTGATGTTCCGGGACATGAGACAGATCCGCTTTTTGAATTTTCATGGCAGGGTCCAGTTCTACTTTTGAGGTTACGTTAACCTGCGCACTTGGTTCTGATGGTTCACTTGATTCACTCTGTTCAACAGCGTTGATTTCAGATGCATCTAGCACCTCAGCAAGTCCTATGACTTGTCTGGACGGCAGCGTGTGATCACGTGTTGTGGTATTCACAATCACGGCTGGCAAGTGACCTTTTTCATTAGGTCTACCCACTGAGTTGAGTAGTATTAGTCCAGGTTCATCACAGAAGTAGGGAGTGTTACTCAATGGTTATATGGCACAGTCCTGATCAATCAGCTGGACACCGTTCACGTACGCTGGAACTTCCACGTACGACTGTGCTGGGATGGTTGTCTTTTCCGGTAGCCTTACCAATGAGGGTGACTGACTGACAGTTTAGATGTTGGGGCCTCAACGGGATCAAACTGTTGTAAATATTCATTGTTTTCCTGCCAAAATCTAACTTGACTCCGAATTCATTAAGGAAGTCGTTGCCTAAGATGCAAGCATGCTTTAGACCTTTGACGATTTGAAATTTGAACTTGCGACAGAATTTTGAAACTTCAACTGGTAGGGTCGCTGTGCCAAAGTTTTTGAGCTTGTGCCCAGTGACAGATTCAAGAGGGGCACAATTTTTGGAGAAGTCCGAAACGTGTCTGGATGAGATTTTGTTAAAGAATTCCTGCGACACGATCGAAATATCAGCACCTATGTCTACAAGAGTGTACGCTTTACGATTTCCAAGGTAGATCCAACACATTGGGGTGTCACGTTTAATGAAACTTCTGGCGATGTTATCCCTAGGACCATTGGGATCTAGGTTTTCCGTCTGTTCCGTTCCGACAACAGATGGACCACTTAGTTTTCCGGCTGCTGAGGGCCAGGAAATGAGGCTTGCTTTGCTCTACATACTCTCTGGGTATGTCCGGCCTTTTCACAAAATGCACAAATTGGACGACCATCATTGGTCCATTGATACCTGCGGGGTGGCTCATTTGATCCTACACCTGGCGGAGCAGTCTGTTGACTCTGAAACTGAGTCCTATGGGGCTGATTTTGCGGTCGCCTTTGCCATTGGTTGGGCTGAGGCTGGCGTTGAAACTGGCGATTGTTTGGTGGGGGCGCCTGAAAATGGCGTTGATTTTGAGGTGGTCCCTGGTATGGGCGTCGAGGTGGGGGTTGACTGTGACTTTGAGGGGGACTGAGAGGTCCAGCTCTTTGATTTTTGCCTACTGTTTTAGCTAACTTCTCGATTTTTGAGCCGACATCCGAGAGACACTTCTCTAGCTTATCGATCCTATCAGCTTGGGCGTCATTTCGAACTACATCTATGTCCATTGGTTCCCCTACATCCAGTTTACCTCTGCAGAGCTCAAAGGTTCGGTCTGTTTGTTGCTCATCACTCGCGAATTTGACAGCGTCCTGCAGTGAACAGAGGTCAAGAACATGTCAGGTTGGCTACCCACATCCCTTGACGCGACCAACATGGCTACCTGAAGTGAAATTAACTTTTGCATGAACTGAGGCTTTAAATGGCTCCCAGAATAACTGTCTTAGTGAGTGAAAAAGTATTCTCAAAAAGTGGAATCATGAAAGTAATTAAATTTACAGTGATTTGGAGACTAATGAATTACATATAGCATACTCTTAGTACCAAACAGCAAAAGGTTAAGTATATGTGCAGTGATTACAAGTTGTGTGTGCTGCAATACAAGCATGCGTCCATTAGCTGAGCATATGAATCAGTCAAAAATGTTATCAAGTACCTAATTAAAAAATACATGAAAATTAATATGTGCTGTCAGAGTCTAGTACCCTTACTGCAACTGCTTGCTATGATCAATCATTGCTTAGATCATCATTGCTAAGATAGCAGGCAACCACCATTTGACTGTAGCAGTCACCATGCTGAGACTTAAGCTACTTGAAGGATACATTCAATTAACATTCTGTTAAAAGAATACATATAATTTAAATATCTCCAATGCATGCAACCAAATATAGGTACTCAGCCAGAGGACAAGTACCTCTTAATACCACAACCATTATCCAGCAAATTCTAGAAATATTGAAGCAGATCAATAAGCAGCACCACATTCACCTGCTGAATGGAAACTTTTGTGGAATCATTACAATTTTGTTAAGTTTGATTTGATAAAATTGACACCAAAACTGCAGGTAGGCACCAAAGAAACCTACCTGCAGTTTACCTGACTTCATGGGCACCAAACAGCATCTAATTTTCTAGGTGCAAAGCCAAAACTTGCAACTCTCATCTCCACAGGTCTACAGTTTTGATATCACGCATGCACATGATGATGATTAAAATGTGTGCTCTTATTGACACCCTCAAATCACACTACTCTCCTGGGCTTTTGAGATCTGGCAGAGTTCACTTTGTCCTGCGTTTCTCTGGCTGCGGCATAATATATAAGAATTGGTAGTGGGTTTACCACTGGCAACAAAACCTCCTATTTTGATTTAGGTCAAAATCTACAGCCTCATAGTAAGATACCCAAACAGCAGCTTCAACAACACGTATATCTGACTGCTTTCTTCTCGCTACTTCCGCGCCAGAAACGCAAAACTTTGTGGTTACCCAAGTGGCTACCTGGTGGTCCCTAATCGTAATTTTCGTTGGCGGCCTGGCTACCAGACCATCTCTAATTCCGCAAAACGAGTCCTCAAGTACAACGTAAGCAGTGCATTTACTATCCTATGCAGAATAATTTCACTATAGATCCTGATATAGATTTTAAATTTTTCTCTTTTTATTCAAAATAAATGGTCAAATTCATATAAAATAATGAATATTACCGTTTTCATGTCATCGCAATTTAGAGTACCTTTTTCTCATGGCTTTATATGGGTCAATTTCGTTGCCGATGTGGCTACCTACCCATCTCTAAATTAGCTGTGAAATAACGCGAGTGAGTAAGGATAAATTATTTGTCACTAATTTGCGTCGTCTGTCACTAAAGTTATAATGTTACCTAAAATCAGTCAAGGTAGCATTGCATATTATGGATAGTTCTTTTTACGTGGCGGTAAGATCGTGGAGATACTTGTTTTGTGCTGGTAAGTGCAATTCTTGATCTCCGTCAAATCTCCGTGATTGGCTACCTAAGTTCTGGTCCTTGAACCTCATTTGGCTACCCACGAGCGTGGGCGAGTTGGCGAGATTCTTGACCTCTGGCAGTGAAGTGAACTTCTTTCTGATCAATGCTCGCGCAAGTCGGTCATCATGTACACCCTTCTGAAAGATTTCCACCAACGTTCTCTGAGAATCGGCACTATTGGGATTGTCGAAAACTTCACTGGCAACGTCCTGGAGACGTTCGGCAAAATTTTGCATGAGTTCGCCTTTCTTTTGCCTAACTTTTTGTAGCTTTTCACGGGCGCAGTATGGATCTTTCAGATCGCTATATCTGTCCCTCAACTCTTTTCTTAGTTCTAGCCATCTGAGATTTGGATTTTCAGTGAGCAGTCTGCAGGCGAATTTTCCTGCGGGTCCACTTAGTGTTCGGGTTGCCAAGATTACCATCCGCTTGTCATCGGCGGTGCAGGCGATTGAATCCATATCCCTAGCCCAATCATGAAATTTGTTGGAGCTCTCTCCCGAAAATGATCTTACATGTTGCGTTAGACCTTGAACTCGGATCTCCATCGAAATGTCTCGCATAGTATCAATCAAAGTGTGTTCAACAGCAGTGGCCATATTGTTAAACAATTTCCAACACAAGTACAATTAGCTAACGAAAATTCAACAGTTTTTAAGGAGAGGGCAAGGAAGCACCTTACTTGTGAGTTTGAAGCGCTGGCCGCTGTATGAAGCACAGGTGGCGATGAAGAGCTGTGTTGAGAAATTTTTCGAGATGTCGAAAAATTTCTAGTAGCGTGGAAAAATAACTTGAAGCGTTGAAAAACTGCTGGAACCGTTGAAAAACTGCTCGAAGCGTTGAAAAACCACTGGAACCGTTGAAAAACTTTTTTCTGAAGTGGAGGTAGACGACAATTGAAGCGGAGAAGTAGGCTGATAACCCGCAGAATTAACGAATTAGTAGAGATGTCGATGAAACTTGAAGAAAACTTGAAGTTCTAGATGAGGTTGTGATAGACTTAAGCTGGATGAAGATTTTTCAGAACCCGTGTAGAGCTCTAAAAACCAGATAGAAGTATTCCTGAGACTGTGCGGATTCCAAAAATATATAGTTTGTATATACTAAAGTTGGATTTTGGTGACACTTCTTTTTCTATGTAGACCTCTAGTAGCGGCCGGGTGGCGCAGTTCGACGGCTGGGGTGAGTCAGCGGCCTTGGGGACGGCTCGGCCGGCGGCGTTGTTCTATGGGTCACCACTGGGGCACACGGCAGTGCAGGATGATTGCGTAATAGCGGCGGCGGAGTCGTATGGTCGGCTACTGGGAAAAACCGTTGATGGCGTTTGTAGGCGTTTTTAAACTTAGAGATGTAATTTTTTCTTGCCAGGGGTGTTTGTAGAGGTAAATCTTGCGAATTAGACGGTAGTTGGGTCTCTGTTGACAAGTTGAGTCTCTGGTGTTTTAGACTCAAAATGAAGTACTGACAGGAGTGTGGATGGTCGATGGTGGCTGGCTAAGTCCAACGATGTATTCTAATGCCCGCTTCACACCGCCAACGTAGCGTACGAGCGGACGGGAGCGGAACGTAACGGGCGAAAAAATACAATACCTGAACTCGGACACTTTCCGTCCGCCTCTACGCTCCGCTCCGTTCTCAGTGTGAAGCGGCAGTCGAAACACCGAACGTTCTGCTGCCTGTTGTTTACGTTTGCGGTTGCCAGATTTCAGGAGCGTAGCGGTGAAAAGATGGAAATATTCATCTTTTGAACGTACATGAGCGGAGCGTAATGAACGTTTGGTTTATTTGAAAAGTGTTTTTAAGTGATTTTGCGCTAATTGTGATTAATCTTTTTAGTGGAATTCCATCAATAAAGCAGGTAAGTTCGTACAATTCAAATTCAATGTTCTTGATACAAGATAAACAAAAACAGTGCTGCTTCTGACCTTGGTTCTGCTTTTCTGAGATGTAAGTAAACAAAAAGGAACTTTAATTTGGCCATCAATGCTTTAGAGGTGCATTTAAGAAAGGAATTGAATTAGTAATGTACAATTACTGAACAACTCGGGCAATCATAGACATAGGCATAGGCGGATCCAGGATTGCCGATCGGGGAGGGCACCTTCCGGGGGGCCCGGAAATAATATTCAATAGAAGTAATATTCAACATCTGAATATTACTGTGTTTAAATGATACTCACCTGATGGTCATTGCCAGGCGCTCAGCCTCGGGAATCGCCGCCCGATAATTCGTGTCCTCCCGATGAAGGCGTGGAGCAACACACTCCAGCAGTTGATCGAACCTCTCTGGAGTCATACGATAGGCTCGATAAAACTCTTCTGGGTTCTGCCTGGCCTCGCGCAGCAGGGTAGCATATTCACCTCTTGAGCTTCGGTGTTGTAGGGATTCCCGTACCCAAATGCGTCTAGGTGGTGGCGCGTCACTACTATCACCAAGCGCCAGCATCAACAAAAGGTCTTCGTCACGCATGTTGATCAACAGCAGCCCACGAACGCAAGAAAGCAGTAAAATCAGTTGAAAAGGCACCCAGATTACTCCCGAGCCCGCGCAGTGTTTAAACAACGACGCACGACGCCTTCCCGAACGTTCCGCTCGCTGTTGTTCCGTTCAGCGTTTGCCAGATCTCCATGACAACCAGTTTTCCCCCCAAATCCCAAGATTTGGTGATACGTTCCAAGATTTCCTTGAGTCTTGGGTTATTGCTTAACTTTCGCCCGTTACGTTCCGCTCCCGTCCGCTCCTACGCTACGTTGGCGGTGTGAAGCGGGCATAAGTCTTGTGGCTTAGAAAAAATTGAAGTTGGTCACGAAGATCCAAACTTGCAATTTTTGAAGTGTAACTTGATCCGATGTAATTCAATCCGGGTCACGAAGCGCCAAATCTTTTTGTTACCTAGAAGTGCTCTTAGGTATGGCTGTGAATGATGGTTTTCAAGTTGGTAGGACCTCTGATCGTATTTCGACAAAGATACGTTGTTTCCTTAATTGTCGATTTATTTGCACCTGGCGTTGTGAACAGGTGATGCAACTTAGCCAAAGCTCCAACACTCTCTTGTCTGTTCTTGACCTTACAAGTCCTTCATCACTCTACTGACATGCTATCTTCTGCGGCACTGTGGGCGTCTGCCTCACTATGAGCTGAGCTCATCAGTCTG
>JAOTON010000205.1:0-95096 GCA_034440635.1 Lepas anatifera
TGTGAGGTGATCTTGACATATAATCCCGGTTATATGGTGTTATGACTTCTACCACTCGGTCTCCAATGCAAGCTAACTGGTCCGACCGCGCGATTACGGCGATCTCAAAATGCAGGTCCTGACTTCAAAAGCCTATAAGTCAAAACATTTTCGACTGATTTTCAGAAAACCTTCATCAAACGACGCGCTATTAAATTATGTTTTAATGTAGCAAAGTATCGTCTTTCGGCGCTACGAGCGGTTCTCCGGCTATCTTGGAAAAACAGGTGGGGAGTGCGCGTGTTAAGGAGGAGCATTATGGGTTACTTTCGCCAGAGCTATACACTTTTTCACTGGTTTCCCAGACAAAGCACGCTGATATTAAGCTATGTAGAAACATAAAATATGCTTTAAAGTGAACAATACTCCAGAAAATAAAAAAATCCTGAAAGTTTCATAACAGTGAAACACCTGTTTGTTGGAACACAATCGGGTGTATGTAACATCGTTTGGTTCTCATCACAACCCAAACAGAAGGGACGTCTTGTGTGGTGTCATATTTCTGTAGGCCAAGGTCAAAGGTTACGCCGGTACTGCACCCCCTCCCCAGTGGGTAACCACCTCAGGCGAGACACGCCGCTGATCAAACCGAGTGAAGCTGCGCTCTGATTGATGAGTGATGGTTCCTTGTTTCTCAAGTTATGAGCAGAATTAGTTGGTGGTGATTGATGCCTGAACGACTTTTTTAAGTCCACTACTCTTTTACAGCCATACACAGTATATTGCATCAACACACTTAAACGTACAAGACAAGCATTTCAGTAGCCCCATCGGATCACGTATCAGTCAGCCCCGGCGCGGGGCCCCTACGTAAGAAGTAGAAGATAGAAAGATGCTTCCAGCGCCTTTCAATCTGTGAAGGGTGGAGGCGCGGTCAAACCCCAGGCGGCGATCGGTACGAAAAGAGCCCATGCAATGTCAGGTTAACTGCTAACGGCCCCCTCCTCCCTTAGATAGCCCGCACGAGCGGTTGTTGCTGAATATGGCTTGGGCCGAGATAAATGATCGGTCGGTATCCGCTTTATTTGCGTGTAAAGGAGCAGCCAGCTGAACAGCAGCGCCGCCCGCATTTCGCTGGGCTGCTGGTCGAACGGCTTCTGGGTGCTGCGTTTCTCGGCCAGAAATAGTCCTAAACTATTGACGTGAATGCGAAGATGACGCGTGGTGCAGGTGGGAGGGTTCCGCCAGAAGCTCAGGACGGGTGAACTAAATTAATGTCCTTGATATTCTCTCTCTCTCTTCTCTGTCTCTCTCTCTCTCTCTCTCTCTCTGTAAGGGGTGAAGGATGGGATTCACGAGACATGCTTTATTAATAAAAAAATTTGGACGCCAGTGATTTAAAACCCTAGATAACCCCCGAAGTCCAAAAATTTCAGGTTGAAGAAAGCGTCCTATGTGGCCACAGAGGCAAAAGCATAAGCAATCGAAACGAATGCACCATCAGTAGAGGTAATTGTGAATAGACGCTTCCTCCATCATGAGGAAAAACCCGGCATGGGTCGTTTCAGCAACTTGATGTTATTTCTGCTCCTTGAAATATTGTCTCCGTTTTAAGTCTCACCGTTTGATGAGATAAATATTTGTTGGGGAGATGTTGTCAGATATGTTCGTTACATTGGCATTTTTGCCAGGACATAATTTCTCACAAGCAAGTGGGTCATGTGGTTCACTGTGATTCTGGCACTTACATTGTCCCGGCATACCTATGCCGCAGTTCATGGGACCATCAGCTTACGGAACAGATACTCTATATTTTTGTCTGTGATGGAAAAGTTACACAAACCAATTACTATAGCAAAATCACTCCGGAGTGTCATTACGCGGAATAGTTTTAACGTCTTCAGTGCTCTTGTCACTGGTTCCTTGCCCTTTCACCAACCCGGTCAACAGAGGTTATGATACTGGCCGGATACGTGGCCGCCCAACATGCTCGTTTTCAGGGCTGTTTTTTTCGGAGGGGAGGTAAGCTTTAAGTTTTGACTACAGCACGAACAGTTATTGTTTTCCTTCTGGACTCAGCCTCCATCTTTTTAAGCACAATATAGAGTGTTGTCTTTACACCTCACTCATCGCCGTGCTGAACGCGAGCTTGCTTAGCCTTCGACATTACCAAGCTCGAATCAACAAGACAAGCGAAGTATGAAAACAGCACTCCTTTTGGGTTTTGAAAAAGATGGCAGTTGAGTCCAGAAGAAGGCAGCAGCTATTCGTGCTGAAGTATTCGTTCTTATTACAGTTTGCCCCAGAAGTCAGTCCAGGCACCGTGCGAGTCGGCCGGTCAGTGTCATCGCGCGTGTGAGCCGAGCTTGCAGCCATCCCAGGTGACTGGGAGATTATTTACGAAGCTGGCGAAGGGGGAAGGAGCAGATTATCAGTACTTTGCTGTGTTATCTGTAACTGAAGTGGATTAATTGATATTTTTGGCAGGTCCTTAACCCTCGCCCCAGTGAGGGACTTGGCACACCTTATCCCTGATCGGTTTTTGCAACTTTTCCGAAAATTTATTGCTCCGGTCGTCTCAAGCTAGAGAACCAGGCTAGATCAAGTGACCGCACCTCCAAAAATTGAGCTAGGCTTGAGCTAGGACAGGGCGTCAAATCCTGCAGTTGGGTGGACTCGAGCCCACGACACCCTGCACATATAGAATGTCAGGCCAAACCAAGCTGGCCTACCGTACCACCAAGAATCCAAAAATGTGTCGGATTGGCATCACCCCAGGCAGGTTTTACCTATTACACACTGCACGCTGAAGAAAATAGCCCCGATCCGGTTTAGCCTGCTGCGCCAGTCCTGCTTGACCCCGTGAATCTGGGTAACTTCCAATAAAGGCAAGCCAGTCTCCTCGTACCCACCGACACATTGCCAAATGTTCGACAGAGTCAAGCATGGCTGGCTACTGGGCAAATTGGGCTGAATTTGCTATTGACGGTAAGTGGTTTAACTTTAATGCGTGCCTATCGAAGCGTGTCAATTTAGTGGAAGGAGGCACTTTGCAAGGATAAATCCCGAACAGAGTGATTGAGGGAATGTTCAATCGTTACAAATGACTTTCTATACCCGTTCAAGGTAAAAACGTGATCCTGTACGCCGGAAACACTCAATTTTAGAACTGAAAAACAAGCAGAAGAATAACATCCATTGGACCCGTAGGTATGCCAGTGGCCTGAAGCCTTTACTTGAAACCGATCACCTCCTTCGAATTTATTTTCCGCGCCGAGCACGCTTCTGCGGTACCGTACTTAGACTCTTCTCCGGCTTTTCACCTCACGCCAATCCCCGGATAACAGAAAAAACAATTCGATACCTTTATTCGCAATTGCATTTTCACCAGAAAAACATGGTTGAAAGAAACACTGAAATCGAACAATTTTTGCGGTGTTAAATTTAAATGACGGATATCCCGGCACCGCCTGGGCTCCTTTCATACACACCACCGGCTGGGAGGTCCGATCGATTCCCCCTACAGCCTTGGGAACCGGGACTGATACGGGAAAAATGGCACGGCGCTGAAAGCGTCTTACCGTCTTCTACTCTGCAGCCGAGTCTGAACCATATCCATTGACCCATGACATCACAGTGGGTCAAAATGGGCCAAACTAGACCCATTTAGAACATTCCTTTTAACTCCGAAACCATTAGACCTAGAACAAAAAGACACCAATGTGTTTGCCTTGACCCAAGAATTTAAACGATATGCGGCATGAGCTTTCAAGGTCAAACCATGAGATTGACCTTAGGTCAAGGTCAAATAATGACCTTTTAAGATCATGCTGTATATCGTTAGAATTCTTGGGTCATTCTCATAACTATGATACCAAATTTACAACTGTATCTAGTTTCGTTTAAAAGTTATAGACACAAGCAGTTCTGAAAATTGTGATCTGTGATGACCTCTCGTGACCTTAGTATTGGCTTGATCTCAAAAAAATTACAGAATGCGGATATTTAGTTCCATGAACTTTCGAATGCTATTTTGAAACTTGATCTATCTCCTCTAGAAGCCGAGTTACACACAGGTTTTGTCAGTCTCATTTTTAGAAGACCAGAAACGTCTTACATGGGCTTAGAAATGGCGTCATAACTCATTGATGTGACCTGACCGGATAAAAATTCTGTCATAAGCTGTCAAATTGATCACCCTACAGGTATTCAAAGCGACGTGCGTTTCATTCAAATTTCCTCGAAATCATTTGCGAAAAACCGAGGGTGGGGGGAAGGGTCCGATCGTATACCCAGGCGGTGAAGGGATATTATTTTAGGAGCATGACGCATCGCATTTTTTTATTCTATGTATAATCTACTAGGCGGTGCCATAATTTACAATAGCCTTAAGAGGCTTTGAAATGTCTTTCATTGCGCAGCAAATGCACTCAAGGAAAAGGCAGCACTAAATGCAGCTGTAGTTACTCTCCAGAATGGCTGCCGCCCCGAGAGGTCCAGTGATTCCTGATTCTGGTCAAACACAAAATAATCAAACCTATACGGATATAGGGTAGAGTGGGGTAACGCGCCCACCTGGGTAAGACGCCTACTAGCATCTACAGACTGATGTAGGAGCTGGAGCCTACATCTATTATTTTTTCTGGTTGCGATCTTTCTGATTTGGTCCTGAGCGTGTTTGGACGCGCCTGGTCTGCTCCAGTAATTTTCAGCAAACATTTGTTGTTTTTGCCCCTCCGGATATAAAAACAAGCTATCTTAAAGTTGCGATTGTACTGTATGCGATTTAGATGCACTCACGGCAATTTGTGAGGCTGAAACAGCGAGTTTGTGCCACATTTTGAAAGCCACTATGCGGCATGGAAACGCCGCAGAATTGAGTAATATTTGTTGCGACGCTGCCGTTGTTACGTGGGTAAGACGCCCATGTGTAGTGCGGAGTAAGACGCCCCAGGCGCCTTACCTCAATATTTGGTAGGAGTTTTACCCAAATGGATGGGTGTGTCCTTAGGATAGGTAGGAAATGGAGGTAGGGCTGCTATTACTATTACCACCATCACGACCACTACTGGTCGTGATGGCGAAGTAGGTTGGGTTAGAAACAAATCACCGTAACAGAAGACATTGAGTTTCAAATATTAGTTCCTATAGCAAACAGGAAAGTTTTTCGCGTTTCCTCTCATTTGGTAATCTTGAAGGGTGGTCTTAAATCACTGAGGGATCCAAATGGGGCTAAAGGGCCGTGGCCCACACCAGAGCCTGAAAAGTATATTTTCCCCCTCAAGGCCAAATTTTGGCCGTTTTTTCGTAAAAATACTACGTTTTCGAGATTTCTTCACGATTTACCCCACCCCCCCGAAACGTTGGTTTGGCCCCTACAAAAGTTGCTCCTGGATCCGCCGATGTATTAAATACCTACCTTCGTCATGGATCTGCTCGAAGCACTGTTTGCATATGGCGATCCCGAACCATCATCGTCGTTAACTACGTTTTCCAGATTATACATTCCCATCCTAATCTTACCTTGACATCCTGTTCCAGAATATGGGAAGACGTACCGAAGAAGAACCACTTGCGGGCAGAATGAACCGGAGGCGCTTTAATGTGCTTTGCGCCCCTAAAATATGTTGGGGCTCTATCTTAAATTGCTTTCGCGTTTTCCGTTGATAGGTAAAAAGCCTACCTGCTTATTTTTGCTGTGTCGGGCCTTAATGCCTCGAATAACTTGCCCACTTTGTCACAACATTATCGTAAAGCGTAATCACAACAATGTTCCCACTTGTTCATGTAACGAGATACAGTATGCGCTGGGTGTTATATGACGGCGTGTTATCCCGGGGCTAGGGCGTTTTACCCCGCTATCGGGGCAAAACGCCTTTTACATGGTCTCAAGAAAAAACAAATTTCGCACACTTCGCATAGTTCTAGAGTCCCAAATTTCTATCCGAGTGTAGACAAAAGATCACAGAACTTAACGAAGAAAACATGACGCAATTCCATCCAGGCAGGATTGGTACAGACCAGAGTTGTGCGACTCGCGAGTCAGAGTCGGAGTTTAACTCAAATTCCGACTCATTCGACTCTGAGATGAGTTGGGTTGAGTCGAAAAATTAGACAAGTGAGTTGAGTTGAGTTTAGTCGGTTCACAACACATCAATGAGTTGAGTTGATTTGAGTTGTGAAGACAGCGAGTCAAATGAGTTGACGAAAAAAGTTGGCTCAACAGGTAAACATGTTGTCAAGTAAGTGTCTGAATTTGTTTACCTTTTGTAAACCTCCTTTAACCTCCTTTAAAACATTTTCCCCAGTGTTTCAATTGTTTAAATCAAAGTTTAGATTTGTTTCAATAAACCAATAATTATATGGTTCAATTGCTTATTTTAAAGGCCCATCCGGTCTGAAGGAATCCCTAGGCACGAATAATACATACACTAAAAAATTAAACAGGTTCCTATCACTGGCTTTAAAGTGGTGGAACGCACTACAAAATACATTTCAAAACTCTAAAAACTTCTCATCTTCAATATTTAATATTACTTATTTACTTTAAACACTCCAACAACCAACACGCGTCGTCGTCGCTGATTGTTGTCGTCAGTGGTGGTTTTCTGAGAATAGTGTGCGCCATTGCTGTCTTTGAAAAACAAATTCAGCCGAGTATGGGTTCAAGCTTAAATAGCCTCAAGGCAAAATGTAAATATCACGTCATAGTTCATGAAGTAATGCAAATATTTATATGCCTACATGCTACATTTATTATTTTGTCCTAAATGCGCCGTCTGTCGCCACCCTTTTGATTTTACCTATTAATAGCAAATACTGCTATTAGCATTGAAAAATTGGACCTTTGATTCGACAAAAATGTTGAGATGTCTTTATTGCAACAATCAGAGGAATTATTTCTTGCTACTGTTTTTGTCTGATCAGAGACCCTTACTTGGCATCTGTGTATATTTGGATAGCTATAATACATTAGCAATTTTCTATGAAATCGTTCTCCAATTTTACTTGAAGAGCGATAGGTATGTATTTTATTAGAGGTTCTGACTGAAGTTGAAAATTTGATTGGGCTTAAAATATGAATATATTTAAATCCAACACATCAACGTTGATAGAATTTTCATTGCTATTGTCCTTTTGTCATATATGGTATACTTTTCCTGGGGTTTGCTGTAATTCTGATAATTAGCAATTGCAACTAGGTAATTATTGCTTAAATTTTGATAAAACTCTTGAGATATAAATTCTAATTTATAAAAATTACCTAGCCTCATTCTTTAACAGAAAAAGCAATACCTATACTGTCCCTACAAATCAAAATACAGTTTATATCATGTTCTTTTAGCTTGAATCTTTTTTGGCAGTATGGAGGCTCAATTTGTTTTGCCTGGTTTGGTGTAACCTTAGCGCTTTTAGCGTCCTTTCCATTTCATTTACTTAGTTTTATATGCAATGCTCCTTTTAGAAGTAATTGCAGCATGTGGTAGCTTTTTTGGGCAGTGACAGTCTGGAAGAATTAATAAGTTATTCATGGTTGCGTGGCAATTCTTAACCAATATTTGAATGCCAATTAATCAATTTTGCTACCATTAATCTTCTGTTTCATATCAAACTTTCTGAACAGCTTGATTTTTGCTGGTTTATTGATTTATTTTTTTATATTTATATATTTATCATGTATTTATTTCATTTTGCAAATGAGTCGAAGTTTGAGTTAAGTTGAGTCGTGAGTTGAGTCAGGGTTGAGTCAGATGAATTTAGCCATGAGTCAGAGTTGAATCGACTCACTGAACTCTTGATCATAAGTTGAGTCGGAGTTGAGTCAACTGCTCTCAGCACTTGAGTTGAGTTGAGTCGACTCAAAAAAAATTTGAAACGCACAACTCTGGTACAGACACATTCTTTAACCTCCCTTAACGTATGCGTACCTCCCTTAACGTATGCGTAACCTCCCTTAACTTCATCCCTTAACGTATGCGTCTTACCCCACTCTACCCTAATTTCTGAAGGACTTCCAGGAACAGAACTGACTGCACGGGGCCACTCAAGTGGAATGTGCTTAAGACAGGAGGCAAACTTCAAGCGACAGTATCCTCACACTCCATTACCCACCGATGCGGAAAATTGAATTGTCTCCGCTTAGTCAAGTATTTCCGACTAGAACACCGCCTGGCTGGGATTTCGAGAAATCCAATAGGAACAGCAGCTCTAGAGCTACACCAAATAGCCGAGGCCATTAGCTTAGCTCAATACGTTCAACTTCGGCGAATGGCCCCGGGGCTCATCTTCAAGAACTGTTGCTTTCCGATTATTGCCAGCTTTTTCAATTGCCACTTCTGGGTGAGACGATAACAGCTGGCCCGCTGGCAAACACCTGACCACTCCCTCTCATCTGGCATTCACTACAGTGAGCTGGCATTCTGCAGGTTTATAAAGCCACACTTGTCTAGCTAACTTACAGCGGCCGAAACCGGCGTATTTCTGGCAAGTTCTAACAAACGCACCATCCACAGATGAAATATTGATATTTTCAGCTCGGTTCTAGAGTCGGCCGCTGTCGCGGCAGCAAAAGTGGAGAGATTTATTCCACTTGAGCGCATCTGCGATTCGCTCGACTGACAGGAACGCGCTCCGTCTGTTTTTGTGGTTGCAACTGCAAGTCAACATCGTTTCAGTCAGCCGCGGCGATCATTTGCGGAGACTGCAGAATAGCCAATTTCCAGACACTGCTGAATATCGAATCTCCCTAAAATCCTTTGAAACTGCGAAATAAAAGTGAAAAAGTGAAAAAAGTGAAACAGAAACCGCCCCAGTAGCTCAGTTGGTAGAGCGTTGGGTTCCGACCCGCTGCTCGGAAGCATGCAGTGGCAGTGCATGTCCAGGCTTGGGATCAGTTCCCCTGAGACGCTCCGGCGCTCAATAGTTTGCCCGACGTAGGTCGGCTGGCAACCGACTGGTGAGAGGGTTACCTGAGCGGGGCGGCCGTCCCTGTGCTTTGTGGGACGTTAAACTTTGGCTTCTAAATTATCCCTTCATTGTGGGAGTTACTCGTTCGGGTGGTGGGGTCGGGGTCTCCGTGACAAGTCCCTTGGGGACTTTAGTGAGACTCCGACTCCAGCACCCGTACTGGGAGCATGTTGGACAAAATTTAGAAAGAAGTAAAATGAGGTCATGAAAATATGAAAACAGAAACACTTGATTTGGAACAGAAGTACAGAATTATTGCGAGTATGCACGTGCGAATGCTCAGGCTGCTTTGCTTTTATTCTGCATGTAAAACCCTGCCATTTTCAGCTTCAGCTCCCGTCAAATGAACAGGGCAGAGCTTGGACAAAATTATGTTTTTCCTGATGGGTACAAATTTTTACTTATAGGCAAAGAAGTTTCCTCATAAAACTAACCTAAGAGTTTTATGGGAAAGAAAATATTTGTCTTCAGCATACAGCAGGGGTATGATAGGGACCATTTTATGATACCTTACTTGATTGAAGGAATTGTTTTCATCTCAAGAGATAACCGTCTCGGTTTTCAAAATATTAAATCTTCTGGTGCCAGGGATTCTCCCCAACTACGTTGGCAATATCTGGCCTCCTCTGACCTTTGTGAAGGGAATACACAGTATTCAACATCAGAAACTAAGAGTGGAATGCAGATAGCCGGTCTTTAAATGGGACCAAGCTGGAAGTCTGACAACTTCACGCCCTGCTGGGAAAAGGATACACGAATACCGGCGCGCCGATCTCCGGTCCAACTTGCATTCGCGGAAAATGCTGACGGCCCACTACGGTTTATGAGAAATAGCCAAAGATTCCAACGGATTAGTTATCTTAAATAAGGTTGAAAAAGTCAAATAGTCAAAAGATTTTTCGAATTATCGGATGTATTAAGATTTTGAAGAAGCATCTTCTGTCGCTCTGCATAGTTTCAATGTTCAAGGTCTGTTGCGATGCCCGGTTGAAAAGTTGGTGGGATTGCCACCCTTGTGGCGCCTGTACTGCAGTCAGTTGTATTTGAAGGGCGTTAAGGGCGCCTGGTGTCCACACGTGGGGCGACTCCACGGCCTAAGTGTGATAACTGCCCTCTTTGCCTCCTTTTTATTCGTACAAGGCGGGGGGCTAGGACTTCCTGATGCGCAAGTTAAATTTAGTGGTGATTTTGGTTGAAGAAGAAAAGAAAAAACAAAGAATCACACCTTTCATCAACCAGAGTTACCGCAAAAAAATATTGTGACGTGAACCTTTGATCAACTTCATAGGTCATACAGAAAAGAAACATAAAAAACTTCAGTAACACACTGCCTGGACGCCTGCGGTGAAACATCGGGAGACAATGTATGTACCTATGTAAAATAAAATCAACCGCAGCCATGTCACTCCTGACGTGAGTTCAAATTTCCTTCCATTCCCATTTGGACCATAAATTTCAGCCGACATCCGTGACGCGCGGTGAGCCGACTCGTCGAATCAGGGAGCGCAGACAGCGGGACTCGAAGCTTCTCAGCGGACAGTACATTCGGCTCCGTCCTCGCCTCGGAAGGCGTCTGTCACTGTCACCACTAGTTTGCCCCGCACAGGAAGAGACCGCTGCTAATAATAGAAGCCGACATGTGAAATGACAGCAGAGACAGTTTCAGAACGCTCTATCCAACATTATTACACATTTCGTGGTTGTAAGTTGTTTAATGAAATGTAGATGGGATTGCGGCGTCTCTTGCAATCAACATAAACGCAATCAACCCGAAGGATCAATACTGTCCGCCAATGCATTCTGAGCATTCTCAGGTCCATTGGAGATTCAAATCATAGGGATTTTTTCGGTTTCGCGATCCATGAATTTTCCGAGCCACAGAGCAATCACACAAATCTGGTGCGATGTCCCGACAGCGCGACACTCTATCATTCGTGAAACGAACATGGGTTATGGCTTATGGAGCACAGCTCTCGAGGCTTCCATGTCAAACGATATTTTCTCGGTGGAAAGAGCTGAACTCCCTCCAACATAAGCCAGCGCTTTGGATAGTGACATTATTTTATCAAATGTATTGTTATGGTTGGCTCAACAAAAATAAAAGGAAACATTTAAAGCTTTACCGCCACTCGGATAATTTCGTCCTCTAGCTGACCACAAATTATGGTGTAAATTCGTGGATATACCTGTGGAATTTAATTATTGCTGAGCAGGCATCCAGCGACCGCCAGCTCTCCCTACTTATGGATAAACTTTGACATATATGAGCGGCTCGACACGGCCCGGCCGAACCGTCACGCTAACAATAAACTTATATCTCTGAAAGACATACCCTGACGGGATCTTCGCCATTTCATTATCTGATCAATGCAGTTATTGACTGGACAATCCAGAGATGGGTGGGGTGCTGGCGAAGCTCGTGACAAGTGCAAAAGCGGAGACACGCTAGATCGTGAAATTGCTGTCATCTTTTATGCCGTAGCTCAGTTTTGACTCATCTGAAGACGATCAAACTTGGTCTGCAGGGAGCCTAAATGCTATAAGCTGAAGGGTGAAGGTCAATTTAAACCCAGGTGAAATCGCGTGCACACGCGTGCATGGGAAAGGAGCGGGCATGTGTTCACCCCATGGTATAATTTAGAAACTATTAACCCATTTGTGATGAAATTTACGGCGAATATTCGGCCTCGTCAAAGACTAAGACACCATTGGCTACATTTAAGATCTTACGCCATGTGCGCATCCCTCTTCGATATCTCAGGAAATACTGGCTCGTTTCCACTCGAATTTGGTATCTGTATTTTCACCAACAAGACATGGCTGAGATTGCAATTATTACCACTGGGGCCTGCATGACTTGCGCACGTGCACGCCCCTTTAATAATTGAATTTTGAAATTTACGGGAAAATTCAAGGATGTGCCACGATATCCCAAGCAGATGTTGTCGCTTGAATTTTGTTTTGAAATATTTTCATAATCGGGTTATACGGTGGACAAAAATCACGTGGTCACGCCCATTTACCATTAACAGACAGCTTCTCCGAGGAAGGGAATACAGTCCTAAATTTTAGTGGTTTGCCCATTACTCCAAAACTATGGGTTGTAGCGACACAAAGTTTCACTACATGGTGCAGAGTCAAACGTCGCACTCTATGGAACACCATGTTTTAGAATCTTTGGCCTCCATAAATGTGCATTGTGGAAAACTGCAAAAACATGTGGGAGCTTTTAAGGTGTCACCACCTTGTGTATTTCCGAAATTATTGACGTGCAACCATAGCTGCATGGGTATCAGCGAGTCAAATCTGCCATCTACCGTAAACACGAGGAAAATTTCAGCGTATTTCTGTGAGGCACGTGCCAGCCTTGATGACAGTCTAGGCAATGCACTGCAAATTTTCTGATTCTGTCCCTTGTTGGGCTATAAATCGCAAATGACGGGCGATAAAAAGGCGAAATGAAAACGATGTAATTTCCACAGGTGTTTGGAAACTTTTAATATTCATACGAAGTCACTTTGAACGTTAACGTTGAAACATAGGCAGAAGGACTAGGATGTCCGAAAGTCCTCTTCTCATGGCCTTAACCACTCTTTGATTTCAATCCGTAGTATAGACTATATTTCTCAGAAGCTAATATATTGAAAAAGACCGAAGAGTCAGCTTTAAAAACATAACTTGACTTTTCCTGTGGATAGTTTTTTTCAACTATGAGCTGTTTGAAGATTTCACTACAAATCTAACCTTTTAGGCCTACAAAACAGCTGCGGAATCGCAATTATCTTGCAGAAAATCTGAATGTCACATTCTTAAGGGTCAGTTACATCAACGATTCGTCCATAATGTTTCTACTTCAAATTTTGTTGCCAAGTACGTGCTTGGCTTTCACCCGCACAGGTGTTTTACTGGTAGTATTCAAATCAACGAGCACGACTTATGGTGCACTTTCAAGCAAACACAGTACGTTTGCTGATTTGGCAAACTATCCCGCTAATTAACTACAAAGTTGATGCACATTTGAGACCCATACCACTTTAAAATTATTATTTTGTAAAGTTTACGGATTCTCGGAATTTACCGGAGCAGTGGTAAAACGTATGCAATGCTTGTAGAACGTAGTGGACTGGGTAAAGGATTGAAAAACTATAAATTCCAGGGATAATTTGTTCCTAAAAAATCATCAGATTTTATACTTGTTTAGCTCGGGGTGTACCGACGCAACAACTACAAGATTCTGCGTTGTCGAGGGGAAGGGAAGGCAAGGGAATTATACTCGCTAGACGTTTAGAGAGATGACCATTTTCTCTATGAAATGGTATATGCATTTTAACGATTCATTCGCTATGCAGTTGCTTCAACACTTGAACACCAATAAAGCGGGGTAGGGGTAATGCCCTCTCGTTGCACCCTGTCTCCTCTCTCAATTGCCCCTGCCTGCCTGCCTGTTTGAACATTGAACATCTGTGAGACACACTATGCTCTGGCTATGACACGCAGCTCTGGCAGACGACACGTGTCTCGCTCTGTGAACATCTGTCCGCCGTTACCACAGCACTTGCCTTTTTCTTGGCGTTGTGCTGTGTGTGCACGCGGGAGGTGCCGTCGACATCAGGCATTCGGGAGACCCAGAGCCGCCACACGATCAGAGAATAGGTCACGCCCATAATGGCGATCGGGGCGAAGAACAGCGCCAGCGTCACCTGCGCAGGGGCGGAGAGTTGAAGACGAGGCAGCAGAACAGAATCAGTCACGAGCAGATCACCTCACAGTGCAATGATAGGGTACTCATTAGCAAACATGCTTCATGTAAAATCAAAAGGCATAAATTTTCTGTGACATATTACAATCGAAAGGCAGATAGGAGTACCACTAGTATGGCTGGTATATAATGCAAAACCAGTTAGACAATATTTTATAAAAATACAGCACCGATACCAGCAGACCGATAACGAACTCAGTACTAGTTTTGAACATTGCCAACCAGGAGGAGGCAAGGTCGCTGAAGTATTTTGAAACATTGTATGAACTAAATATTATCTGATTCGTTTCGGGTTTTGTCGTCAAGGCAACTAAGTACGTCACTGTCCAGCACATCAGCTCTGCTATTTCAAATTTCGTGGATGCTTAGATCGGCGTGAAGAGGAACGGCCAATTCCTACCGTTGAAGTGCTTGTTCTACAGAGTACCTGTTGCAACGCACCATCGTGTAGTAGGCGATCTTGTGCTCGTGCGTCCTCACGCAGTGTCCCGAGGACTGGTCATATCTCCAGGTGACTGTCCAGGTGTCCTGACAGGTGATCTCCAGCACGTCCTTCCACTGTGCCCAAACAGCCAGAGCTTTAGCGCAGTGCAATGGCTACTGGCTACCAGACATGCAATATATCATTATCATGATAGTCAGTTTTAACGTTTCCTCGCCATTCCTGATGAGCTCCGTGACAAGTTCGAGTGATGCCCCAGTCGATCAATAGTCAGTCTCGCAAAAGTTGCAGGCTTAAAAGAACACGATACGGTTGGCAAACTTGCGTCAATAGTGCTAACTCATTATCCAGTGATTTTTTACATATGTTATTAGAACGATGCTATTTTGTTCTTTCATGACATAGTAAGTTTTTCGAAAATGTTTATTTTCTTACGGAACCAAGATCCCATTTTGATAGAAACATCCGATCCAGGCACTCCGGCCCCAATCCAGTCGCCATAACCTCGTGAGACCATGGTACCTGGACCACCATCAGATCCCTGTACCTGAACGGTCATCAGATCCCTGATCCATGTGCGTACCTAGACGGTCAACAGATCTCCCGATCCATGCACCTGGACTAATGGGCGCCACATGACCATTGTTGTCGGCGCGCCCTTAAACACCAACGATGATGATGATGCACCTGGACCGCAATCAGATCCCTGATCTCAGTACCTGGATGGTCACCAGACCCCTGATTTCTGTACCTGGATGGTATCCCTGATCTCAGTACCTGGATGGTCACCAGACTCCTGGTTTCTGTACCTGGATGGTATCCCTGATCTCAGTACCTGGATGGTCACCAGACTCCTGGTTTCTGTACCTGCATGGTCACCAGACTCCTGGTTTCTGTACATGCATGGTCACCAGACCCCTGATTTCTGTACCTGGATGGTATCCCTGATCTTAGTACTTGGATGGTCACCATATCCCTGATCTCAGCACCTGGATGGTCACCGGATCCCTGATCTCAGTACCTGGATGTCATCCCTGATCTCAGTACCTGGATGGTGACCAGGTCCCTGTAGATGAGCAGCGGCAGTGCCACGCAGGCCGAGACCAGCCAGATGAGCCCGATCACCACCGAGGTGCGGAACACACCGCGCAGCCGCCGCGCCTGCAGCGGGAACATCACCGCCGAGAACCGGTCGCACGCGATCGCCGTCAGCGTCAGCACTGACGCCGTCAGCGACGTCACTGTCGACGTCACACCGCAGCGTCATCTGGTGAGACACGCCCGAGGCGTGGCACACGGGAATTTAGGATGTCAGCTGAGAGAGATACGGGCGGCGCTGGAGAGGTGGGGCTGACGGACGTTTAACAGCTGGTCGTTGCCCCGTCAGGAGGGAGCTGCCAGGTAGTGTGTCATAATCTGGATGAATATACGATCCAGTCCGTTTACTGAATAGATGTGATTGGTCGGTGAATTCGGTTTCGTATTTAGTTGTGAATTTGGATTCCGTTTTTTTCCTGTTTCGGCCATTTTTCGGAGACGGATAGGGTTTCAATTGCTAATCATGGTGCGTGAGGTATTGACCTGGATTTGCCGTGGAAAATCGGATCGGATCTGAGCGTTCTTGGTCATGGCATACACTTCTGCCACACAGCTGAACCTCGGCTGCAACCCATACACTGACTATACGACGCGTCGATTGCCCTTTTGTCGATTGCCCTTTTGAGCCCATATTCTAATTTTTCATAACATATTATTTAGTTTCTAACCTGAAAAGAGTTAGCAAAATTTGATGACCTCGTGAAATATCCTAGAAAACTTCCCAAAGCTAAGCTAAGTGGGTGAATAGAAATATCTTACGGCTGTACATCAAACAATGTCAACTTCAAATGTTAAAAGACGACTACATGAAGAAAACACCGTAAAAGATATAATTATGCATCATCTATTTTTCGATAACGTTTTCGCAGTCAGTACGCTTTGGACTAATATCCAGCATAGAGTTCACATTTTAAGATTGCAAATGATTTAATCTGATATACTTCCATCATGTTTATCATTATTTTAGCATTGTTTTCACCAAAATTAGCTGACAATCATTTCACAGCCACCGCCCGAGGCTGATGCTCTACAATTCAGCAGCTGCGTCCTTCACCTATCCCAAATAGCCGACCCTGGTACCGTTCACTGAATGTCCAGTTTCCCGCTGCGGCAGGTACACACACAGAGTCTTCAGCCAAGACCAATGGCGAGTGACGGTAAAGGCCCCGCTCCCTGTCTGGCTGAGAGAGGCCATCCGGCGCCGATACAAAACGCCCAGCGAGCAGCAACGATGCTGACATCTGAAATGAGATTTTTCATCAAGCTGAATTCCAAGGGCCTGCCAGTGTTCCAGTGTTTGTGATTTATGATGTGGTTTCCTGGTAACGTATTTCAGTGAACTGTGAGAACGCCATTGTTTTTTGTTCTCAGGCATATTGTCCAATATATTTCGCACTGTATTTGTTTTTTTTGGGGGGCTGAAAGTGGCATTGCAATGGTAATTATAAGGAAGCTATGTCCCCCTGAGCACTTGCACTGTTGCTTCAGCTGGATACAATCCAGTGGTGGAAGAATAACTCATGTCCCATTCACAGGTGACAAAATCGCCCGCAGAATTATCCAAGACCTCTCTCTTTCTGCCAACAGCCACAACAAAAGCACGTGCCCCAATTGCCACCGGGCTTAGCCTGTAGCATGTTCAACGGCAGACTCTGCCACGTGTGAAGGGCAGAAAGAAGGAACAAAAAGTTCTACAACAACGAGAAATTCGATAAGCAGGAAGCTAACGAAGCCTCAGCTCGGCTGGGCTACATATTTCTTGTAAGGTCGTGACTACAGGTCGATGGGAAACGTTTGATCACCGCGACTTAGTTTGTCAAATCAAGATCTGCTCCATGAAGACCGGTTTAGATACATGCCATTCGTTGACGAGGGGCTCTCGTGAGGGAATGCGATTTTAAGTGTGATCTGCTTATTTCCTCTTGTCTAGTTGATACTGCTAAAGAATATATGTTTCGATGAACATAGAGGCGAGTTAGCTTTTCATCGGGGTTAATGGAGCCGATGCCCATAAGCCTACCGGAGGAACAGAAGACACATGGGTACTGACAGATCTGCGATTTCGTCAAGTGGGGAGGCGGACGAGGTTTCATACTGAGTGCGAGGAGTTTGACATACCACCTGGTAACCACGTCTAATACATTCTAAGGGAAAACCTCCCGCTGCACTTTTTCTTTGTTCGCGGTGGATGTTTCAAGCTTTATCAAAAAGTGATATTATTTTGCCAAAGGGGTGCCACTTTATGGACAGGGGTGACCAAATGGTCGGACGGAGGTGTACAGCTGCCAAAGTCGGCCCACCCGCTGGCGCCTCGTCACACGTAAACTTGTTCGATTCCCCCAAACCCCGATTTCTGACCGGCTCCCCTGGCTCATTTTCCCCGTTCTGGTATTACCTACCCTTCCTCTGAAAAAATAGTACCCTTCAATCAGTGTGAAATAGTACCCTTCAATCAATGTTAAAAATTAGTACCCTCCAATCAATGTAAACAAATAGTACCCTTCAATCAATGTTAAAAAATAGTACCCTTCAATCAATGTTAAAAAATAATACCCTTCCATCAATGTCCCACCCGCTTTTCATGCCTTCCGTCTGCTTCGTATTGCTCAGCTCCCTGTACCGCGCCGTGTCTGAGCGATCAGTGTTCCTTCTGGTTTTCTGTGTCTATGCGCGTCTGAAAAAAACGTATATGGTTCTAACATACGGGCGGAAAGCAATGGAAGACGCTAAAAGGCTAAGGAGCAGGTTGGCTCTGTCCCATGCCTGTAGACTACCTTCCTGAGTCCATTCTGAGAGGCCTGTAACATTCAGCTTTTTCGGTTTTAAGGGCGATCGGCTGTCCACGTGAGGACAGCGCCATGGTCCCCCTACATGCACAGGGAATAACTCCGCCGACCCGAGGGAGAGGGTGACCGCCTGGGGACAACTCCGCCGACCCGAGGGAGAGGGTGACCGCCTGGGGACAACTCGGCCGACCCGAGGGAGAGGGTGACCGCCTGGGGACAACTCGGCCGACCCGAGGGAGAGGGTGACCGCCTGGGGACAACTCCGCCGACCCGAGGGAGAGGGTGACCGCCTGGGGACAACTCGGCCGACCCGAGGGAGAGGGTGACCGCCTGGGGACAACTCGGCCGACCCGAGGGAGAGGGTGACCGCCTGGGGACAACTCGGCCGACCCGAGGGAGAGGGTGACCGCCTGGGGACAACTCAGCCGACCTGAGGGAGAGGGTGACCGCCTGGGGACAACTCGGCCGACCCGAGGGAGAGGGTGACCGCCTGGGGACAACTCCGCCGACCTGAGGGAGAGGGTGACCACCTGTCCCGCTCATCTTAGATAGTTCCTGCCCAAAGGAGCAAGGTAAGCGTGTTAACCAGATTAGCTAGTTAACCAGGTCTCGGTGTGACCGGTTATGCAGCATTGTGGCTGGAAATAGCTAGCGAGAGCTGAACACCGAGCACAAAAGTGATAATAATGCGGCTCAAATCATGGGCGCCGAAAGCGGGGGGACGGGGGGATGCTTCCCCAACCTGTTGCCCAACCAGGGGGACCTCCCCCAAAATTTTTGGGTCAATCGTCATTAATGCTGTCATGTACCGAATATGCTCAAAATTCGCCTCCCCCAGTCAGCACCAGCCCGGGTCCGTCCCCCCAGCGAAAATTCAATGGCGGTGCCCCTGGCTCAAATGCAACTAGTTCAGCTCCGATAACAGCCTTACACAAACGGAATGCAAACTTAAAGGGAATGTGGCACCTTCATAACGTGATTTTAACTGAGATAGCTAAGTTCTAAAGCAAGTCGGAAAACCCGGTACTCCATATATCATTTGTCTTGCAACTCGATATTTCCGTAGAAAAAAGCTAAAACCTACCTGACACCAGCCCCCTCATCAGCCCCTCGCCGGGCGGCCCTTGTTGTGAGCTGCTGGTGTGACGACATATACTGACGTCACGATGAGCATCAGCCAATCGAAGCCCTTGAAGCGTTTCAAGTATGGTAGTGGTTGCCAGATCATGACATCATCCAAAGGCATATATTTATTTATTTTCCTAGAGGAGTATTTTTAAAACAAAATATTGAGCCTATTGAACATTTTTCAGAGAAATCATTAGTGGTTTCATTATTTTTGGCCAAAAGTACGCCTAATTTCACTAAATTACAGGATTCGACCAAGGTGCCACATTCCCTTTAAGCATGATGTCTAGCGTATAGAAGCAGTACCGTTCTTTGCTTTTTAATTTATAAAAAAACAATGTGAGTGTAGCAGTTCCGTTGAATTGAATGCTCAATATGTTCCTTACCTTTGGGAACTGAACAGGTCTATGTTTCGGAATAGAGAAACTCTACAAATTAATAGTTTTAAATCAGAGGTATTTATCAAAGCCACATAACTAGTCTAGGCAGCCCTTGGGAGGGGGAGGCTAACATAGGCCTTCCTAGGATCTCTTCCTCGTGTTTTTGTTTTGTTTACCGACGTAAAGGCCAGTCATCTATTTTTGCATAGTGAAAAATTCGCTTAACTCATCTTTGCACTTAATACCCTCTCTCTCCTCTCTC
This sequence comes from Lepas anatifera, assembly GCA_034440635.1. Classification (NCBI taxonomy): domain Eukaryota; kingdom Metazoa; phylum Arthropoda; class Thecostraca; family Lepadidae; genus Lepas; species Lepas anatifera. Next base: position 19,802 of record JAOTON010000205.1, read on the forward strand.
TCTCTCTCTCCTCTCTCTCTCTCTCCCTCCCTCTCCCCCCTCTCTCTCTCCCTCCCTCTCCCCCTCTCTCTCTGTCTCTCTCTCTCTCTCTCTCTCTCTCTCTCTCCTCTCTCTCTCTCTCTCTCTCTCTCTTTGCAACCTCTATTCCCTACCTCAAGCTTAACACTCACTTTGCACAAAGCCGTTGGATTTGCACCAGAATCTTCCTAAGATGAAGAAGGGCCCGGTGGTGTGGATCACAATGTGGACCCACACGCAGAAGAGAACGATGCAGATGTCGGCCACGGCCAGATTCACCAGGTAGGCGTTCATGGCGGACCGCAGCTGGACGTTCACAGCGGCGATGACGATGATGGAGACGTTGCCGACCAGTGAGAAGATGAAGAGCAGAGCATAGAACACGATCTGTGGAATGTACGCACATGTGAAGTGTTGGACGCACGACATCGATCGGTCAAGTGATCAGATGAAGACCAACTCGTACAAAGAGCAAAGGCACTGGTTGTCCCCGATGAATGTTTCTAGCTCTCTCATGAAATGATAGGAATCCCAGATAAGAAGAAAAACCTAAATTCCTCCTGCAGAAAGTTAAGCGTTCTCTTGGTCGATTAATGCTACAGCGCTTTGGGAAGTATACATTCTACAATCTGAATATGACAGGCGCCTCTACAAAACAAGTGCATACCCCCATCCCGAGCATGAAAGCACCATTCCCAAAGCCGTTGGGCGAGCCCAGTTGTGTACTTTAACTCAGGAGTCCTGTTTACGTTCTTTGACAGCTTTCAACATTCTCAGGGGACTCCGGCTCAGTGGCGAGCACTCTGGCGGTAAATTCTATCAGCAGGCGTCCACCAATCCTCTGCGCGCTGTGAACCAGTTCGATAATCTGATAGGTTGGGCTCTGTTTTCTCTCTGCCGCGCTCTGTCTAGCGTTTTGTGTGACACTGATCAGAAACAGTGCTGTGTTGTCGATAGGGAGACGCGACCATGCAGAAAAGGTTCGTTCACATATAAGAGATGAGGTGAAGCACACTGTTGTTTACGGAACTGCTATCTTATGTAGAAATTGGTCGATACAGACCAACGTGAGGGTGTTGGGTCCGTTTTTTTTAATTTTCACCCAAAAGCTGACGAAAAATCAACCCAATGTTCACAAAAAGAAATTCTGAAAACGGGCTATCTTGTATGACTCACCTTTACAATGTCTGAGGCGCTGAGAGAAAATGGTTTGTAGTCTGGATACTCGTGCTCGGCGAAGGGAAAGTTGGAGAACATGTCACTCTGGGAGAAGTTGACGCACAAATCGGCGTCCATGGTTGCGTCTGAATTAAGGCTGCAGCCAAATAACGGAGAGCCAAATCAGCGTTACAATCTTGTTATAATCAGCGCCTCCCAAAAAGCTTGTGAGCGGTCTAAAGTAGGATAAATGCTTGCTGCTTTAGACGATACCTCCTATCACCACGCTCATACATCATGATAAGTTAGGATCCATTTAAAACCATCCTGTCTTTGACCAGCGGCTGGAGAAATCATTGTAGCATCGTGGGCCGCCTCCGCAAACGCAGCGAAGAAACGTGTTTGGGCCTGAAAAGCGACAATGACCGTCAGTTTACATACAGGCATACAGCTTTTAAAGGGAATGTGGCACCTTCATAAAGTGATTTTAACTGAGATAGCCAAGTTGTAAAGCAAGTAGGAAAACCCGATACTCAATTTATCATTTGTCTTGGAACTAGATATTTCCGTAGAAAAAGCTAAACCCTACCTGCAATGTAACCCTCATGTACCCTTAGCAGCAGGCCAAAGCTGTCACGGCTGTTTGTGTGACGACATGTGCTGACGTCACGGTGAGTGTCAGCCAATCGAAGACCTTGAAGCGTATTGAATATGGTTGTGGTTGCCAGATCATGACATCATCCACAAGCAGATATTTCTTTCTTTCCCTAGAAGAGCATTTTAAAAATAAAATATTGAGCTTATTGTACATTTTCAGACAAATAATGGACGTTTTCATGATTTTCGGCTAAAATACCACTAAAACACTAAATTCCAGGATTCGACCAAGGTGCCCCGTTCCCTTTAGGTCGCAAAATGATGACGACCTTGGTGGACACGCCTCAGAAAGACCTGAACTGTTCAAAGTTCTGAGTTGTCACCTCATTTTTTCAGGATTGACTTTTCCTATTCGGCATGTGGCTTCTGAAAGGTGATCTTAGACTTTTTCATACAAAAATAGATGTCAAGTATGAGCTAATGATGAGGAGATAAACACGTCATGGATGATAATAAGCTCAGCTGAAATATGTTGTATTCTCCATTTTCTATCGCTGAACGCTTTGGCACTATATTTTCATTATCTTCATTCAAGATGAACGATGATACCGCTAGCCGAGTATAACACCTGCACTGGATAGGTGTCTGGCACTAACGCGTCCTGGAGGGGGAGGTTCGGTAGCCTCCCTCTGAGATCTCGGAAAATAACAGTGTTAGAAAAACACTAGTTTAGTGGTGGGTGGAGGCTATGGTGAACTACATCATATCCAATTCTCATCTACCTAGATCAATATATCAAAGTTCAAAGGTCCAATCTTGGCCGTGCTGGGGACCTGTTGGGAAATGTAATTATGCGGGAATAGTTGGGAATATCCAAAAGGCGGGGCAGGATCATAGGTGGAAGTTTGCAAAGAATCTTTCAAAAAATTTTGGGTTCAAGGTCATTCAAGATCATTGACTTATGCCTTCTGACTTCGCGATCTGTGGAAATTCTGAGTTTGAAGACAAACAATACATTGTGTACCGGGTTTTCCGGCATGTTTTACAACTTGGCTATCTCAGTTAAAATCACGCTATAAAGGTGCCACAATCCTGTTAAAACTCTCAGCGCCCCGGCCACTGATTTCGGCCCACGAAAAAGCAGGACCAGGTCCTCCACCGGCCAGCACCTTTGAAAAAGCACAAACCAGGTCTGGCCAACATGATGAATAATGAAAGGCATGTCGCTTATTAAAACGCAAATAGTCCAATGCGAGGGCTGTTCTTTTAGTTCTGACTGACAGGTCCGACGGAGGAGACAGTTGGGACGATGACGGAGCGGCGGATATTACGGACCTTCGACCCCCACACCAGTCTTGCGTCCAAATAGGCTCCCACAGGAAGTCACAACGTTAATTCAGCGCCAGATGTTTGACACCGGGCGCTGCCGCGACTTATCGAACCAGAATAATTTCTAACAAAACAGACGGGTTGACGTGTTCGAAGGCCGCTCACGCGGAGGGCCATCGGTGGGACGGAAAGGGACCAAGGGGCGGGACGGAGAGGGACCAAGGAGTGGGACAGAGAGGGACCAGGGGCGGGACGGAGCTGAATCCAGGGGTGGGGTGGAGAGGGACCAGGGGTGGGACGGAAAGGGATCAGGGGCGGGACGGAGAGGGACCAGGGGCGGGACAGAGAGGGACCAAGGAGTGGGACAGAGAGGGACCAGGGGCGGGACGGAGAGGGACCAAGGAGTGGGACAGAGAGGGACCAGGGGCGGGACGGAGAGGGACCAAGGAGTGGGACAGAGAGGGACCAGGGGCGGGACGGAGCTGAATCCAGGAGTGGGACGGAGAGGGACCAGGGGTGGGACAGAGAGGGACCAGGGGCGGGACGGAGAGGGACCAGGGGCGGGACGGAGAGGGACCAGGGGCGGGACAGAGAGGGACCAGGGGCGGGACGGAGAGGGACCAGGGGTGGGACGGAGAGGGACCAAGGGGCGGGACGGAGAGGGACCAAGGAGTGAGACAGAGAGGGACCAGGGGCGGGACGGAGAGGGACGGAGAGGGACCAGGGGTGGGGTGGAGAGGGACCAGGGGCGGGACGGAGCTTAATCCAGGAGTGGGACGGAGAGGGACCAGGGGCGGGACAGAGAGGGACCAGGGGCGGGACGGAGAGGGACCAGGGGCGGGACGGAGAGGGACCAAGGAGTGGGACAGAGAGGGACCAGGGGCGGGACGGAGAGGGACCAGGGGTTGGGTGGAGAGGGACCAGGGGTGGGACGGAGAGGGACCAGGGGCGGGACGGAGAGGGACCAGGGGCGGGACAGAGAGGGACCAGGGGCGGGACGGAGAGGGACCAGGGGTGGGGTGGAGAGGGACCAGGGGCGGGACGGAGAGGGACCAGGAGTGGGACGGAGAGGGACCAAGGGGCGGGACGGAGAGGGACCAAGGAGTGGGACAGAGAGGGACCAGGGGCGGGACGGAGAGGGACCAGGGGTGGGGTGGAGAGGGACCAGGGGTGGGACGGAGAGGGACCAGGGGCGGGACGGAGAGGGACCAGGGGTGGGACGGAGAGGGACCAGGGGCGGGACGGAGAGGGACCAGGGGTGGGACAGAGAGGGACCAGGGGCGGGACGGAGAGGGACCAGGGGTGGGACGGAGAGGGACCAGGGGTGGGACGGAAAGGGACCAGGGGTGGAACGGAAAGGGACCAGTGGAAGAACGTGGTAGACACGTGGTTTCCCGATTTCTAGTCTTGTGTTGTTCATACGTATATAGTCCTTTCTGGAATTGCGACAGAGAGGTTCACTCATTAAGCAAATTGTATTCATACACATATGGGGAGTTCTAGGACGAATCAATTTCCAATAAGGGACTTAAAATATGCTTCCTGCCTTGTTTGTAATAAACTTTTCGAAAACCATTATTGCTTTCCTACCAACAGGTTCCAAGTTTCATTTTCGGAAGCAAGCTTTATATTCCGGATTTATCACAAATATCCATAGTTTGTAGACTTCTCCTTGCCTAAGACTTTGCTCTTCTCGCGCTTGTGCAAAGGATGTCACTGTATTTCGAAACCTCATTACACTAATTATAGACACAGTGATTAATTACCAACGCATCAAAGGCTGCACTTTGTGAAGCATTTCATTTCTAGATGACTTCTGTATCACAAACACCAGCTAAATTTCCGTCTGAATCTCCCACTTACAAGTTCTAATTTACTATTTGACGAAAGCACAAACACTCCGCCCAGCAGCTGCAGCTGTTTTCAACTGTTTCAACGTAACATGCTATCTCTGGAGTCGACATCTTCTGAATCCCCCGTCTTACGGAGTTAGCGTCTCCCTGCCACAAAGCTTGTCATACTGCCCAGTGTTTATGAGAACTTCAAATGAAGGGTTGAACAGAGACGTCGGTTGGTTCATTCTGCCTTATGTTATGGTGAGATAAATAACGTGATTCTGTAATTTGAGCATGCTGTCACAAGAGGCTAGTTTCTCAAATCATTTATAACAACAAAATACATTAAATGTTTCAATATGCAAGTATCTAATATCCTAAAAACTGTTGCACTTACTGGCACGCATCTGCAGTGAATTTTACATGTTTTTAACGAATGGCCGTTGATTGCCGCAAAATACAATTTCCATATTTTACGAACACAAAATCGGGCGGCCAGTCTCCATGTTCCACACATTCCATTGCTTGACGCGCGCTTGCCTCTTCACTGTCCCGCAGGAGCAACAAAAAGCCATATCAGCTGACGAAGATTATGTCACAGATCACGTGATGACATTCTTTGCCAGAATTAGGTAGTATAGAAAAATGGCAAGAGAGCTCACATCTAATTAAACCCATCAATTCCACTTTTAGTATATGATTTAACTTAGATTACCACTTATGAAAGCGGTAACACTTTTAAAAGCCACCTTTTTAATGAAGATGTGTGAGTGATACATGAAAATATTGAGCTTAAGGTTACGTGTTGAGGGTTCGGTTTTAGGGGTAGGTAAGTAATCTTTGATAATACTCTATTGCAGCGAGCACGTATATTCATTGGGCGCTAACGCCATGACAGGGTTACAGACTGGAGAAAAGTTATTATTAATGGCTGATCCAATTGACTTACCATGAAAGATGGATTTTTTTAAACATGTTAGAACATGATATGCAGTTTTATCATGTTTTCTACTTGTGCAAGCTTTATTTAATGCTATATGTCTAAAATTTGTGTTTTATGAAATCCAACCCGTCACAATAGGCATTGACTACTAAGGATAAGCATGTATGTATCTACCTATTAGTGACAGAGAAGCTGCTCTTGACGACGTGTCTTCTTTTTCAGGCATCATTTCTTACTCTATTAATTATAAAGAAATTGGAACAAGATATATTCATTAAAAGGTATTGGTTAGCTCAAATAAATAATGTTTTGCCCGACTTCTACTGGCCTAGTCTTGTGCCGTAGTTGACTGGTCTAGTTTCTTTGTTTAAGAAATGGTACAGTATTGATAATTAGGAATTGAAATATCCAAGCAAAGCATATTTAATAAAAATATAGCTGATTGATTTATTGAAATTCTTCTTATGCTTCTACTAGTCTAGTTTTTCCGCATTGAGAACACAATCCGTGGGTTAGACCAGGATTCCATGGGTTAGAGGTAGCCAGCATAATGTTGTCATGACATTTAGTTTTAGGAATGCATACTGAAGAGCGTTTGTAAGGAACTCAATTCTGAGGGTTTCGGCTGCATAGGCGGATCGAAAATTTCTGATCGGAAGGGGGGGTCGGAAGGGAGCGCCAAAACCTATCGAATGGGCGAAAAATCCTATCGTGGGGGCGCCGATACTCGCATCCTAAGGAGGAAAGGGGGGGGGGTGGAAAGCGACCTTTCAGGGGGCACCGTGACCAGTTCAGGGAGCACCAGTGGGTCGATCGGCGGGTGTAAAGGTCCTCACTTCCCCCTCCCCCTGGATCCGCCTATGCCAGGCTGATACTAAGACCAATAATTTTTCCGAACATCAATTGCTTGCATTAAGGCTCTGAGCAAGGGCTGTACCAGGAAATATGATCACTATGAATTTGCTATGCTGTGCATGCAGGATTCGACGTGAAAGCTAAATTGACACTTATCAACTTAAAATCCTGTTCCATGGTGGCGAACTGCCAAATCTATCAACATCTATTTTGCTGGGGGAAATCTTATGTCATGCTCTAATGAACCTCGGCCCTGGTCTCGTAGGAATTCGGGTGCAGGGTACTTTTTTACGTGTTGCCGGTACGACCCAAAGCCCTAGCCTGTCAGCAGTAATTTTCACCCAAGGAAGTTGTATCACAACCCCCCTCCCCGAGTCACCAAATTCGGGTATAAAGCTCGGATCCTGGGTCCACCAATTAGAATACTTATTCACTGGTGTTAACTAAGTTCTCATTTATGAGCTTTGTCACTAACAAGGCACACGGAAATATTTTCTAGGTTCAGTATAGTTCCCCACCCATGCCTGAATTATCACGGCAGTTCAGAAATAGCGCCACAGTTGCGCATGCGCAGGCTATCGGTATATTTCTAGCATGACTGTGGATGATTTGAAAATACTTCAAGATCATTGCTAAACAAACTTGGTATATTTTTTCGCAAAGATTCCTTCTCAGGGATCGTCTTTACTCAATCTAATAAAGTCTGACATCTGTCATCTTTGTTGTCAAGCATGTCCTTAGTTCCGGAAAGCCCGCTGAAAGCAAGCAATCAAGCAGTCTTAATAGATGGGACCTGCATCAAGTTTGCTTCATTAAAACGTTTATGGTGATGAGCTTCATTGGCCTCCATTGCTACCACAGAAGACCTCGTTGGGCACTAATGGGGTCACGAACCCTCGCCAGGAAACCGCTGGCTTTATCTGGAGTTTGGAACAGGAGACAGACCTGCGAATGAGGCAGCTCCGTGCTAAGTTTTCAACGCCGTGCCAAAATTCATGCCGAAAGTAGCCGCATAGTTCCGGGAACACCCTCAGGGCACGACAGCTTGATGTTGCAGTAAGGTGTGGTTTAATCAATCAGGCCACACGGATTCCTTTTGTATCATGAACCCGGCCCCGGATTAATGTCAAAGTTAACGGTGCAAGTTCGTGATTGATGTGCTTAACGGGCTGTGTCCATACTCTTCATATTGCTGTAGGTGACGTGAGCGAATCCAGGATTTCAAATTGAAGAGGAACATATTGAGGGGGATCCGAACCAGGGGGCGCGACTGTTGTGTGCGTTGTTGTGTGATATGAGGGAATGTGGCACCTTCACAACGTGATTTTAACTGTGATAGCCAAGTTGTAAAGCAGGTCGGAAAACCCGGTACTCCGTATTTCATTTGTCTTGGAACTCGATATTTCCGTAGAAAAAAGCTAAAACCTACCTGACACCAGCCCTCCTCAGCCCCCGTCGCCGGTGGCCATTGTTGTGAGCTACTGGTGTGACGACATATACTGACGTCACGATGAGTATCAGCCAATCGAAGCCCTGGAAGCGTTTCAAGTATGGTAGTGGTTGCCAGATCGTGACATCATCCACAGGCTGATATTTATTTCTTTTCCTAGAGGAGTATTTTAAAATTCAAAATATTGCGCATATTGTACATTTTTCAGAGAAATCATGAGTGGTTTCATTATTGTTAACTAAAAGTACGCCTAATTACACTAAATTCCAGGATTCGACCAAGGTGCCACATTCCCTTTAACCCTCGCCCCACCGGGGGGGCATCGATGCCCCCCTAAGGTTTTTCCGGGATAGCAGAAAAACGACGAGGCGCAGCACTGCGGTTCAGGGCTCTACCTCTCACTGCATCATTTTCCCATCATCCCTGAAATTTTTTACCCCGGGTCACCCAAGGTCAGGTCACCAGACGAGGTCAACCAAGGTCACCTCACTTCACTTTAGCGCTCTGTAAGAGCTACATTTCAAAGTCGATCGATTTGAAACTTCCTACACTTCATAACCCCTCCAGGGTCTACAAGGTGTATATCCGGGATTTTTCGATTTCGTGCCCTGAGGTCAGGTCACGAGGCGACCTCTCCCATTGGAAAAGCATAGGGAAAAGTTGTTTCATGATATAAAAGCCACAAAAATGATTGCAAATACTCAGACTGCTCAGAACAACGTTTGTGGACACCCTTTCACGGATCCCAGGGGTCATATTTGCCCTTTGACTTTTCCAAGGTCATCCAAGGTCACCAGAGGTCAAAAACAGTATTTTGGCAATAACTTTTGGCCTAATTAAGCTAGAGCAGTGAAACAAACACCATCGTGTTTGTCTTGTCACTGGCTTTCATTTGATATACGGCAAAGTCACTTTCTGACCTTTCGTGACCTCAGGTCATATTAGGTCACGAGGTGACCTCTGGAGGTCAAACCACTGGCGGGAGGTCTTTACGTTCCACATAGCCGAAAAAGTACTGGCAATTTGCTATCAAATGTACTTTACCAGGCCTCAATAGCTCTAATGACATAAGAGTTATGCCCAGTTTGCTCAATCATTGCATATTTGAGTGAAAATAGCCGATCTTGACCTAATTTGACCTCTGGAGGTCAAACCATTGACCTGAGCACTAAAACATGCGAAGTAATTTCTTACTGAATTCACGCAAGCTTTCTATTGCACTTTGCAGATTTGCGCTAACGCCCATATTTTCGGAGTTAGAGGGAGGGCCATCGATGGCCCCCCGGTGGGGCGAAGGTGGCGCCGGACCCCCGGTGGGGCGCGGGTTAAAGGGAATGTGGCACCTTGGTCGAATTCTGGAATTTAGTGCAATTGGGCGTACTTTTGGCCGAAAATAATGAAACCACTCATGATTTCTCTGAAAAATGTATAATAAGCTCAATATTTTTATTTTTTAAATACTCCTCTAGGAAAAGAAATAAATATCTTCCTGTGGATGATGTCATGATCTGGCAACCACTACCATACTCGAAACGCTTCAAGGGCTTCGATTGGCTGATGCCTATCGTGACGTCAGCATATGTCGTCACACCAACAGCCATGAAAACTGTGGTCTGCTGCTAAGGGTATATGAGGGGTACATTTCAGGTAGGTTTTAGCTTTTTTCTACGGAAATCTCGAGTTCCAAGACAAATGATAAATTGAGTATCGGGTTTTCCTACTTGCTTTACAACTTGGCTATCTCAGTTAAAATCACTTTATGAAGGTGCCACATTCACTTTAACAAAAGTAGGAACGAAATATGAATCGCGAAAACTTAACATCCTCCTGATCCTCCAACATTGCACAATAAAACTGCTTTAGAAGTTATATTCTCCAACCCAGATCAGAATATAGAAGAGTTCTGTGCTCCACCATTGCTTACAAGACCTTTATTTTCTTAAAGTTGTGCTACATCCGAATGCCTCAGAAATGACTTCTAGTGGCCTTCACTTCAGTTCCATCAAGCTTTGTCTGTTTCAGCGCCCGAGCCGTCCGCTGTTTTATTTTCCTCTTGTCCGTAATCTTTGCATGAAGAAAACATCAAAGACGTCCGCAAAATTATCCAATAAATTGATGGTTAAACCTTCTCGCCTTAGTCTGCCTGGCGTTTTTACCATTTAGGCTTTACTGATGGGACACCTGAAAATGGAATGATGGGCACCCTATGACGTATTTTGGTATCTGCTTGAGGTTTAAAGACCCGCATCAACTTTGGCAGAATGCCGAATTTAATGTTTTATATCGGCATAATTTAAGAGCTGAGTTGCAGAGGTGGGCAATGGGCATAGGAGACAGACAGACATAGGCAGATGCAGGACTTCCGATCGACGGGAGGGCACATGGTCGAAGGGTGGGTGCCATCCAGACCAGGGGCACCACTTATTGGCAGTAAAACTTTTCAAGTGGGCACCAAATCCTACTGCAGGGGCACCGATACTGGTATTGGGGGAAGGGGAGCAGCTTTCAGGGGCGGTGCCAGGACCATTTCAGCGGGCGCTGAGGGTACATCGGGGGACAGGTGCCCCTTATATTGCCCCTACTGGATCCACCTATGCAGGCAGCGAAGCAGGATCAAAGTAAAACACAAATATAGAACTGTGGCCAGAGAAAACCTGCAGCGAGACTCCAACGTCTCGAGGAGAAAACTTTTACCGACGTTTTTATTTGCAAATGAAACATATTCATTGCGTCAGACAGCTCTCCACATCAGACCATTGAACCTGTGCCAAACCTGCACCTGCTTCTCCATAGCTTTGCCGACAAGCAGTGTTTCAGCACCAGCTTGCGAGACTTAATGAAAATGTACGCGCTCTTCTCGTGCATTTTAAACAGGAAACCGAGCTTTTACGATCACGAGACGAAATTTACGGCCACTTTACTTCGCCAGCAGCAGTGACAACTGGAGCTTATGTTGGCTACAATCCTTGCGTAAGTAGAATGGTTCTGTGCCAACTTGGCCTGCTGGGCACACACGCGCAGCAAATGCTGAAGACGATGAGCGACGGCAACAGGTGAGAGCGAATCGACACGAACATGTAAAGACGCACGGGTTCGGCTCTCAGGTATTTCTTTTCATAGCGGCTGCCGGGCCCGGTCTGGCTTTTAGACGCTTCAATGAGTGTGTGGTTGAGTGTGTTGAATATCCACGAGGGAGGAATATGGATGAAGCAGTGAGTGGAGGACTAGAATATACCGATAGAAAATAAACGTTTTTACTTCTAGCGATGGACAGCGGCTGTGTTGGCTGAGGCAGTGGCCAGTTTAGACGAAGTGATTTAAAGTAGTTTGCGAGGGATGGGGCAAAACGGAAAAAAATAAACATGTTTATCCTGGCAAACCAGAGAATTTTGGGTCAGATTTATGGGTGCCATATACGTGGCACAACACTTTTATAGTAAGAGCGATCTCATGATGACAGGGGGCGCGGTGGTAGAGTGGTTAGTCTAGCTGGCTGCCACGCAGCCGACCGGGTTCAAGGCCCGGCGGCTTCCCTGAACGAGGAGCAAACTGGCTCACGAGAAACCCTTCCAACAGGGAAAGGGTTGGCGACGCCATACGAACCTGGCAGTTGGTGTGTCGATAAGCCCCAAAATTAATTAATTGTTACTAATCATGACGGAAATATTGTACCACACACACCAGCTACCCTAAGATTATATTGGGAAAATATGCGGACTTGCACATATTCGTTGCTTAATTATTGCAGCAGAGTCAGGAGCACTGTGAAACGTTATGCCCCAAAACGACAGAGCATACAACTTCCGGTCCGCCCAGACGAGGTCCTCGTGTGTCGTAGGGCCGCTGAAAGGTCAGCTGTCGTGAGTCAGCTGCCTCGTCCATCGCGTCTCGGCTACTATGGGCGCGGTCGTCATCACCGGCGGAGCACCTGGTCTCATCACCCGCTCCACCCGGCCGCTTCTCAGAGCGGTGGTGCTGCTGCGCCTCCTCTGAGCTGAGTTTAAGGTAGATAATTTCGGTGGTCAAGCCATGTACCAAATGCTCGGGTCATACGGCGCCACCCTGTCGCACCATCAAGCACGCTTATCCAGAACTAAGTCAGTGTGGTGCCACTACGTCAGGCGGGATAGTTTTCGGTCCGCTGAAGCGATCATTGTGGTAGTCAACGGTGCGTGTGTTCCGGCCTCCGCCGACTCCCGCCAGGCACGGTTCACCTTCTGATCCATCGTCATCAGGGCAAGGGAGTCACCATCAACTTTTTAGTGGTGAGGGGAGAAGACTTAGCGATGGAAACCGATGTCTTATTTTCCCTGTGTTTATTCCACCAGATACGTTACTACCCGCTTTTGAAGCATTCAACAAAGCTGCCGCCTCATGACAACGACAAATAGATACTACCGTACTTTGAAATTTTCCACGTTTTAGAAACGTCAAATATATTTGAGAGATGTTGTTCCTAGTACGGCTGCTGGAGTCAGAGTCTCACTTAAGCCATCCAGGGACTTTTTCCGGCTTGAACTCATTTATTTCTCTTACATCCATGCATCCCAATTCGCAACACTAACATCGCCGAAAGCAACTCAGCAACGACCGCCACTAACGGATTACACCACGCAAAGGACGAAGACCTGAAATAGAACAGAAACAACAACGCACGACTAGAAGCGTTGAACGCTTTTACCTACTCAAAGAACACAGATCCACCAAATCCCCGGACCACACACCATCTTTCTGGTTTAAAGTATAATTGTCGCTACCGGCAAAAAAGTGGGGGGGCAGCCAAACTTCAACTCGATGCTGACAGAAAACTTTCAACGTCAGGACCAAAAACTGTTCGAATTTGGGCTCTTCTTTGCCTCCCGCAGCGGCTGGATATAAGAATGTCCGGTTTTCTCTCATTTTGACTGAGATCAGGAAATTTTTGGCCAAAAAGTGGGGGGCCAGGCCCCCTGCCCCCCTTTTCCAACGCGTATGGCTTAAAGTACAGTGCTGGTTCAATTTGTAGTAAGGCTCTCTTCTCTCAGATGCACCCACTTATCATTCGCTCGCTGCATGCTACCACCACTCTCAAGCGAGGTCGCCAATTGCTCGGACTTCTTATCTCTTTACAGTCTCTGAAAGTCATCAAAGGACTTGTCACGGATACCCCGACCCCACCACCCGAACGAGCAACTCCCTCAATGGAGGGTTAATTTAGAAGTCAAAGTTTAACGTCCCACAAAGCACAGGGACGGCCGCCCCGCTCAGGTCACCCTCTCACCAGTCAGTTGCCAGCTGACCTACGTCGGGTAAGCTATTGAGCAACGAAGCGTCTCAGGGGAACTGATCCCAAGCCGGGATACTGCGTGTTTCTGGGCAGCGGACTGGAGCCCAACGCTCTACCAACTGAGCTACTGCGTCGGCGAATTTGTTTGTGGATATTCTACATCCATTCTGAGCTGCGGTGTTGGTCGTCAACTCCGGGTATTTTTCCCTGAAAAACACGCATGGTGACTTTTCTGGGTTGAGGAGCGAAACTTTCTTATGGAAACTTCGTGGTCCTAGATTCAGGACCTTGATATTTTTGATGATGATAATAATCGAGCATATTATGCACGATTAAAGGGAGCTCGAACTCAACGTCAATGAGTGCTGTTGCCCCCATCATCTGCAGGCAAAAGATCTACTAGAAAGCTCCTTGAATTGTCCTGGATTCCCTTTTTTTAATTTCAACCAATTCTTTTCAGCACCAGACTCAGACATAGCCAAGTCATTTGTTTTCCCCGTAGTGCTCTTGTGTGATTTCACAGACCTTCAACTTATAGGGTTATATGTTGAGTTGCCACTTCGCACCCTGTCGGCTCAGATTACGAATTACAGATCACGACTTGTTCCCTGGCTTTGAAAAGTTCTAGCAGGTCAACACCCCAAATCACTCAACCACCCGTCGAAAAAGGCGCACGATGATATTTAAGAATATTAGGACTCATCTAATTTCAGGAGCATGAACATGAATATTGTGCCAAAGCTTGGCACTGAATCAGTGATAGTGCTAGGCTGAAAAATCGGACTTCTTCAGAACATCAATGAGACGATTGACCACTAATGGGTCCACGCACTAGCTCAGGAAATTACCAGACATATGAAGGCAACGTTGCACTAAACAAGTCTATTTGTATCCAGTGGCATTCAAACTTTTCACAGCTTATGACATCACAATATCTTCCCTGGAAGTGGCTAATCAATGTGATGCGTTGTGCCACTTCACAATTGTAATTTAATTTCTGTTTACACATTCTTCCTCACGATTAATGTGAATCTTAACATGCAGCTGTGATCAGCATGAAATGATAAATAAACTTGCAAGGAGAGGTGAGGATGAGGACAGCTGAGGATGAGAGAAAAACTACCTGCAGTGGCCGCTGCTGCCACAGGCGCATGCGCTTATATTGCCCTAGGCAAAGATGGATGCGTAAGGATAAGAGTATATCAATTGTCGGTGCAAAATAATACGCAAACATACAATTGAAAACACATATAAATATTAGCATGAATAAGACAAGAACGGAAATGTCTGACTCTGGAATTTTTAATTTTGTTTCATCTTGTTTTAGAAATGACATTCAATTTCAGTCCAATATTTTCATATTCATTTATCCACCTTGTTTTATCTTCGATGTGTTTTTTATTATTATATAAATTGTGTCCAAGTTGTTGCAATTGCGATTTTTTGTTTCGAAGCCTTTCTAAAGTTGTCAAGGGACTTGTCCCGGAAACTCCGACCCCACCATCCGAACGAACAGCTCCCGCAACTAAGGGTTAATTTAGAAGCCAAAATTAAACGTCCCACAAAGTATAAGGACGGCCACCCCGCTCAGGTCACCCTCGCAACAGTCAGATGCCAGTCGAACTACGTCGGGTAAATATTGAGCGCCGAAGCATCTCAGGGGAATCGATCCCTAGCCTCCACATGTACTGCCAGTGTATGCTGCAGTCCCTTTCCACTTTATTTTGCTGTCTTAACTTTTCCTTTGATTCGGTATCTGACGATTCCCCGAGAATTTTTTTGTTTACATTTCTGGCGATTCCAAAAAAGCCGTTCCTTCTCGAAACAGCCAGGAAATCTTCCCTAGCTGTTGGCTTTCTAATGCAAGGGTTCGAACACAGCATTTGCACAGCACATGCAAATGCCGAGTCAAAGGAGAAACGGCCAGTCTGTACTCACCTGTTTTGTGTTTTGTGTTTTGGGTGCTGAACCACCGACATGTTTAGTACCTATACCTTATTAATAACGCATTTCGCTGCCGCTATTATTACACGTTTTATCATTATTTTCCGTTTTGTATGTTTTCGGAAGCCAAAAGTACGCATCGGCTGTTTACCTCCATCGTGCGTATGCCATTGTAAATTTATAAAAAAGGAAATCCAGTCGGACACAGATGTCGACTCAAATCGTGAAAGTGGTTATCTGAAATTACCAGAAGCTTGACCAACTTCTCTGGGTCGTTTCTTGATCAATATTCTCGAGGTTATGTTCAACGCGAAATTTTTGGATGGAAATTGTTTCGAAAATTGAAGGAGCTAACCAATACTATTACCAGATAAGCAGTTTCCCTTCAAAGTGTCCAGTTCAACATCGAATTGGCTGCATACATGAACTGTCGAGCTTATACGTTGCAATCATTCACCAATCCGATTAAAGGGAATGTGGCACCTTCACAACGTGATTTTAACTGAGATAGCCAAGTTGTAAAGCATGTCGGAAAACCCGGTACTCCATGTTTCATTTGTCTTGGAACTCGATATTTCCGTAGAAAAAAGCTAAAACCTACCTGACACCAGCCCCCTCAGGCCCCCGGTCGCCGGCGGCCATTGTTGTGAGCTACTGGTGTGACGACATATGCTGACGTCACGATGAGCATCAGCCAATCGAAGCCCTTGAAGCGTTTCAAGTATGGTAATGGTTGCCAGATCGTGACATCAATCACAGGCTGATATTCATTTCTTTTTCTAGAGGAGTATTTAAAAAAACAAATATTGAGCTTATTGTACATTTTTCAGAGAAATCGTGAGTGGTTTCATTATTTTTTACTAAAAGTACGCCTAATAACACTAAATTCCAGGATTCGACCAAGGTGCCACATTCCCTTTAAGTATTTTGTAAATATGTGCCTAAACGCTAAAAATTTACCAAAATTATCCGTGCAAAAACTGATCACCTCCAGTATCAGCCGCCCCGGTAGCTCAGTTGGTAGAGCGTTGGGCTCCAGCCCGCTGCCCAGAAACATCCAGCGGCAGTGCATATCCAGGCTTGAGATCGATTTCTCTGAGACACTCCGGCGCTCAATATTTACCCGACGCAGGTTGACTGTCAATTGACTGGTGACAGGTTGAAATGAGCGGGGCGGCCGTCCCTATGCTTTGTGAGACCTTAAGCTTTGGCTTCTAAATTATCTCTTCGTTGCGGGAGTTGCTCTTTCGGATGTTGGGGTCGGAGTCTCAGTGACAAACCCCTTGATTTATTTAGTGAGGCTCTGATTCGGAAAACCAAACTTACAGCTACTCGGACAAAATGTATTTAAAAGATGTTTGAGCTGCAGTCCTTCGAAGCCCAATGTTTCCCTCTGGAAGTTGCGGCTCGCATCACCTGGTAATAATGAACACATGCCAAAATTGCAGGCAAAGCCCCAAACGAAAATATGCTTCCTGCACCCAGCACAATGTAGATTAGTGCGTACCTAACGAACTTTCCATGAACTAGGTCCGATAATGTAAACAAAATCACATGCCCCTCAAATTTTTGTAAGATTTTACTGCCTGATCAGTGTCGGAGGTGACATTTTCAAGTTGGGGCAAAGGTCATGGGCATTGGCGGGTTGAGGGATGATTTGGTCACTGTTTTTCATTAAAAATATATTATTTAGGTCGAATTGGGGAAGGCTCAAAACGATTATTGGTGGAAGGATCGAATAGGGGAAAGTGGGGGTCACGGACACCGTGGGTAATACGGACACCCCCTGGTTGGGACGAACTGACAGTGCCACGACCGGGAAAAGCGTGTAATACGCTTCCTTTTAGCGCGCGTCGGTCGCAGAGCAACATTGGGTCTGGTAAGCTCTCTAGGTTTTATACAATTTTCATTATAGTAAAAACTGCAACGCATGTGTCTTTTTCAAAATCAAATTCGTAAGGTCATTGCATGGATGTTTTTATAGATACTTTATTGGTATTACGTGATATGGATCTTCAAGATATTACATTTCATTCACCGCAGTCGCTGACCGTGTAACCACAATAGCGTTCGATTTATATCCAAGTTTGTTTAGGAAGAGCAAAGTGGGGTAAGACGGACACCACGTGTGTGGCAAGATGGACATGGTATCCATGTTACCCCCGCACAAGAGTATATTTAATTTTATATAATATACGCTTAAAGGGAATGTGGCATCTTCATAACGTGATTTTAACTGAGATAGCTAAGTTGTAAAGCAAGGCAGAAAACCCGGTACTCAATATATCATTCGTCTTGGAACTCAAATTTTCCGTAGAAAAAAAGCTAAAACCTACCTGAAATGTACCCCTCATGTACCCTTAGCAGCAGGCCACAGTTTTCAGGCTGTTGGTGTGACGACATATGCTAACGTCACGTTGAGTATCAGCCAATCTAAGCCATTAAAGCGTATTGAATAGGGTAGTGATTGACAGATCATGACAGCATCCACAGGCAGATATTTATTTCTTTTCCTAGAAGCGCATTTTAAATATCAAGATATCGAGCTTATTGTACATTTTTCAGAGAAATCATGGACGCATCCGTGATTTTCGGCTAAAATTACCCCTAATTACACTAAATTCCATGATTCGACCAAGGTGCCACATTCCTTTTAAATAAATAAAGGCTAATGGTTTGGGGGAGGGTGGGCACACAGGGCCCGAAATGCTGGAGAACATATCAATAAATTTGGGGGTCATCCAGGGGCAGGTGTACCCCTCGACCTTCAGCGCCCCCTGAAATGGTCACGGTGCCCCCCTGAGAGATTGATGGGCCTCCTAAAGTGACGCTTCCAACCCCTCCCCTCAGGAGCGGGGGAGGGGTGCTCTTAGCCCTGCGAGAGGATTTGGCGACCACCTGATAGGTTTTGCGTTCCAAAAGTGGCACCCCTGGCAGGCGTACACCCAGGATTTTTATTTGGAGGGGGCCGCTGAAGAAAGGGTGCAGCAGCCCAGTGGAGAGGGCGGTATTTTGCCTCAAAGGGTGCACTTGTTCACCCAAAGGGCGGCCAATTTTCGCATCCTGGGGGGGAGGGGGGGTGAGAGCGGTGAATTGTTTGCTCTACAGACCTAGTAATTTTGTTAGGGTGCGGCGTGTTGGGTGCAGGGGCAGCAAAGTCAGTGTAGCACTGCCTCTAAGTCAGGTGAAGGCTCATCCTTTCCCTCGATGAGCGCCTTCGGCGCTCCAAATGGATGGGAGCGGTACTTTTGAGCAAAAGCGTTTTGGGGCTCGGGTTCGCTGCCCCCCTGGGCGCGCTCGTCCCCTGATGCGGATGGCGCCCCCGGCAAGGTGCCACCCCCTGATCGGCGATCTTGGATCAACCTATGCACAGTTCCACGACAGCCCTTGATACTTGATTCCTCCGTCATTAAACAAAATCAGAAAAGGCATGACCCCTTAGACCCTTTGACGGACAAAGTAAGAAAATGCCCCCTTCCCCGCGGCGGACGGCAGTCGCCTAGTTGATAGATGCAGATGGAAATCTACAAGGCCTGGTTCGAGCACTTTCTTCATCATGTCCATCTTTCCCCATGGGGTGACCATGTTAACCCATTAGGTTGGGCGAAATGGACTTTTGCTGCTTTTTCCTAAACTTTACGTACATTTTGATATGATAATTACAGACGCATAGCTGCTTGCACAGTGGTAGATAAATGTCTGAAATATCTCTTCAGCCAAAATAGGAACGAAATAAGCTCATTAAGTCATCGAAAACTCACACCATCGTTACGGTGTTCGTGACCCCCATTTTCCCCTATCCAACGAGTTTAAGGGTCCTAGGGCGGATAATTTTCCGTTTAAAATGTATAGCGCTAAATTAAGTTTCCTCGACTACCTCCACCTTCTAACCATTCTTTTAACAGGTGGCAGCAATCTTGGGGCGCCAACTCTGACGGAGACGACTCCCTCACAGTCGTCGCGGAACGTGGGCAGGTAAGTGCCATTGAAACACCGAGACTGGGGAGCCTTGAAGCTGTTTCCACACGGTGGCACAAACAGAAGCGCCCCAAGATACCTTTACTTAAAGGCACGTTCAAGAGGGATTCCTCCACGCCTGAGTGACGTCACACGGGCGTGGAGGAATTCCTTCACCATTGAGCCGTGTCTTACTCTTAAACTGCTGCTAATGGTACTTCTCGCTTACAAATTTGTGAGAATACGCGGTAATCAAGTTTATCCGAAATGCAATGAATAAACATTTTATTTTCGATTCTGAGCCTCTTTTTGCCAAAAATTTGGATATCTAATCTTTGAATTTTCCGATGTTATATGCTACGAAGTGTGACGTCACATCCTGTGGTCTGCACTTGCAATTGGAGGGGGCTGGAAGCGCCTCTCCGGCAATCTCCCAACGGCGGCCATGTTTTGACTGTCAATAGGCTGTGTGCTTCATTGTGGGGCTGAACATGTCGGTCGCCTCTGCGCAGTCCTAGTTAGATATCCCGATCATTAGCCGTGTTATTCTGCCGTGCAGAACGCATACTAGTGTGCGGCACCCATGCGCAGTACGGTATCATGTCGTCCATATGGTACTGCGCATGCGTGCGGCATACTAGTATGCGTTCTGTCGGCAGAATAACACGGCTATTGTTTGAGCTATACGGTCGGTCGATCGGAAATGTGGCGAGGTTTGGTCACCCTGGCGGCGACCGGCAGAACTACAGTGTTACGGATAGCCGGCGGGCCGACCCAGGCTGGGGCAGCAGTGATGCCATTCCTTGGGATTTGTCCCAAGATATTGGGATTTGAGCAGTTTCGTGGGACATTGGGAAATAGGCCCATTTTCTTGGGATTTCCGCGCTTTCATTGGGATAGAGCCTATTTTCTTGGGATTGCAGCTTGTTGGCTACAAAGAGCAAACTAGGCAGTATTCCGGCGGATGGAGTTTCCTCTGCCGATGACAAAAAAATATCCCGTTGTGAAATACTTATAGGGCTAAAATAATTATTTTTATAGTGACGAAGTTGATTTCTTATCTGACGAAGCGCTGCCATTGATCGTATTTAGGCAGATGTTCAATCATTCACATCATTTATGGAAGCGGCAAACTGAACTGAAACACGGTGCAGATTGTGCCTCTGAACAAAACAGTCAAGTTCTCGAAAACCACACAACAGCGGTCACACTGTTTTCGTTTTTTTTGGTTGGTTGGCAACTATTGCGGTGTGTAATTTATCTCGAGAGCGTTTGATGACAACAGTAGGGTTCCCGTGTCAAAGTTATCAAACATACTTGAATCAGCATTATTAGGGTAGAGTGGGGTAAGACGCGTACGTTAAGGGAGAATTTGTCTGTCCTGATCCTGCGTGGACAGGATTACTTTATTTTTTCTTCATGAAGTTCTTCCATTGTTTGTCTACACTTGTAAAGAAATTTGTGACTCTGGCACTGCAAAGTGTGCAAGATGTATTTTTCTTGAGACCATGTAAAAAGGTATTTCACCCTGAAAGTGGGGTAAAACGCCCAAGCTCCTAGGTAAACCGTAAAAGGCCGTCTTTCTACTCCCAGCAGGCCATTTTTAACATGTTAACTGGGGGGGAGGGCATTTGCTTCCCCAGTCGTCTGAAATGCCGCCCAGTGCCCGGAAATTGGCCCCCCCCAGTGAAATACAGATGACCTAAAATCGACCAAATGTAGACTCACCTAACCAAAATAAGACTGAACACCATCCGATAATTATAACTTTGTTCTATTTATGGTCCCAAATTGGCAATCCACTAAAATTGTGCTAAAAAATTTCACCCGTGGCTGTCTACTCCATCGTGCGAAGATGAAACAAAGTGCATAGTTACGGGAAATCCCGGTAAAGCAGTCTCAGCATCAACTAATCCCAACGCAGGAGATGAACGCTGGCTTAAAACTGATCAAACATCCTGTTCTATCCGACCGGAAGCCCACATCCCAGTCAGTACCGTGACATTGCATAATGCTCTCATTTCACACGCAGTCAGTTGTCAGCGCTTAGGGATTGTTCGTGGATTAGACGGGACACGGTGTAGTCAAAGTGCGTAAGACTGGTTGCTGGTTTGGCGGTATGAAGTGCTTAGCCTTTTTATTTATTATTGTGGTGGCAGCATACATAGGCGTCGCCATCGGCAAAAAAGCAAGGGGGCAGCCACACTTCAACCTGATGCTGAGAGCAAACTTTGCACGTTATTACCAAAAACTTTGAATTTGGGCTCGTTGCTTTCCGCTGCGGCTGGATATACAAATTTCCGGTTTGCTCCCATTCTGACTGAGATCAGGAAATTTTTGGTAAAAAAGTGGGGGGATGATTAATGATGCTAAAAAATGTTCTGGTTATGTGGATAAAATCATTCCATGGCCAAGCGGGGTTGGAAGGGCACCCCTGGCTTCCTATTAGATGGGTAGTGTGCTAAAAATATTGCGTCAAGTCAATATCAAACTGTCAACGATTAGTTTTAAACAGTGATACAAGTCGGTTTTCTGTGGGTTTATGACTATCGGCAGGGGTCATTATAGGCTCAAATCTGGCTTTTGTGGTGTTTATTTGGCTATTTTAGTGGAAATAAAACTTAACCCCTTTTTTGCCCTTTTTCTAAGTCGGTTTGACCTCTTCCGCCGAAAAAACCTGGCAGCCTGGGCAACATCTATAATCTCTAGCCATTAAATAACACAAATATTGATAAGCATTTTTTAACACTAACGCGTCTAAGTTTTAGTAAACCCCCTCAAAATGGGGTCTTGATCCCCTGAATACACTACAATGGCCAGCACAAGAAATGCCCCCCACCCCCCACTGACTTTTCCTTATAAAATGCCCTGACTCCTAGCCAGGGGTGTAATTTTCCCAGAATCTTTGGGGGTGCTCAGCCGGTAGGGGGCGACACCCCATAGGGGCGGCAGTGTTGCGGGGCGGCACCCCTTCATTGCACAACATATGCTATTCATTGCTATTTTGCACCTTTTATAGCTCAGGGGACATTTTATTTTAATGTTGAGCAGGTATTCTACAGCTTTTGCCAAACATGTTTGTTTTTTAGGCGACATCTCAAAGCTACATACACATCTTAAAACATCCAATCTGAGTGGTAAATCTATCAACGACTGAAGTACAGTTTTGCGGAATTGGATTTATTTTCGAGTCGCAGAGTGGACGGGAAATGAAACGAAAGCAAAGGACATAACCTTCGCCCGGGTGGAAGTCTTTAGAAACTCCTCGGGTTTTTCCAAAGTGACCGGAACACGATGGCGTGCAGCGCTGCCAAACTTAGTCTAGCCGTTCCTTTATCATTTTTACATCTTTCCTGAAAATTTTAGCTCAAGGTCATATCAGGTCAGGTCGCCAAGTCAGGTGAAGGGACTTCACCTAAAAAACGCTTAGGATTGCATAATTAAAAAGAAGGTTAATCCATCAAGTTGAAACTCATACCACAAAGTGGGCCCACCAGGAGCGACAACATGTGTTCTGGGATTTTCGGTATTGGTGACCTAAGGTCATGTACTGGACTTGACCTTCCCATTGCAAATGCATGGGGAAATCTCGAAATGAGCGTTTTTAGTAAGTATGGATGATAGAAACTTCAAATATCGGTTAGGACTTGCTCTTAGCCCATTTCTGTAGCTGATACTTAAAAATGTTGACCTGTGACCTTTGAAGGGCCCCTAAGGTTAAATAAGAATTTTTCGTTGTTTTTTCTCTATAGATATTGAATAAACAGAGATAGAACTTTTATTTTTTCACCAAAGTCTTTGTATGGCCACTGCAAGGCAAATGATATACACCATGACTATACCAGGTCAAGTAGTTGGGTCAAACTGTTTGCCTGAGTCAGGTCAATTTTGAATTGTACCTAGCATAGCAATATCATATATAATTCGATTTGTATTGACGAGAAAATTGCAATAGTGCATCAAATATTACTGTATCTTGATTGGTTTGGAAGTTATTAGCGAAAAAAACACCCTTGTGCACGGACACCTATGGACATTCCCAAGAATATTCCCAATGTTCAGTGACCTGCAGCTCCCTAAGCTTTGACCTGACCCGAAAATGAATCGCATTGCAATGAAAGAGCAGCGCAAGAGCTTTTAAATTGTGTTAAAACTATGTTTCCAGTTATCTTAGTTTCTGAGAGAAAGGATATTTTCTTAGTACACCTCATATTAGCAATTTTGACCTATTTTGATCTCTGGTGACTTTGATGTTGATCTGACGAGAAAAATGACCGAATTACCTTCATATCGTTCTTTGAAGAGCTTTCGATTCCTGTTTTACGTTTTTTTTAAACTTCCCTAGTTTTTAGGAAGTGGGGTCTTCTTTTACTTCCCCCCCACGCCAGGGTGAAAGTGGCTCGTACCCGCCACCGGGGCAAGGGTTAATCACTACGTGAAAGAGATAAAAACACCAATAACGCTCCAAACAACGCATGTATTGTTCTGTAAATATTAACAAAGATGGCACTCTACTGCACCCATGCATCCCCACACGCCCTTTATTTGTAATTTAACACACAGGGGGGGGTAATAACACTGGTCAACAGCCAAAATGGATCCGGCACGTGAGCACCTGTTTCTACTTATTTCGATACCGCTGATCTCAAATTTAGTAACCGTTGTTTTGCCATAGGACCTGGTTTCTTCCCCAGAGCATACCTGGTGTATAGCCCCTAGGCTTTCCTCACACAGGCCACACAAGCTCGCCGGTATTGTAGACCGAGTGGTGACGTCACAATGTTATATGATGAGGATTTTATGTCAGAGTCACATGATGCCATCGGCTAGGTCACTCGATCTTGAGCTCAATGTCGCAGATTCAAGTCAAAGGTCATAGGTCAAGGTCAAACCTGATTTCTCGCCCGACGATTGCCATAGTGTTAGTTGCAGTATACGTTATAGGCAAAATGTAATATTCTGACGTCAAAGGTCAATGGCCTTGAACGACCTTGACCTAAAAGTGTCAGAGAACATTGCCTCAGACATTTCCGCCGTTACTTTATGTCACTTTCTCTCCACATCCGGATTCTCATCGCATAATCACGGCATTTCCCAATGGCTACCCTGCACAGACAGAATTTAACCTATATGGCCTCGTTCAACCTTGAATATATTGACCTAGGTCTATGAAAATTGAGTTTAGGGTATAATACCCTAGCCTCCACAACACCCAAACGTTCATTTTCCTAGATTTCTTGGGTTTTGCACTGTCAATATCACGGATGCCAAGTAGGCTTGCGCAAAGACGACACACAGACATAATATATCTCAAAATTCTGATCTGATACGGCATTTCTGCTGCCAGATTCGTGTTCAGCGCCACAAATTACCCCTGATACGAACTATTTTGCATTGGATCCATGACAAAAGTTAATTTTTGTTGACCAGTGTAATCAGTGCTGCAGTGATGAGCCCAGGGCGACATTTATGGACAAAGAACGACCCAAATTAGGTTGGAAGGGATAAGTTGGGGGGGGGCGAAAGTGATTGGCCGGCGCGGCAAGAAACAGAACAGTCATAAGTCGAGGGCGGCAGTGAGGAGCCAGGGGCAATAGCAATGAACTAGGAGTGGGGCGAATCAGAGTGGAAGTGACAAGAGGAGGGTGGCAGTGAGGACTCGGGGGGCGGCAGTTATGAACTAGGGGTGGCAAGAACCAGGGCGGAAGTGATAAAGTGGGGAGGGGGCGGCATTGATTAGCCGGGGGCGGCACGAATCAAGGCAACGGGGAAAAGCCGAGGACGGGAATGGTGAGCCATAGGTAGTGGTTATAAACTACGGGTGGCACGAATCAGGGTGGAAGAGATAAGCTGGGGCAGGGAGGGTTGATTCCGGGTGGCAGGGTGTGCAGTTGCACACCCTAAAAAAATGAGGGTGCGTAAAAGTATATTTTTGCACGCCCGGTATTGGCTTGGTCCGGGTGGCACCCCCAGCCAGCCAAGAGAAAATCAGGCCTAAACACCGCCTACCTGAATAGGTAGGGCCCTCTGTGCAAAATAAAAATAGTTTAACATATGAATGGTGCCCCTGTTATCAAAGCCTTCCCATGGTGAGCAAAAAGCCCAATTTATCTACTAAACAATCAGAAATTATGTCAGCGCCTCCCCCTGAGTGGGCGCCCCTTGGGAGCCAAAGGCACCCCCTGGAGATGGAGGCGCTTCCTCCCTCTGGGGAGGAAGGCGCCCCTCACGAAAATCTTGCAGACCGGCTCGAAAATGGAATCTGCTGTCCCTGAGCTGGGAGCGGCAGTCGTGAGCCCGAGCGGCACGAATTAGAGCGGGAGTGATAACCCAGGGGCGGCATTCATTAGCCGAGACGGTAGCGATGAGCTGGAGGCGGCATGGAACAGGGTGACAGTGATAATTCGAGGATATTACTGGTGGGCCACTGTCAGCAGTGATGAGCCAGGTGCTGTTTGAATCAGGGCGGCAGTGATAAGTCAGGGCTGGCACGAATCAGGGTGCTAGTAATGAACCGGGGGCGGCATGAATCAGGGCAGCAATGCTGAGCCGGGGGGCGACGCATGTACTAGGGGTACTCAAATTATGATAGGGTGTGCTCGCTCACCCTAAAGAGATAGAAAATTTCACTCCTGGCTGACACTAAAACAGTAAAAGCACGGCAGCAGCAGTCTACCATTTACTTGGTTTGGAGACATTCCTCCAATAGGCAAACATATAACGATTAGACGATATTGGGCCGTTGTTTGCTTTCTGGAGAGGTGTTGCAGATTCCTGCTGACAAAACTGCTGACAGCAGGACTTAAGTTTGACTGATTTTGGGGGGCCATGGCCGGATTGTTCTAATCGGCAGTGATAAACCAGGGACGGCAGTGATCACCCGGCGGGGGGGGCCAACGAGGATTCGAGGGAGGAAGTGTCTAACCAGGGGCGGTTCATAATATATGGGTTGATTAAAAAACGGGGACTGTATTGATTAGCCAGGGGCGGCGTAAATTAGGCCAGTAGTGATTAATCAGGGCGGCAGTGATGAACCAGAGGAGACACTGATCAGCCAGTGGGCGGTAGTGATGAACCAGGGGCGGCAGCGATGAGTCGGGGCGGCACGCGTTTGGGTCAAAATATGCCGGGGACAGCATTGGTGAGCCAGAGGCGGTATGAATTAGGGCGACAGTGATGAACCAGGGGCGGCAGTGATCCGCCGGGAGAAGGTCCATCATCATATTGGTGTTTTAGGGTGCGCCGATTTATAGGGTCCTACTGCGCCCATAACACTAAATTAAATACGTAAATAGGACATTTCCGCACAAGCTTCCACAATTCAGGTGGTAGAACAGGTCAGGTTGTGAACATTGTATCAGAAGATTATATAAAAACAAATTAAATAAATAGATAAAATAAAATATAAATACTGAAAAAAGAAAGGTCCTAGAAAGGTCACTGACTAGGTAAAATGAAATTTGACGTTATGTAAAACCTGAAATACTACTAAAATGAATATATGACATTAAAACTAACCCTCCTCAGATATGACATGATGCTAGTGATATTCACGGAAGCATACACCCCCACAACGCTCACTGCTCAGATATTCCCAGGATGCTCACTGCCCCGGGAGATGGCAGTGATGAACCAGGGGCGGCAGTGATCAGCCAGGGGCGGCAGTTATCAGCCAGGGGCGGTAGTTATCAGTCAGGGGGCGGAAGTTATCCGTCAGGGGACGGCAGTGATCAGCCAGGGGGCGGCAGTGACCAGCCAGAGGCGAACGTTATCCGCCAGGAGGCGGCAGTTATCAGTAAGGGGGCGGCAGTGATCAACCAGGGGCGGCAGTGCTTAGGCAGGGGCGGCAGTTATCAGTCGGGGGCGGCAGTGATCAGCCAGGGGTGGCAGTGCTTAGGCAGGAACGGCAGTTATCAGCCAGGGGGCGACACTTATCAGTCAGGGGCGGCAGTGCTCAGTCAGGGGCGGTAGTTATCAGCCAGGGGTGGCAATTATCAGTCAGGGGACGACAGCGATCAGCTAGGGGGCGGCAGTAATCAACCAGGGGCGGAATTATTCGCCAGGGGGCGGCATTTATCAGTCAGGGGCGGCAGTGATCAGCCAGGGGCGGCAGTTATCGGCCGGGAGGCGGCAGTGATCAGCCAGGGGGCGGCAATGGTCAGCCAGGGGCGGCATTTATCAGTCAGGGGCGGCAATTATCAGTCAAGGGGCGGCATTAATCAGCCAGGGGCGGCAGTGCTCAGCCAGGGGCGACAGTTATCAGCCAGGGGGCGGCAGTTATCAGTCAGGGGACGGCAGCGATCAGCCAGGGTGCGGCAGTGATCAACCAGGGGGCGGCATTTATCAGTCAGGGGCGGCAATGATCAGCCAGGGGGCGGCAGTGATAAGCTAGGGGCAGTATTTATCAGTCAGGGGGCGGCACTTATCCGTCAGGGGCGGCCGTGATCAGCCAGGGGCTGCAGTGACCGGGCAGGGTCGGCAGTTATCAGCCAGGGGCCGGCAGTTATCAGTCAGGGGGCGGCAGTTATAAGTCAGATGACGGCGGTGATTAGCCAGGGGGCGGAAGTTAATATGAACCACGGGCGACAGCGATCAGCCAGGGGGCGGCTGTGACGAACCACGGGCGGCAGAGATCAGCCGGGGATGGCAGTGGTGACCAGGGGCGGCAGTGATCAGCCAGCTGATCAGTGGTGAGCCAAATGCGGCAGTAATCATCCGTAGGGGGGGGTGGCAGTGATTAACTGTTGGTGGCAGTGGCGGCACGAATCAGGGCGGTAGTAATGAGATAGGGATGGCACTGTTCAGAGCAGCGGTGATAAGCCAGGGGCGGCACATGTATTGGGGGTGCTCAACACATGATTGGGGGGTGCTCAAATTAGGACTGGGGGTGCCCGGGCACCCCAAAGAGATAGAAAATTACACCCCTGCTCCTAGCGTATATTCCACCTATTGTTTCACGTGAACAAGTAGGAATATTATAATTGTGCTCTACCATAGTGTGACAAAGCCTGCAGGTCTGGATTTGAGGCATTAAATTGTGACAGCAAAAACATAAATATTTAGGAATTTTACCTTATAACAGAAATGCAAAAGCAATAGTCAATAGTGCTCCATCACTTTTAGGGTGCATAATGCACCTTTAAAGAGAATGTGGCAACTTGGTCAAATCCAGAAATTTAGGGTAAGTAATTAGGGGTGTTTTTAGCCGAAAAAAATGAAAACATCTATGATTTCTCTGGAAATTGTACAATCAACAATGAGCTCAATATTTGGATTTTTAAAATTTTCATCTACAGTGAAAAATAAACTTCAGCCTGTGGATGACATGTGGCAACTACTGCCATATTCAATAGGCTTCAAGGGCTTCAATTGGATGATGACGTAACACCGAGCAACTTCCTGCCACTTCTGCAGTTTTCCCTTAATAACTTTGTTGTTTGCAAATGGATGAGCTTGGATCTTTGCGGGTAAGAAGTTTAATCCTTCATCTATCACTTGCCGGAAAATTCAGAAATGTTGGTCCCAGTGGCAATTTTTATTTTGTTGCCAAAGAAGTGGTCAAAGTTGTACCAATGTTTTTCAATTTGGTACCACCCCCTTGAATTCTGATTTATTCACTCTACAGATACAACATGAGACGCATATAAACATTTTTAGTCCACAGAAAGTGTTTTAAAAATGTTTCAGTATTTCAAAGCATGTATTTGACTAAATTTCCGTTTCCAGGAATTGAAAAAGAAGAAAAAATGTCCCCCCTTTCATGGGATTAGCTCGAGAATATCAATTCTCACACAACTTTTCATCACTGATCTCCCATGCCACTTCCACTTATTTGTCATCGTCAATCCTTGTCATCGCAACCTGTAGTTTTTACCCTAGTATCGCCACACCCACAACTTTACGCCTGGACTTAGAGCCTCCTGCTATCTCAGCATGACAGCGTTCCAAATCCCAGGGTGATGGGTGGAAAGTGACACCGGGGCAAGCTGAATTTTCTACTGACTTCTGTTAATTTAATCAAATCTCAGCTCGCTTTTCCGGTGGATCTTTTTTAAGCACAATTCAATCATTATGGTGTATACGAACCGGCCAAAAGTACACATGGCTGAATGGAAATGTTGATGAAAAAGGTCTTCCTAAACTTTACATAAGGGTTTTGATCAAATTTCACTTTATCAAACTTCTCAACTATCCACTCGTCCACTTTATTTTCCAATATGAATTTTACGCCCAACAGCCTAGTGCAAATCAGTTTGAGAAAACTGCAGCATTAAATCAAAAGCCCTGGAGTCTGAGGGATAAGAGTTGAGGATCTGAAAAAGAAAACATCATTCTTAGAACTGGTCAAGGCATCTGTGTCAGAGCCGCATGACGAAATCCATGGAGCGAAAAGGATTGAGATCTCTCAAGAGGCTCTATTCTGGCCGCTTGGCCGTTCTGACAATTAATTCCAGGGCTTTGTAATTGTTTAGGGTGATAGCCCTTTTACGCCAGACGCCCAAACTAAGGCCCCCGAATATAAATTAAGAATAGTTTTTGAAAAATTTTGCAGCAAATTTTTTACCAATTTTGTATTTTTCTTATTCTTGTTTCTTAAGCGAGGAACTAGAAATTTGCTCCCTTCTGAATAAGCAGCAAGGGCCACCTAAGAAAAAAATTCGAACTGGTCCGACAATATGAATTACGCAAAAACGCAGTATATCTGATACAAGCAAAAAGGCTATTGAAATTTGACGGTCGACTTATAAGCTCGAAATGTCAGAAGGCACGCTTCAGTTAGTTTTAAGAGAGCCACCTGGAGGCAGCTAGGTCAATTTAATTGTGCTTGGGCATAGTTTTCAATGGAAAACCTAAATTTCTGACCTAGTATTTGCCATTCTGCGGGAGGATTGAATTTTTGCTCATTTCATTCAAATCTTAATATCTCGCGATCTAATGCACCGATTTGACTTTTCATTTCAGATAATGAAAGAACAGTGCCTACGCCTAATAATATTTGGAGATGGATATTGTGATATTGAAATTCATTATTTCATATGTATAAATATAATCTTAGTAGAAAACCTTTTATTTGTAGCTTCTCGGTTCCAAGCACATGTCACTCACAAGGTCAGAATTGACATGGCTGAATAGGAAAATTAATTGCAGTCATTTCACTCATCTACACTACCCAGCTATCTCTGATGGCTTTCGAGTAATTAGTCCGAAAATGTATGACAAGGTGTTAAATTTCTCGGACCATCGTTGATTCTCACCATGGTTTCAAGTCTTTAAAATGAATGGAAGTGGATAAAATTTGGCATGAAGCTAGCCTAGGGTCCTGAGTCGGCGATATATGTAATTCCAGGTGACAATAATGTTTGGTTCGTCTTCTAGAAGCAACTTTATACCATGCCTTTTTCTGTACGAACACGGCACCCGGGGCAAGGGCCACGACTTTGTTGGTTGAGTAATACCGGCCTCCTGACGGGTCACAGCTGTAGGACTAGTGGGAGTCGACATAGAATGGCAAGGTGGTCTAGTGGTTAGAAGCCCTGTATTGATCAGGGATGGCCAGTTCGAATCCAGGGGTGACAGCGTGATCTTTATTAGTTATTTCAAAGAAAATAATGATAAAACTTATTACAGGCTCATGAAGAGATACATTGAGAACGAAATATGGTTTGCTTTTAGCACATTGTCAGGCGGCTCTCCTGCGCCGGTGGGTCGTTAGCCCAGGTCGCAGACCGGGGTTTTATTAGATGATGAAATAATGAATTTGAAACCACACAATAAGTTTGCAAAAAGTTGGGGAACTAGCCAAAATCCTGCCATCTCAGCATGAGAGTAGAACTTGGGAGTCCATAGGATAGGGGACATGGGCCTGGAGAAGGAAACATGATTTTTATGATTGGACTAGGCACCGGTATATTATTAAATGATAAAATAATGATTTGTAAGCGATAAAAGAAGTTTGTAAAAGGCTATAGCGCCAGCCAGGATTCTTGTGGTGCAATCTGTTTTAGAATTTTTGTTTGGTAGTCGAGTGGGCCAAACTTGTGATTTGCTGAGTATAAATATGTTTGCAACATTGACCACGCCCATGTGCTTGGAGAGGTAGCGTATTAAACTAGTTCTGCCGAGCACCCAAATCGCACGTCCCACCTCCCCTAGGAGGAAAGGCAGACATTGGTCTGGCCCCCCTCAAAACTCGGGTCTGCGTCCGCCCCTGTCCCCCCAAAACGGAAAGGCTCGGTGTTTTGCCTCCTCCCCGGAAGCTGTCGACCTCCTTTTTGGCCAGACTCGTTTTCAGGTTTTGGTGCTACAACTCTGAACTTCGAACAGGACCAGTTGGCTTCAGTATAAACATTGGGCCTTGGATAAAAATCATGTTGTGGCGATATGTTTCGGCTCACCTTTTTTGCTCGTCGTCTTTTGGGCTTACCCCCAAAATCTAATGTCTAGTTAAATTGTGGCGAACAATCACCGCATGACTTCGTTTATCGACTTTGGCTTGCCTCCCCAACCCCCCCTCCCAAAAAAAAACTTACCGGCTAGATACCCCAATGTCTCAGTAAAGTTTTGGGGATTTCGCTTGGGGTTCAGAGTTTTGGTCTTGGGATCCGGGGCGCAAATCTTGGGAAATCTCTGTATGAGTCTTGGGATTCCAAAAATTGTGAATGGCATCGCTGTGGGGCAGTATTCAGGTGGACTGCCTGCGTGCGCGTGATGGTTTGTGGCCAGCCGGGAGACACGTGCGCGGTGTTCCTGGTTTGGTGTGGACAGAGTTACATGAAGTGAGAATCTGTTTTGGCCAGCCGGACCACACGTGCGCCATAGGCGGATCCAGGATTGTCGATCGGAGGGGGCACCTTCCCGGGGGCGCCATCCGGACCAGGGGGCGCCACTTATGACCGGCAAAACCTATCAGGTGGGCGCCAAATCCTGTCGGTGGGTGCCGACTTTCGTATCCTGGGGGGGTGGGAAGCGACATTTCAGGGGGCGTCATCGATCTTTCAGGGGGCGCCGAAGGTCGATCAGGGGGGGCACGTGCCCCCCTTGCCCCCCTTGGATCCGCCTATGACGTGCGCGGTGTTTCTGGTTTGGTGTGGACAGAGTTACCTGGAGTGAGCTGAGAGAAACTGTCTTGGCCGGCAACCCCAGACACTAAGGTGGTGGAGCACTTTGCTAAAGGCGGCCATCGCTCTGAAACATTTTCTATAGAAACGGTGACATTCTAATGCATGTATAGGGTAGTATGGAACATATTTCAAGTATTTACCACACTTAACCCTCGCCCCACCGGGGGGGCCATCGATGGCCCCCCTAAGGTTTTTCCGGGATAGCAGAAAAACGACGAGGCGCAGCACCGCGGTTGAGGGCTCTACCTCTCACTGCATCATTTTCCCATCATCCCTGAAATTTTTTACCCCGGGTCACCCAAGGTCAGGTCACCAGACGAGGTCAACCAAGGTCACCTCACTTCACCTTTAGAGCTCTGTAAGAGCTACATTTCAAAGTCGATCGATTTGAAACTTCCTACACTTCATGACCCCTCCAGGGTCTACAAGGTGTATATCCGGGATTTTTTCGATTTCGTGCCCTGAGGTCAGGTCACGAGGCGACCTCTCCCATTGGAAAAGCATGGGGAAAAGCTATTTCATGAAATAAAAGCCAGAAAAATGATTGCAAATACTCAGACTGCTCAGAACAACGTTTCTGGACACCCTTTCACGGATCCCAGGGGTCATATTTGCCCTTTGACCTTTCCAAGGTCATCCAAGGTCACCAGAGGTCAAAAACAGTATTTTGACAATAACTTTTGACCTAATTGAGCTAGAGCGGTGAAACAAACACCATTGTGTTTGTCTAGTCACTGGCTTTTATTTGATATACGGCAAGGTCACTTTTTGACCTTTCGTGACCTCAGGTCATATTAGGTCACGAGGTGACCTCTGGCGGTCAAACCACTGGCGGGAGGTCTTTACGTTCCACATAGCGGAAAAAGTACTGGCAATTTGCTATCAAATGTACTTCATCAGGCCTCAATAGCTCTAATGACATAAGAGTTATGCCCAGTTTGCTTAATCATTGCATATTTGAGTGAAAATAGCCGATCTTGACCTAATTTGACCTCTGGAGGTCAAACCATTGACCTGAGCACTAAAACATGCGAAGTAATTTCTTACTGAATTCACGCGAGCTTTCTATTGCACTTTGCAGATTTGCGCTAACGCCCATATTTTCGGAGTTAGAGGGGGCCATCGATGGCCCCCCGGTGGGGGCGAAGGTGGCGCCGGACCCCCGGTGGGGCGCGGGTTAACAGTGTCAAATCCTTGAAAACACGCACTAAATTACATAGGCGGATCCAGGATTGCCGATCGGGGGGGCACCTTCCCGGGGGGCGCCATCCGGACCGGGGGGCGCCATCCGGACCAGGGGGGCGCCACTTATGACCGGCAAAAGCTATCAGGTGGGCGCCAAATCCTATCGGTGGGCGCCGACTTTCGCATCCTGGGGGGGGTGGGAAGCGACATTTCAGGGGGCGCCATCGACCTTTCAGGGGGCGCCGAGGGTCGATCGGGGGGGGCACGTGCCCCCTTGCCCCCCTGGATCCGCCTATGCTAAATTACCCGGAGAAATCGCGACATATTCACGGTAACATGGCTGAGCAAAGCGTAGAAATGAATGACGATTTTGTTGTTTACGACTTCTGCGCGGCCGGGAATGTTAAAAAGTAAATATTTTCGGGAAGAAAACGTTATATACGATAATTAGAAACAATAAAGTGTTCAACAATATTTTTTGCAATTGTGTATGCTAAAATTACTGATATATCTTTCAAATGGCGTATTTTTACGAACTGCTGCGGTACTACTTTCATACGCTCAAACTGTCTGAAATAGGCGGACCAAGTTCAGTGTGTGGTATGTAGAGACGGCGAAGATCTAGCAATAGCAGAGGAAGAAAAGTCTAACCTAAATCGAACCTGACCTAACCTGACCTGACCTGACCTGACCTGATCTAACCTAACCTAACCTAACCTAACCTAACCTAACCTAACCTAACCTAACCTAACCTAACCTAACCTAACCTAACCTAACCTAACCTAACCTAACCTAACCTAACCTAACCTAACCTAACCTAACCTAACCTAACCTAACCTAACCTAACCTAACCTAACCTACCCTAACCTAACCTAACCACCATCCTAACCTAACCTAACCTAACCTAACCTAACCTAATCTAATCCAATCTAATCTTATCTAACCTAATCTAATCTAATCTAATTTAATCTAATCTAATCTAATCTAACCTAACCTAACCTAACCTCGATTTAGCGAGCCGGCCTCCGGCGGCCCAACCTGCGGTGCTAACTATCGTCTGCGTCGGCAGCGGCATCGCCAGCTCCGCCGGCGAATGCCGCAGCCTCCCCAGGAACTCACCTGATGCTCGCTTCGCTCGCATGTCTGCGAGCTTTGCTCGCCGCCTGTCCCGATTCTCTAGCCTTCCCCCTCTTTTCTCCCCCATTGGACTTTCACCGGCTTTAAATATTGCATCTCTAGTTGGTGTTCATCCGCCAGCTTCCGCCCGCTTCTCCCGCTTCTGCTGGTTACTGCCCGGCCGGCAGCCGTGCGCCCGTCCGATATACGTTATTTATTGGAAAACAAGATAAGTTTTTGGATTTCACATTGGAGTCGCCGATATGTTATAGAGTGAGTCCTGCTGGACAAAGTGGTACCACATTTTCATTGGAAATATTTATATTAACGTGCCGCTATAAGCAAAGTTCTCCCCGGTCTCGCCAATTAAGGTAAGTTCTCTTCCGGCCTTGCGTATAAATTGACAGTGGCGGATCCAGGGGGGGCAAAAAAGGCAATTGCCCCGCAAACGGAAAAGCTCGGGGCAAAACTATGTTTTTGCCCCCCCCAAAGCGATCGACCTCCTTTTTCCCCGACTCCTTTTAGCTTGTTAGCAAGATTTTGGTGCTTCAATTCTCAACTTCAAACAGAATTTCAATTCAACAGAACAGAATCAGAGCCGCCCCGGTAGCTCAGTTGGAAGAGCGTTGGGCTCCGGCCCACTGCTCAGAAGCATGCAGTGGCAGTGCATGTCCAGGCTTGGGATCGGTTCCCCTGAGACGCTCCGGCGCTCAATAGTTGGGACGGACTAAAAGGCCGATGGACCGTGCAGATGGACCAATACAGAAAAATTCAGGACATATAGGGAAAAATGGTTTTCACTGTACAAATCAGCGCTAAAAGTAAGAGATACAGTGTTATTTCCAACCCAAAATTTGACCTATATAGGCAAAAATTTGACCTTTACTCCAGATTCTAGAAGTTTTATTTGCAGATGAACCGTGCAGATGGACCAATACAGCCAAAACCAGACAAGATAGAGAAAAACGGTTTTCACCATAAGAATCAGCGCCAAAAATAAGGGATACAGTTTCCTTTTCATCACTCTCCGTTACGCCGGTGTGACAAAATCTTACTTTTTGGGCCAATTTGAGCTGTTGATGGACCAATATAGCCAAAACCAGGAAACGTAGCGCAAAACAGTTTTCACCATCAGAATCAGCGCCAAAAATAAGGGATACAGTTTGGTTTCCGTCACGCCCCGTCACGCATTTATCTACATAATTGCCTAGACACAAGAAATCTGGCGGTTTTAGGTCTGCAGAGGGACCAATACAGCCAAAACCAGGAAAGGTAGAGCAAAACGGTTTTCACCATCAGAATCAGCGCCAAAAATAAGGGATACAGTTTGGTTTGCGTCACGCCCCGTCACGCCCTTGTTTACAACATTGCTTACACACCAGAAATCTGGAGGTTTTTGGTCTGCAGAGGGACCAATACAGCCAAAACCAGGAAAGGTAAAGCAAAACGGTTTTCACTATCAGAATCAGCGCCAAAAATATGGGATACAGTTTGGTTTGCGTCACACCCCGTCACGCCCTTGTTTACAACATTGCTTACACACAAGAAATCTGGAGGCTTTTGGTCTGCAGAGGGACCAATACAGCCAAAACAAGGAAAGAAAGAGCAAAACGGTTTTCACCATCAGAATCAGCGCCAAAATTAAGGGATACAGTTTGGTTTCCGTCACGCCCCGTCACGCCCTTATTTACATAATCGCCTAGACACAAGAAATCTGGAGGTTTTTGGTCTCCAGAGGGACCAATACAGCCAAAACCAGGAAAGGTAGAGCAAAACGGTTTTCACCATCAGAATCAGCGCCAAAAGTAAGAGATACAGTTTGGTTTCCGTCACGCCCCGTCACGCGCTTCTCTACATAATTGTCTAGACACAAGTAATCTGGAGGTTTTTGGTCTGCAGAGGGACCAATACAGCCAAAACCAGGAAAGGTAGAGCAAAACGGTTTTCACCATCAGAATCAGCGCCAAAAAATAAGGGATACAGTTTGGTTTGCGTCACGCCCCGTCACGCCCTTGTTTACAACATTGCTTACACACCAGAAATCTGGAGGTTTTTGGTCTGCAGAGGGACCAATACAGCCAAAACCAGGAAAGGTAAAGCAAAACGGTTTTCACTATCAGAATCAGCGCCAAAAATATGGGATACAGTTTGGTTTGCGTCACACCCCGTCACGCCCTTGTTTACAACATTGCTTACACACCAGAAATCTGGAGGCTTTTGGTCTGCAGAGGGACCAATACAGCCAAAACAAGGAAAGAAAGAGCAAAACGGTTTTCACCATCAGAATCAGCGCCAAAATTAAGGGATACAGTTTGGTTTCCGTCACGCCCCGTCACGCCCTTATTTATATAATCGCCTAGACACAAGAAATCTGGAGGTTTTTGGTCTCCAGAGGGACCAATACAGCCAAAACCAGGAAAGGTAGAGCAAAACGGTTTTCACCATCAGAATCAGCGCCAAAAGTAAGAGATACAGTTTGGTTTCCGTCACGCCCCGTCACGCCTTTGTTTACAACATTGCTTACACACAAGAAATCTGGAGGTTTTTGGTCTGCAGAGGGACCAATACAGCCAAAACCAGGAAAGGTAGAGCAAAACGGTTTTCACCATCAGAATCAGCGCCAAAAATAAGGGATACAGTTTGGTTTCCGTCACGCCTCGTCATGCGCTTCTCTACATAATTGCCTAGACAGAAGAAATCTGGAGGTTTTTGGTCTGCAGAGGGACCGATACAGCCCAAAACCAGGAAAGGTAGAGCAAAATGGTTTTCACCATCAGAATCAATGCCAAAATTAAGGGATACAGTTTGGTTTCCGTCACGCCCCGTCACGCGCTTCTCTACATAATTGCCTAGGCGCAAGAAATCTGGAGGTTTTTGGTCTGCAGAGTGACCAATATATCCTCTTGAGACCTGAGAAAAATGTACCAAACGAAAAATGGTGAAAATCTTATATGTGCCTTATGCGGTCCCAAAAATGCATTTTTGCAAAAATTTCTGTCGAATTATTTGTTGCGCATGGGTAGTAGCATGTATACTGTGGTATACAAAAAGTCCCAAAGCATATAGGAAACTCTGGAATCCGACCATGAACCAGGTAGAGAAAACTTCACATTTCGTTTGTTTATTCAGGTCATGAGAGCTTGAGACATGTTTATTGAGACACGGATGCTTAATGCGCTGAGACGCCCAATGCCACATTATCTTATGGCCACCTAATGTGACCCGCTACCTCAGGGGCGTAGCCAGGATTTCGCTCAGGGAGGGACTTTATTGGTCCCTCTACGGACCAAAAACCTCCAGATTTCTTGTGGCTAAGCAATGTTGTAAATAAGGGCGTGACGGGGCGTGACGGAAACCAAACTGTATCCCTTAATTTTGGCGCTGATTCTGATGGTGAAAACCGTTTTGCTCTTTCTTTCCTTGTTTTGGCTGTATTGGTCCCTCTGCAGACCAAAAACCTCCAGATTTCTTGTGTGTAAGCAATGTTGTAAACAAGGGCGTGACGGGGCGTGACGCAAACCAAACTGTATCCTTTATTTTTGGCGCTGATTCTGATGGTGAAAACCGTTTTGCTGTACCTTTCCTGGTTTTGGCTGTATTGGTCCCTCTGCAGACCAAATACCTCCAGATTTCTTGTGTCTAGGCAGTTATGTAGAGAAGCGCGTGATGGGGCGTGACGGAAACCAAACTTTATCCCTTATTTTTGGCGCTGATTCTGATGATGAAAACCGTTTTGCTCTACCTTTCCTGGTTTTGGCTGTATTGGTCCCTCTGCAGACCAAAAACCTCCAGCTTTCTTGTGTCTAGGCAATTATGTAGAGAAACACGTCACGGGGCGTGACGGAAACCAAACTGTATCCCTTATTTTTGGCGCTGATTCTGATGGTGAAAACTGTTTTGCGCTACGTTTCCTGGTTTTGGCTGTATTGGTCCATCAACAGCTCAAATTGGCCCAAAAAGTAAGATTTTGCCACACTGGCGTAACGGAGAGTGATGAAAAGAAAACTGTATACCTTATTTTTGGCGCTGATTCTTATGGTGAAAACCGTTTTTCTCTATCTTGTCTGGTTTTGGCTGTATTGGTCCATCTGCACGGTTCATCTGCAAATAAAACCTCTAGAATCTGGAGTATAGGTCAAATTTTTGCCTATATAGGTCAAATTTTAAGTTGAAAATAAAATATATAGGTCAAATTTTAAGTTGAAAATAAAACTGTATCTCTTATTTTTAGCGCTGATTTGTACAGTGAAAACCGTTTTTCTCTATATGTCCTGTTTTTTCTGTATTGGTCCACCTGCACGGTCCATCGGCCTTTTAGTCCGTGCCCAATAGTTTACCCGACGTACAGGTCGGCTGGCAACTGACTGATGAGAGGGTGACCTGAGCGGGGCGGCCGTCCCTGTGCTTTGTGGGACGTTAACCTTTGGCTTCTAAATTGACCCTCCATTGAGGGAGTTGCTCGTTCGGGTGGTGGGGTCGGGGTCTTCGTGACAAGTCCCTTGATGGCTTTAGTGAGACTCCGACTCCGGCAGCCGTACTAGGAACAGCTTGAACAAAATTCATAAAAAAATAGTGAAGTTCAGTGTAAATATGGGAGCTTGGACAGGAAAACAGTATCTTGAGTTGATATTTTTCACCCTGTGACGTGTTTTTTTTGCTTTTCATCTCCAGTTCCCAAAAAGACAAACTGTAAAGGCATGCTGTAAAGGCATACTGTAACTACCGAAAAGGCATACTGTAAAGCAATTTTGCACTGCGCGACGTTTTTCTTCTTCTTTTTTTTGCTTTTCGACTTTGGTTTGCCCCTCCCAAACCATCCGGCTAGATCCGCCACTGTATATTGATGTGCGTTTTGTATACTTTTGCTTGCACAATTGTGTGTTATTGTAGTTTCCTTTCTCGGGTAATGGATCTGGGATCAATGCTGTTGGTCAATATTGCACATTTTTGGGGTGCGGGGAGAGGACTAGGAGAAATAGCTCCACCAGCTCTGTATAAAAAAACACTTGCGGACGCGGAGGAGGGGGGCAAGGGGCCATGCCCGCACAATGGTGAAATTTTGGCTGATTTTCTTAAAAAACACTATTTTACGATTTCTCCTGAGTTGGCCCCTCTAAAACGGCGCACTTTCGTCCGCCCCTGGTAAAAATATTTCAAAAACTGACTGCAGCGGATTGACACTTTTTTATTCGGATTTTTGGAGGAGGAGGTCTTGGATCTCGTTACAGCCGTGCAAATATCTCCTCACATTCTGATCATCTCCGCTCCAGTGGTTCTCCAATCCACCTTTGCCCCAGTGCGCTGTAGAAGGCGACCCCTCAATCTCGGTTCTAATGCAAGATGGCAAAAACGCGAACGGTGTTAGATAGTCTAAAAGATTTGATTAAGATAAACTACCGGCTCATCTCAACATCGAGGACATACCTGGCCTGGCTTTTTCCTACCAAAGAAGGTGACGGGTTACGCCCTGTTTTCGGTATTGGTGAAGCAGATATCACAGGAACATGCCAGATCGTCACCTGGGAAATGTTTTCAAAACATCCCCAGCTTAGCATTGGAAAATGTTTTCAAAATATCCCCAAATTCTGAAAGAAAATCCCCAGAGGCAAAACAGATGAAAGGAGGGAAGGTTTGAGCAGTGTAAAGTGGTGCCCAGAGGCGCACTCTGACTCCGGAAAGAGGGATGATATCCCCAAACTAGGAATAAGGGACCAAGGGCATACTCAAACAGCTTGAAGGCATATCCCCTGACCTGACCTGACCTTATCAAACCAAACCAAACCAAACCAAACCAAACCAAACCAAACCTAAACCTAACCTCTGTGCAAAAACTCCCATTGCTATCTGTCTGAGCACGCCACTGATCACGTGGGCGCGTCCCTCTCCTAAACTCCGTCTCCAGCGGTCTGAGCATGCCTCTGGGGATTTTCTTCGGAATATGGGGATATTTTGACAACATTTTCCAAGGTGGCAATCTGGCATGTTCCTGTGACATCTGCTTCACCATTACCCTGTTTTCTGGGCTTTGGTGTCTGACAGGACTCCGTTAGAAATTGTTTACCGTTACTTGATCACTCTAGTTATAGCATGACCATGATAGGTCGAAATGTAGAACTACCTGACACCTCCAGGGCTTGACTTTTAGGCCAAGTCTATCATCTGACCAGGTATAGTCAATATGCATATCAGCTGACTGGCAGCGACTATCCAAAGGTAATGGTATGAAAATAAAGCTATGACTATTTTTGCGAAGTTATTAGCCCTAGTTTGAAACTTTGCTTAAGTTGTCTCAAATAACTCCACATACGTTACAGATCCAAATTTGCAACATGAATCTGGAGTGTGATTTATGATGCCTAGGTGTTGACAATAAGAAATTATTATGATACGTATCCGAAAGAATAGAGCCATTTTCGGTCAATTTCCTTTTCCTCGTGCATTTCCAATTAAGGGAGAACATGATATGTGCGTGACCTTAGGTCATCGATATAAAAATCCCATTGCAACAACCTAGGGTCCTTGGGGCGCCGATTATGTGATATAAATATTAGGTAAATACGACGAATCTGTTTTTACTGGTGCCACTTGAAACATTCTTGAATTTGAGTTCGCTTGGCATGCCCTGGTGGCCTGACTTGAGATAACCAAAAAAAAGTTGGGCAATCTATTTAGAATAAGGTGTGCCAAGTATGGTGGCGTTCCACACCACTGGCTTTTGGCACCGTCGGAAAACCCGAGAAGGGGGGTATTTGAACCCCTCACCACCATGGGGACAGAGTTAGAACATTGTTGTGTCTGTGTTGGGGTAGCGGGAGTCTCGAAATATGAACCCGCTGCGGGCACAGAGGCCACCAGCTGAGACGACCCGAAAGCCAGTTTAAGGTTTGTCGAATAGGATCCTCCTGTTGTGGCGGGCAGCTTACCGGAAAACCGACTTCAGCCGTGCGATGGGCCCTCTCTCGTTAACGGATCCCAGCAGCACTGTCATTGGGCAGCGGCCATGGCAAAAACGTCGACGTTGGGTGCCAGTCCGCGCTACACCGGTCGATAGGACATCTCCCGTAATGACGCGCCTCTAATTTCGCTCGTCGGCAGAATGGGGACGTTTTGTCTGATGTGAAAGTGGGATGAAATTTACTGAAAGTTTGAACTCGATTCAAATTAGATAAGGATAGATACACGTCTCAGTTTTAGATAAGCATTGAGGAAAGTATGCTGCATGCAGAGGTCCGAGGGAGGTATGTGTGTAATGTATGTGTGTAAGCAGAGGGGAAGTCGATAAGTCCGTTCCCGCAGTCGGAACGTGAAGAGTATGTGCTGAAAATGTTCATGTATCAGGGGTAGCTATCTTGCCGAAATAGTCGTGGGTAAATAGGGGGCGCTGCTCAAACGCATGCATCGTTCAACGTCGAGAAACCACCCTAATGCATGACCGCACGTGCTAGTTTAAGATACCGCATCAATTTTACACTCTGGTGTTTTTCTGCTTTTGTTGCTTTTCATAGTGCTTTTCCCTCTGGAGATACTGCTTTATTTGGAGAAACAAATGGGTGATCCATTGATATGCATTGGAGACAAAACCTGTTTCTCTGGCCTTTCGCGAGGTCACGTTAAGTTTCTGTTTAAGCAAATTATCACTGGCCGGGAGTTTGCTTCTCGCTGCGTTTTTGCGTCTATATCAGAATAAAAATATCATGAACATTATTGGAAATCCCATAGCAGACTCTGTAGGCAAGTCTGTTGCATCTTATCCTTGGGCTGGAAAAAAAAACCACGTTAGTGCCCTCGCGCGAGTGACGGGCGTTTGAGCTTGCTTGTGCCAGGTGCACCATCAACTCATAACTCCACCAAATTTGACAGATGTGATTCTTTTAAGTCGCACGTCAAGCGTGCCACATCGGAGGAGCAGTGCAATATTCTCACTGAGACCCAGGAAATATGGACTCAGCTGACAGACACGTCTGGCACTTCTGCAAAACCGCTAGAATTTAAATGGTGTCCGCATGCTATGCTACAATGGTATACTGTAAAATGAAATGTTAGTGAAACGGCTATGACGACCGAAGAGAACATCTCGTTGCCACGAGTCTGAGGAACAGGGCGCCGTCCCGTGCTGTGCATATTGTTTAAAGAGCTCTACTTCAAAACGTGATGCCTTTTCTCTTGTCAGGAGACAAGCAATGACATGGCATGGCATGGTGAGAATAAACTGAAACTTACCGTCTCAGACACCGCAACTTGAGCAACAACATGTATTATTCATCTTCTCTTGTGTGTTCATAGTTGTAATGCACACATGGACATGTTATACCAGAAAACTTTTGGAAAAGAATAGCTAAATGTCAGAACATGCCCAAGTTTTCTTGTGGTTTACAATTATAATTATTTCTTAATCAACTAAGTTACAATTAAAACGACAGAAAACAAATATTTGTGCTGCCTTCTTTACGTTGCACGTCCAGCCTTCCACCCCTGCGCGTTCCCATACCATTCGGTATCCACCGTATTACCAACATTCATAAGAACGACTCTGTGCAAAATTAATTCCACAGTGTCTACCTTGGCCATCTTAGAAAATCCTTGAATTTCCTCGCAATTTTGATATTGTCATTATTGAAAGGGCCTGCACATGCGCACGTGAGGTGCGTTCCTAGTGTTGATTAGATACCCACTCATGATAATGAATAGATAGTTGATAGATAGTGAACCCACTCATTTTGTTACCGCAAATACAGATACCAAAGTTCCCTCTAGCCGAGCCGGTAGTTTCTGATGCATCGCACGTGAGCATGTGGCATAGGATGCCAAATCTTACCAATGCTATCTTGTTCTTAGAACCGCCCGAATATAACTTACGATGTACATACCTATGCCAAGTATAACTTCAATGTACCAATGCCGCAGATTTCTTCACAATCAGATTCGTAGTTCCGGAATTATAGCCTGGGATGAAATGTGCTCCCCCATTTCCCTTGCACCGGCGTGCGTGAGGTTTGACCTGGGATTGAATTGACCTTTACTGCTTAACTCACAGCATTGGGGCTCCCTGCACACCAATTTTAGGATTATTTAGATCGGCCAAAACTGGGTTATTGCGCAATTAAGTGGCAGAAATTTTGTAATTTGACTTACCCCTGGTTCTGCACGTGCTGTGAGCTTCGGCGCCAACACCCCAGTCATCTCTCATATGTTCAGTGAGTAATTGAATTGATCAGTGTATAACATGGTGGAGATCTCGTCAAGGTACGACCGTTACTTGTATGTAGAGCTCGTCAAAAGCATTAGCACAGCCGAGAAGGGCTGGATAGTAAGTAAATAGTCCTGCTAAGTAGAGGGGGAACTCGCGGTTGATTCGTGCACGCTCGGTAATTATTCATTGTGCATATAGTACCTATCGTATGTGATAAATTTGACGTAGCCGGCGGTTGTTCAGATCTTGAGCCCCTCACAGTGAAACCTGGCTTCGGCTGAAGTGAAGGGCGCGCGCTGACCGCTGAGTTGTCTTGAGCGAGCTTAACGGTGACTTGAAGTTGGGAGTGTGGAAAATAATGACCTCTGAATAGTGTGCATACAAACCCCTTGTATGTACAACAGACGGAGGTGTGTTGCTAGATATTTTCGCACCACTATTGGTATAGTGGAGATATATGATATAGTATATTCTATAATATAGATATATTCACTCAGCACTTCGTAATATTAGCACTCAGATTG
This sequence comes from Lepas anatifera, assembly GCA_034440635.1. Classification (NCBI taxonomy): domain Eukaryota; kingdom Metazoa; phylum Arthropoda; class Thecostraca; family Lepadidae; genus Lepas; species Lepas anatifera. The sequence continues at coordinate 64,290 of JAOTON010000205.1, forward strand.
CAAGTCACGTGCGCAGAAGTATACTCATCTTGACAAAGATAGTTGGCGATGTTTCAGGCCGATAGTTTGCCAGCGGTCTAGGCGCGCGCTACGCGCAGGGCTGACTCTTAGGTGGATGCCGAATCCAACGAGCTACGAACGCACCAACGGGGTGCACAGGGGTGCACACCCCTCAGAATTGTAGAGGCGTATCCTGTCACGCCTGGGCAGCAAACTTTTATTTGCTAGGACGGAGTGAATACCGAGAAAGATCGTTTCATATTGAAAAGCGGCCTTCGGAGTTGCAATGCCCCAAAAGGCGTCGCCCTCTATGATGATAATACATGATAAATGCATATATTTCACATTCAAGGGCAATTCCATCAAACGATGGCTATTCTTCACCCCGGGTTGAGTTAAATGAAAACAAAACGATGGAAACAAACCAGACACAACTAGACGCTCACCCTTGCATACACACAATTGTCCAGACTGTTGGTTAACACCCGCACTGGAGGGGGGTCTGGCACTAACGCGCACTGGAGGGGGCCTGGTAGGCCCCCTAAGATCTCGGAAACTAAGAGGGTTAGAAAAAAGCCACTTGGTAGGTGGGTGGGGGCTATGGTGATCTACGTGATTACCAATTTTCATTGACCTAGGTCAATATCTTCAAGGTCAAACAAGGTCGTAAAGGTCAAATATTGGCCATGCTGGGATCGATTGGTAAATGCTGTGATTATGCAGGAAAATGGCGGGAATAAGCTAAAGGCGGACAAGGTTCATAGAGAAGAGGTCTCAAAGAGGCTTCCCCACAACTTTTGGGTCAAGGTCATTCAAGGTCATTGACCTTTAAGGTCACCATATGGTATACTACTTATTATTTACACTTTGACTAACACTCTAGCCACTGTTTGGCGGGAAATGAGGATTGACCTTTCCCAATGACCTTTGACCTTGACCTTTGACCTTGACCTTTGTATTGGGGTACCCTACCGATGACGTCATAGCATAATATGTCAGACGGGGTAACGTCATTTGGCCGGACGCACAGTGGTCAGTGACCTTGAAAGTGCAGATATGACCTTGACCTGTGACCTTTGACCTTGACCTTGACTTTCATGTGAAGTGACCTTGACATATAGTCCCGCTTATGTGACGTTGTGAGGTCACCACTCGGTCTTCAATGCAAGCTAACTGGTCCGACCGCGCGTTTACGGCGATCTCAAAATGCAGGTCTGACTTTGAAAGCCTATAAGTCAAAAAATTTTCGGCCGATTTTCAAAAAGTCTTCACCAATCGACGCGCTATTAAATTCTGTTAAATGTGGCCACGTTTCGTGTTTCGGCTACAAGCGGTTCTCCGGCCACCTTGGAAAAACAGGTGAGGGGCCTCCGAGGCCCCCTCCAGTGCGCGTGTTAAGCATCATTCAGCTGCTGCTCCCTTAGATACACTTTTAATCGTGTTTTAAACACAGTGATGTTTGTGGCATCGCGGACATTGGTAGGAAGGTCATTGTAAGATCTCACAGCGTTGTACAGGAACCTCCGCCTGCCCGACTCCGTCCGAATGACCGGCGTCTGCAGCCGCTGGTTCTGCCGTGTATTTCTGCCGTGAACTGACTGTCTAGACGCAAGACTGTTGAAAATTATCGCGGGATGTCCAGTTAATAATATTTTTTTCAAAGTGGTCAGGCAGTGGTATTCAAAGAGGTATTCTGCACGAAGCCAGCCGAGTATGCGTATTACACGCTGATATGGTCAAATTTACGCCGTCCTGAGATCACTCGTGCGCCAAAATTTATCAGTTTCTGTAACCGCCGGATCTGAGTAATCGTACAAGCACCATATACACTTAAGCAATAACGTACCACAGACAGTACTAGGCCCTCCACCAATGTTATGATGGTCCTTTCAGGAATGCAGTGACGTATATGCCCGAGTCCGCGTAGTGTTCCGGTGCAGCGCCTAATAACATCATCTACATGACTAGTAAAGGACATACATCGATCGAAAACAAGACTGAGGTTCTTGGCAGTCTTAGACACCTCTATGACTGAGTCCATAAAGTTGATTGTTGGGTGACGAATGTTACGAATATTTTGCTGAGATCCTAAAATTATGAACTGTGTTTTAGAGCTATTAATTTTCATGTCGTTTTGGCTAAACCAGTTCGATAAAAGTGACAGATCGTTTTCTAGAGAGCAAACAATATTTCCTAGATTACTGGGTGGTCCTGAAACGAAAATTTGGGTATCATCTGCGTATTGAACTATTTTGGCGTGATTTACGTATAGAGAGATTTCGTTGACGTATATGGAAAGGAACAGGGGCTCGAGGGCAGAACCTTGGAATGTTCCCATAGGATTGAGGAGTGGCCGAGAGAGGACGCAGTCGACATACTGATGAGCCGATGGTGGTGTCCCTGCAGGATTTTGGATGAGAACTTGTTGGTAGTGATTTTTCAAATAATTTTCGAACCATGGTGTGACAACCCCGTACATTTTCAGTTTCTGGATCAATTTGTCACGGGGTACTAGATCAAACCCTTTAGAACAGTCTAGAAGGCATAGCAAAGTAATGTGGCGGCGGTCATTTGCTGAGAAAACACTGTCAGTTACTGTTAAGAGCGCAGTTTCGGTTGAATGATGAGGTCTAAAACCATACTGGGATGGCGAGAACAGGTGATGACTTGTAAAATAGTGAGAGAACTGTTCATAAACGACACGTTCTGTGATTTTGGCTATTGTTGTGAGAAAAGAGATCGGTCGAAAATTTGAGGGTTCGGTTGAGTTGGATGACTTTTGAACTGGATGGACGATAGTACGCTTCCATGAGTTCGGAACGGTGTGAGTGATTAGAATAGTATTAACAATGTGTGTGATTACAGAACAAAGTGAATGAATGCACAGCTTGATGAAACGCATGCACAACCCATCGGCGCCAGCGGTCGCACTACTGCGCATCCGGGATACAACGTCCAGAAGCTGGTCAGATGTTATGGGATGCACATCAAACAAACCAGTCGACACGCGCGGTAAACGCACCGACAGGGCAGGGCCCGAGCGATCAATGCTCCTTGCGGTATTAGCACCAACTTCAACAAAGTACCTATTTAGGGCATCAGCATCAGCACTGGGTGCTGGCGCGACACTTGGCTTCGGTCCCACTACAGGTCGCAAACTCTGCCAGACCACGGCCGGGCCCCGCTCAGTGAGTGCCCGGTCTATGGCAGCGCGCGTATCAGCCCTTATAGCTGACTGCACTATAATATCATGTATTTAATATGTATGCCATAGGGTGTTCCAAACTGCTCAGCAAAGTAAGAGGGCGGAGCTTCATCCTGCTGCTAGCGGTGACTTTTCCATAGAAAACATTCATTTGTTTTAAACTTTTTGTTGCCCTTCACACCGACGGGTTAAAAACATTTGATCTCTTTGCAATTTGGCAAAAATCGGGTACCTTTATGCGAAGTGGAGGGCCCAGACCACTCCCCCTCTTCCCCAGCGTATACTTATTGTCCATTGCATTTTCAAAAATCTTTCTTCTTCATTTGAACACACGGGCGATGACTCCCGGACTGCAGCACGTGCCCTTCGGCCGTGTAGACTGCATAAGACGAGGACTTTTCTGTCGTTCGGCGAATAATTTTAACTCTTATTTGGCAGCGTGCCCTGAGTCCGACACTTCTAATTGTTCTTTCGGGCAGTTTAGGTCACTGACCCGACTTTACGTCAAGCAGCTGCCTTTACACTGAGAAGTGACTGTGGATTTTAAAGGGTTTATGTGTGCTTCTTTATGTTCTAACAGGATTTTCTGTCTATTTCATGTAGCTAGGATCATATATCGTGAAAATATTCATTCTATGCATTGAATTTATCGACATGTCTTATCTCCTTTGACTTGACCTGTCATTGGGTCCCATATACCTGTTGCTCATAAGCCCTCAATAAACAAATAAACAAATAAACAAATTCGCCATTTCAATCCGCGCACCCACTTGAACTAAACCTAAAAGACCAACAACATGGCTCCACGGGAAAAGACGTCAGTGCTGTGGTAAGCGGAAGAAGGTGTTTTATCTGACCTGGGTAAATTTTACAAGTTTGTCATCTGACAATTTGTGCACTATCCTCGTGGGGTAAATTTCAGCCATGGCAGACCCACCAGTCGCGGGAATCCCAGCGGAAGTCTGTGGGGGTACCATTAGCAGCGGGAGTTCACTAATGGAGCGACACTGTTTTATTTTCCCGTGCCTCCGACCCCGTCACAATTCACGTGTGTTGCTCCGAAACGGCACGTCTGATCCCAACGAACCTGTTCAATGGGACGGGAGGTAGTGATGCCAAATGGCTCTGCCGTCAACGCGCCATAAAACCCGCAGAGCTCTTTTAATAAAATCGAACCAGCCCAGCACGTCTTATTTGAAACACATGGCTCGCGCCAGTGTAGCGGAGGGGGCGTTTCTCATCAACGTCGATTTTGAATTCAACTTTGAAATCTCAGGCGACATAATCATGACCTTAACATCAAAAGAGCGAGATTCAATATGCTGACGGGGTGACGCTGCTGCGCAAACTTCTAGGCGGCATCAGTCAGTTATAACCATCCGCTGGAGGCTTAGACCAAGTATTGGACAGGATGAGAAGTGACTTATTTGAAGCTGAAGCTGAAGCAATGACTTATTTGAAACTGAAGCTAAAGCAGTGGCTTATTTGAAGCTGAAGCAGTGACTTATTTGAGGCTGAAGCTGAAGCAGTGACTTATTTGAAGCTGAAGCTAAAGCAGTGACTTATTTGAAGCTGAAGCTGAAGCAGTGAAGCTTCAGGACGAGCTGAATGGGTTTGATTATATATTATATAAATGCGTGTGCGATTATATTCCTAAGAAAAGTCCACAGCCCTTAACATGATTGGCTAGCGTCCCTCCTCTGCGATCCAAACGACAACAGCACCTTTGGGTTATCACCAGAACATAACGGATTGTGAGTCTCGGCACGTCCCTCTAGGAATGAGAGGATATCATAAAATTTACAAAATATTATGATCCAAAAATATTATTATAATACAATGCTTTGGAAAGCATCATCTTACCAGAGGCGAGCCGGATAAGGAATCGATTTAACCTTTTGTTTTAAAAATTAATTTTGTTAATTTGCCTTAAATTTGACTTTACTTCTAATTGTATTCAACCATGAAAGTTTATAGTCTGTGTCATTAACACATAAATTAAGACTTGTGTTTGCCTGAAAGTAACCACAGCCACCCTTGTTAACCTTCGCCCGGGTCTTTTTAGACCCCCTCCCCTCGAGTTTTTCCGAAGCGACCAAAAACGGCGGTGCGCAGCGCCACCAAACTTGACCTAGCTGTTTCTTCATCATTTTTACATCTTCCCTGAAAATTTTAGCTCAAGGTCATTTCAGGCCAGGTCACCAGGCCAGGTGAAGTGACCTCACCTCAAAAATGCTTAGGACCGCATAACTTAAAGAAGGGTTAATTGATCAAGTTGAAACTCATACCACATATTGGGCCCACCAGGAGCTACAACATTTGTTCCGAGATTTTTTATATTGGTGACCTAAGGTCATGTGCAGAGCATGACCTCCCCATTGTCAATACATGGGGAAAATCACGAAATGAGCTTTTCCCAGTAAGTATGGATGGAATCAACTTCAAACATCGGTTACGACTTGCTCTTTGCTCATTTATGAAGTAGATGCCAAAAATTTTGACTTGTGACCTTTAAAAGGTCACCTTAGGTCAAATAAGCATTTTTGGTGTTTTACTCTCTACATTTTGAATAAACTAAGATATAATTTTTATTTTGTCACTCAAGTGTTTTTATAGCCACTGCAAGTCAAATGATATACATCATTACTATACCAGGTCAAGTTGGGTCAGACCGTTGACCTGGGTCAGGTCAAGTTCTTAAATTTGACCTGGCATAGCAATATTATGTATCATTCGATTTGTATTGACGAGAGGATTGCAATGGTGCATCAACTATGGCTATATCTTGTTTGGTTTGGAAGTTATTGGTGAAAAAGGAAACACCTTATGCATGGGTGGCTATGGACATTCCATAGAATATGCCCAATATTCAGTGACCTTTAGCTCCCTAGGCTTTGACCTGACACGAAAATGAATGCCGCTGTAATAAAAGAGCAACTCAAGAGCTTTGGAATGGTGTTGTAAAAATGTTTTTAGCTATCATAGCTACTGAGATATATGAGGTTTTCTTAGTACACCTCTTATTAGCGATTTTGACCTATTTTGACCTCTGGTGACCTTGATATTGATCTGACAAGAAACATGACCGAAGTATTTTCGATATCATTTTTGAATAGCTTTCGATTGCCATTTTGTGCTTTTTTCTATCTCTCTTAGTTTGTGAGATCGTGGGGTTTTTTTTAGCCCCCCACCAGTCACGCCTTGTTTGTTTGTTGTTTTCCATGTTTTTTTTTCACTGGATCCCTTCATCAAGTCCCACTACCTCACTCCATGGGTTGAGCGCGGCGCCTGTGGCGACCCTCCCCGTGGATAATCCTTGTCCTTCCCCATCAACCATCCTATCCTTATCCTTATCCTACAGTGTGTTTTTGCTTAAGTTTGTCATTTACATGTCCCTCATCTTCATTACGACCGGCGTCAGAATAGCCACATGGATAGTGGAGATGCTGTGTATGTCAAATATATAAATATATAAACAGGGCGAAGGTGGCTCGTACCCGCCACCGGGGCAAGGGTTAAGGCGCTACGGTTCATGGTGCGCTGTCGCTATATCAAAGCTGTTCCTTGGTCGCCTTTTTACCGGCAGCCTCCCACCCAGAAGATTGCATTAAACTGAGCAGTGCTCGCCTTTATCGGAGGTAGGCTGACCGGCTGGGACTCTTGTTGCTGGGAGCACGAGCTCACCTGTTTTTAAACTGATTCACCGGCTCGGTGGCTACACCTACAGCTGGGCTTCAGTTCCTTACAAATCAAGGCCGATCGACTCGAATAAGTTCTAGCGTAGTGCTGAATATATTTCAATTTAGATACCAGATAAATAAACAAAACGTATTCTGACTTCTATCACGTTCAATATTTCTAGTTGCGTTCTCTTGACCACGTCTGATGACCTCGCTTGAGACGACCCAGGGCTATAACTTCGAAAGCAGGTGTAAGAAGAGTTAAAAATACGATTTGTGAAGTATGAGGTAGCAGGGTGGTACTCTTTTCTACCACAGCCCCTCCCCCTCTCTGGGTACGGTCTGAGGGGCGTTGGAACGCCGTTGCAGGGGGGACAAAGGTTAAACCAACGAAAAGACTGCTGGTGATTGAGTTGGTGTAAAAATGCTACTTCTCGCCCAGATTATTAAAAGTTTGTATCAAGTAGAGGGAATGGCCTAAGCTAAGAATGGAAAAGAATGACCCTCCATGTCGCCTATGGGACCAGTATTTCGCACGGCTAACTTGCGTGACTTCTAACAGTGATATATAAATACAGCCTGACAACACATTGGTCCGTTTTGATCATATCAGCGCAATTAATTGCTGTGTAAATCCTGCTAAACTCGGCATAACCGACAAGTTGATGGCGGGTTCAAGCTATTTAGGTGACAAAATATCGGAGGCTTGAGCCATTTATTCAGAGATTAGGATCTCCACAATCCTATCAACATTGAACTTCCCGCCACATTTGTAGATACAGCTTGATAATTAAAACTTACGGCCCTATTTGCTACGAATCTGCGCCGGGTTATGCTAATTCAGGTGAATATTCGAGGGATACCGCCGCCGTATTTTGCTGGATATTGCGCGCGTTGTCCCCATTTGAGAATTCTGCTCTGGAAATAGGCACAGGAGTGCTACCAAATCTTTTCATTCCGATAAGAATTAGTTCAAATATAAGTATTGTATAGTCATAGTTTTGTCATCCTTGGTTTTGATTCCTGAGTTGAGTGAGTTACGATATGAATTGGAAGACAAGCTGGTGGGTTTAGAATGTGTTTTTCCCTCAGCCAGAGAGAGGATAGCATAATTTGGCTCGGCCTGTCTGGCGCAGGGCTGTGGTTTCCGCACGTGACAACGTGACGCGCATAGTACTGATAATGTTCGGAGCTGAGACGTCACTGTATATCTGCCTATTAAGCAAAGAAAATATTTGATGTTTACAAAGGAAATTAATGTGTTTATTCATGGCAGAATACCTCTTGAATAAAGCATACTAGAAAAATAATATTTCTGCATTATGGCCGACAGTCTTTCTCTCAGATTGAAAGTAGGTATACTTTGTCACTCATACACCACCCTGCCTAAATTTGTGTAGGGAATGTTTCGTCACCTCAATTATGCCTTCCCGAGTCGGCTGAAAAGGGAATGCATTATCAGGCATTTCAATTCGAGTAATCATTCGTTTTCAAATTTCAACCCACACCGAAATAGCATTGAGTGTGCAGGTAATAGACTCAGTCGGGGAGTTCACAGGAGAGATGATTGAATTTTAATATGTCGTTGACTCTTTGACCCGGAAATTACACAGCTGCGGTCAGGTATCGTCTCTGTGAGTTGGAGGAGACGCGTCTGAACCCTTAGCCGGACAACACCCACACATCCCATCTGCACAGCCGAGTCATCGGCAGTAAATCCGTGCTGATAGCGAAGAACACTAGGGGAGAGCGGGGAGAGTTGTATCATGGACAAGTTGTATCAGAGCGATTTTTTCCAAAACTATCCAAGAGATAGCGCTCCCGACACGACCAGATGATGCGGCATGCGGTCCGCCATCTTTCTTTTTACTGCCGTCTGCTTGGCTTGGCGCGTTTCGCAGTGAGTGCAGAAAATGTGTTTTCGGGGTGTCATTCTGTAAAATTTCGTCGTAAGGAAATGTGTGTTTTTGTCATTCAGATGATCACGAATCGGAAGGATCGCTGTAGCAGTGGTAAGGGTAGATTCTAAGGATTCGTGCGTGAGAAGGATTTTCTCGGCTGGCCACTGGTTGTTGAGCACGAGGACGTTTTTTTTCCAATGTGGGAGGGTGGTACATGTTGTATCAAGGCCAGGTGGGGTATGTTGTAACAGTGATACAACTCACCCCAAGGTTCATGCAGCTCATTAGGGGTGTCGCCACAGATTCGTTTTTTTTTCAAAAACACTATATTGTCACATGTAGCCATAACGAAAAATTAGGTAACATATTTTTGATGCAAGAAGTGCGGGTCAGGATAAGTGCAAGACGGGCCGCGCTGGTGGAATGAAAGCAAAAGCAAAAATTAAAGTCTAACAAGTCCAGTGACGAATCTAGGATTTCGTTAGGGGGGCAGGCTCTGAAGGGGGCGCCGAAACTGGGGGCGCGGAATCTGAGGGGCGCCAATTTACCACCCAATAGGCGGCCAGTGTCAAAGAAAAAAACGCGTTTGGAAAACGTATTTGTAAATGCTTATTTTCATGAAAGCAGCCTTTCAGTGAAACATGTTCACGTTTACCATCAAACATATTTCGGGGCGGCAAGGTTTCGCCCAGAATGTAATGACTGGTACATTGGTAGAAAATGCTGGACTAATGCTAACTGAAGCACCATGAGCAAAGAATACAGCTAACTTCGGTCTTAACGAAAACTGAGGTGTCGTATCGACCACATCCAAATATCATAGTTATCTTGGCTAACGCTGGGTCCCTACTGAAATCCCCTATTGACGCTAACCTAAGCATCAGAGGCCGCAGAGCCTCTGCGGACCTGGGCCTCTGAGTTTTTGGTGGCTACTCTGGGCTGATAATGAGTCCCCTCAGTTGATCTGGGACCGCTTTAGATAACCAGGCCCTCACACTGAACTTGAATGTGTCGCCACTGGAGCCTTCTGAGTTTTTCGGGGTCCCTTAACTGGTGAAGGGCCCCCTCAACAGATCCTGGGGCCTCTGAGTTAATTTTGAGCTATCTGAGAGCGAGTTTTCAGGTTGCCCCTGGGCTGTTCTGGGACCGTGAAAGAGTATTGCACAAGAGCTTACTGGCTTAGCCTTAGATCCTTTGCTGCTTTGGGCCCCCTAAGCTAAAAATAACCCTGTAGGTGAAATTATTGTGGCAGCCATGAGCTGGGTCTAGGGCCCGTGATAGGATTTACTTAAGGGGCCTCTTGTTTGGTCATAGGGCCCCTAGCTTGATTAGTCTCCCTTGAGCTGGCAAGGGCCCCCTGGGCTGGTATCGTGTTCGTTTAACTGATATAGGCCCCTTCAGCTTGTTTGGGGCCCGTTGTGCGTATCTGGGCCCCATGAGTTCGTCAAGACACTCAGCTAGTCTGGCCATCTTAGTTTGTATGGGCCTCCTGAGCTGCTGTGGGGCCCCCTCAGCGTGTCTACGCCCCATGAGTGGAAGGTTGGCCCCTGAGCTAGTTTTTTGCCCCTGAGCTTATTTAGGACCCGTTTAAATTGGTAGGCACCCCACGCTGCCTATACAGCTCATTAGGGATGTCGCCACAGATTCATTGTTGCCAAAAACACTATATCATCACAGGTAGCCACAACGAAAAATTAGGTAAAAATATTTTTGCTGCAAAAAGTGCGGGCCAGGATAAGTGCAAGACAGGCCGCGCTGATGGAATGAAAGCAAAAGCAAAAATTAAGGTCTAACAAGTCCCGAGAAGTTATGGCCACATCCCCACCTGCGCTTCACAAATTCGAGGCACACCCCTGCTCGCCCACCGCCTCCTACTTCCCACGTCCATGCAATTCATCTGTATCCCTGAAACAACCCTTCCCGTAACTATTGTGGGAGGATTACTTAGTAAGTCCATAACTAATACGTTTAGGCTTTTCAGATTGAACAGTTGCAGATTGAACAGACTTTAGCCCTGGCTTAAGTCTGCTGGTATCTAGTCTAGAATTTACCCTTTTCCACGCATTGTGTTGGCTTCTTTGTTCCAAACGGGTCACTTTTACACCTGGACAGTTGATGTTTCGTTTGCGTTTTTGTCGCCATGAATTTCGTACTGTATTGGCCATAGTTTGGTACAATAAAATGCAAGTTAAGTTTATAATCAAATTTTAAATTCGTTGAAGGTTGTTCCCACGGCCATGATCGGTAGCAGGCACAGTCTCCGAAACGTGACAGACTGATACAACTTAACCCACCATGTGATACAACTCACCCAACCGGTGGTGTAAGTTGTATCAAGTGAAAAGGTCCATTCGTCGGGCAGTAGGAGACAAACCAGTAAAGATTAATAAAAAATCTATCGGGAAAGGGAAGCCAAAGAATGCAGCTACGAGATGGTATTGAAATCACGGGGCTATCCCAAGTAGTTACGAAATTAATGAACCTGGAGTAAAAACTGATACAACCGACCCTACCCTCCCCTATGTTTCTGCTCCGCTCTTAAATTGGTTAGGCTTGAGCCAGCGCAGCAACTGAAGGGCGGAAGCACACACCAGCCCCAGTGGTGAAAAAAACGATCGTGTTCAGCAAACTTGTGACCGGCGCTCAGATGCTTCATTAGTCCATTTTCATTTTTACCGAAATTTCAGTTCAGCTCTATTTCAGGTTAGGTCACACGGCCAGATCAGATGATATGACCTCTAAAAAGTAGTGGCATCGCCAGTTGTATGCTCCAGAGGAGCAGACACTGGTCAATCCGGCTACTGGTGTAGGTGACACATTTGCATTGTTTCAATTCTTAACCCTTTCCCGCCCAGGGTGTCTAATCAGACCCCCCTTTTCTTGCAAACACTTCCAAGCCGATTCAAATGAGACGCACGTCGCTTTGAAAACCTTTAGAATGATCAATTTGATGACTTTTGACCAAAAATTGAAGTGGGATTATGTCAGGTCAACGAGTTATGACATTGCTAACCCCATGTAAGTTTCCCATGCTCCCATTTAAGGCAATTTTGTTCTTCAAAAATGGAGCTGACAAAAACATGGTGTAACTTGGCTTTTAGAAGAGCTAGATCAACTTTCTAAACATCATTTGAAATTTCTTGAAAGTGAAAATCAACATCCTGCCATCTATTTTCAGGTAAGGTGGATACGAAGGTCACCAGAGGTCACCAAAGGTCAAGGTTTTCGCAACTGTCTTATTTTTCAAAATAAAACAAGATACAGTCTTAGATTTGGTATCATAGCAATAAGCAAGACATAATGATTCGAATGATATGCAACATGACCCCCTGAAAACTTCAGTGTTTGACCTTGACCTATGATCAAGGTCATACTGCGACGTTACAATGTAATTTTCATATCATTAGAATTACTACGTCAAGACGAGCGCATTGGTGTATTTTGTTTTGCTCTAGGTCTAATGGTTCCCGGGTTATAACGATTTTAAAGGGGTCTAAATTTGACCTATTTTGGCCGACTGATGTCTCTGGTCTACGGATATGGTTCAAACTCGGCCTCTGTGTAGAAGACGGCAAGGCGCTTGCAGCTCCGTTCCAATTTTTCCGTATTACTTCTGGTTCCTGAGATCGTAGGTGGTCCGATCGGACCCCTAAGCGGTGGTGTATCTACGAAAAGAGCCCAGGCAGTATCGGATTAAGGCTGTGACAAAATAGCGATCTTGGCTGCATGGCTCAAACTCTAATTTTTTTCTTTTAACTAACACTTCGAAACTACTCCGCTTTGGTGAGCGGTCACCTGTGCCTCTGAGAACTACTAAGGCATTTGAGTTTCTGTGAAACCATGTTTTTAAACCCCTGTTTCCCCGATATAAGATTTCGAATATTTAGAGCATGTGCTACTGTGTACACATTCCTTGTTTGTTGTTTTCCATGTTTTTTTCACCGGATCCCTTCATGAAGTCCCACTACCTCACCCCATGGGTTGAGCGCGGCGCCTGTGGCGACCCTCCCCGTGGGGAATCCTTGTCCTTCCCCATCAACCATCCTATCCTTATCCTTATCCTACAGTGTGTTTTTGCTTAAGTTGTCATTTATGTCCCTCATCTTCATTACGACCGGCGTCAGAATAGCCACATGAATAGTGGAGATGCCGTGTATGTCAAATAAAAACATATATATGTTTTTTTCAGAAAAGGTCCCTGTCTTAAGTAGTGATTTATATGCGTTCATCTGAATCCCATTGTGTCCATGATAACCCAATACTTTGCTCTGTTTGGTTTACTTTTCCTTATTTGCGTTATCAGTTACCTCGCCAGTGTCTCAACCATAGCCAGTAACACTCTGCTTTTACACTATCGAAACAGATTCTAACTTAATGTGCCCACATTTCTCACATTTCTCACACATTTGAAAGGGTGAATATACGAGGTCGGAATTTTGCGCCAAAAGTTCGCAAGCCTTTGAACCTGCACTCATTTATCATTCTGGAACGTATGCCACATGCCCCGTCTAATACCCTTTCCCACGTCTTGACAAACGAGTGCCTGTCGTCCAAATACTAAACAATTTAAAGACAGTGTTTGTTTGGTATTGAACCCGACACCGCCTGGGCTCTTTTAGTACACTCCACCGCGTGGGGGTCTGATCGGACCCCCGTACGATCTCAGGAACCAGGAATGATTCGAAGAAAAATTGAAACGGCACTGGAAGCGCCTTACTGTCCCCTATTCTTGAGACAAGTTTGAACCATATCCGTCGACCCGTGACGTCACAATGGGCCAAAATGGGTCAAATCTATACCCAGTTAGAAAATTCAATGTATCTCGGGAACCATAAAACCTAAAACACAACGAGAGACATCAATGTGTTCGTCATGATCCAAGAATTCAAATGACATGCAGCATGACCTTGTAAGGTCCCATTATGACATTTGCCTTAGGGTAAGGTCAAGTAATAAAGGTCAAGTGAGGTCAAGTAAGGTCAAGTGGCCATTTAAGGTCATTTTCCATATAATTTGAATCCTTGGCCTTGGGTCATGCTAATTAGTATGATACTGGATTTAAGACCGTATCCTATTTCAATCAAAAGTTATAGATGCAAACAATTTCGAAAACCGTGACCTTTGTGGCCTCTGGTGATCTTGGTATTGACCTGGCCTCAAAGTGGATTGCAGTGTGTAGATTTCCCGTTTCAAGAGATCTCGAGTGATGTTTAGAAACCTGATCTAGCTCTGCTAGAAAGCCAAGTTACACCCTGGTTTTGTCAGCCTCATTTTAGAAGAACAGAATCAGCTTACATGGGTTTAGTAATGACGGCATAAGTCGTTAATCTTACCTGACCTGCTGTCAATTTTCGGTCATAGGGTGTCAAAGTTATCACCCTCGAGGTCTGCATGCTCATTAGTCCCGTTGGAATCGGCTCAGAATCACTTGCGAAAAACCGAGGGGTGTGATCGGACCCCCAGGCGGTAAAGGGTTAAAACCATTCGAATCCAGCAGCTGTGGTCACATTACGCCACATAACCCAGTCTGCAAAGTATGGCAGCAGGCCAGACGAGTCGCACCAGCCATCTAAAATTCTAGCACCACCAGCCACCGAAAATTCGGACCAATCTCCCATATATCAGGGAGAAGATGCGCTCATTCCTACCCACACCATGCAGTGCTACCTCTCTTATTAGGTACTTAGGTAAGGACTTTTATAAGACCCCCTCCTGTGGCTTTATAACCATTCAGTCATTATTTGTTTGGTTTGCGGTGCCACCTTCCTCGCGCCAGTCTCGCAAATTCGCACCAGGTTGATAAAATTCGCACCACTCGCTCCTGTCTCCAAGGGCACTCGCACCGACGAGATCTCGGCGAAAATGCCATACTTTGCACACTGGCACATAATCAAACCAGCAGGTCACTAGTGCAGTAACGTCCAGAACTAGCCAGGGCTTATTCTACTGACGTCACATAATCGAAACAGCGGGTCACTGGTACAAATACGTGCAGAACTGGCCGGGGTGTTACTCTACAGCTTGAAATGTCGTTGTTAATGGGCTGCGCACCAAGCTAGATTGATAAAAATATGTTTAGTGATAATTGTTGGGGTTTAAGGATGCACGAGCTGCCGAGGTTATACGGCGCTGCCAACATCCCCCTGCTGGGATTGTTTTTGGGGACCAGGCTGTACTTATTCAGAGATCACGCTGAGTCTTGAATCCAGGACCTGTGGCTCAGGAGACAGGCGTTTCACTGCTTAGTCACGCCGTCAATAACATCCATACGGAGAACCTACCAAAAACTGAGAACCTGAGCATATCATCTACTATACTATACTATACCTGAGTATACTATATTCAGGTGACCGAATAGGCTAGCACTTCGTCAGGGGGACTTCAGGGGAGTCAAATCCGATACTGCTTCCCACAGAGCAGGAAAACGTGTCAAAATTTAAGCTGATTTCCGATTTTATTCAAATTAAACATATCTTTCACGATTTTACCCGGGTGAGTCCTCAAAGGCTGTTTGGGGGCTTACCCGGAGTTGCTGGTGCTCTTTCAGGCCAAGTGAGTCATGCTTAGATTGAAAGTGATGAGGTGATGGAAAAGTGTGCCTTTTATAAGAGGATAAATTGAGATTTCGGGTGATCGTCGTGGAGTTCATGACATTTATGAAGATTGGTCACACTCATATTATTTGCAATTGCTGGAGAGAACGCAGGAAACGAATTTTTAAACTTCTGTTTCTGCTTCCAGCTTTTAATCTCTGGATCGTTATCGAAATTGCACACTTCCGGTGCCCTGTAGTGTTTTTTTCTTTTCACGTTAGCAAAACAATACGACAAAGAGCTTACCTCATATGGTGAATAATGCGCCGTAGCCACTGTCCGCCGGTTTTTCTCTTCGTGCAATTTCCACGGCGGTCCGCTAAGAGTTATTAAAACTCACTGCGGGACTCAAACAGTTCCAATATTTCCTCACAAGCCGCTAACGAATATTTGATAACCGCTATTTACACCAGCTCCCGGTCCGCTAATAGTCAAATATGGATATATCCCTTGCAAAGTGACGACTAGTGACCGGAGCGTCGCACGGCGAAGCAGTGCGGTACACCTGCCGCGGCCCGCCTCTGGCCGCCGTCGCGTTGGCAGTGGCAACGGAGCACCGCCCTCCACCTGCCAGGCTGGCCGCGACTTTGAGGACGGCCCGACGTAACCACCGCCGGCGGCGCGAGCAAGGCGGCACCCCCTCCCCTCGGCACTCAGGTGCGCGAAGGCTCAGCGTGTTCTGCCCTGCGCATCCGATCCCTCCGATTCAATGAGAAGCGGGCGAAGAAAAGTGTTTTGAAGAATGTTTCGCATCTTGAAACGTTTCAAGCCAGGGGCCTTTGAACTGAATGATTTTGTGGTCAATTTGCAAGAGCGCGGAGCGAACTCGTCGGCAAGTTTTACTATAGACCGGTCGCGCTAATCTCTTAAGCCAAAACTGCCCTCATTCTGCTCTCCTGACAGTGAACTTGCTTCAGACCACCAGTTTCCGGGCGTGTTTCTCCTGCCAAAAGAGCAATCCCAGCGGAGAGCGGGTGATGCAGATAGTGATTCCCTGCGCCCTGTCACAGCCGATGGCTATTAAGATAGCGTAAGATGAAGGCCACCCGCGCCAAATCAGCGCCCCGTCTGTGGCGGAGGAAGAAGCGCGCAGTGGGGCTGGTTACCGGGCAGCAGCAGGGATTTCTGACCTATGCTGGTGTGGTCCAAGTGGAAACGTGTGGCTTATTGTACTGAAACGAGAATCTGCAACTGAAATGGCATGTTAAAGTTTACTGCACTCGTCATACCATAAAAAATTAGGGCGGGGCTACTCGGGAATCCCTATAGATCTATTAGTTAAGGTGCTGGTGGGACTTGTTCCCAGAATAATCTGCAGTTTTGCTCAGGGAGGAGGCGAATCCTCAGAGTGCACCAATATAACATTTTGAGATCGCCGTAATCGCGCGGTCAGACCAGTTAGCTTGCATTGGATACCGAGTGGTGAAGTCTTAATACCATGTAACCGGGATTATATATCAAGATCACCTCACATAAAGGTCAAGGTCAAGGTCATAGGTCGCAGGTCAAGGTCGTATCTGCATTTTCAAGGTCACTGACCACAATGCTTCCGGTCAAATGACGTTACCCGGTCTGACGTACGTTATAATATGACGTCATCGATAAGGTACCCCAATACCAAGGTCAAGGTCAAAGGGCAAGGTCAAAGGCCATTTGCAAAGGTCAGTCCTCATTTCCCACCAAACGGTGGCTATAGTGTTAGTCAAAATGTACATTATAAGTAGTATACTATATTGTGACCTTACAGGTCAATGACCTTGAATGACCTTGGCCTCAAAATTGAAGGGAAGGCTCTTTGAGACCTTCTCTATATGACCCTGGTCCGCCTTTAGGTTATTTCCGCCATTTTCCAGCATAATCATGGCATTTACCGGTCGGTCCCCAGCATGGCCAACTTTTGACCTTTATGACTTCGTTTGACCTTGAAGATATTGACCTAGGTCAATAAAAATTGGTCATGATGTAGATCACCATAACCCTCACCCACCTCTCAAATTTCGTTTTTCTATGCCTCTTAGTTTCCGAGATCTTAGGGGAGCCTACCAGGCCCCCCCTCCAGTGCGCGTTAGTTCCAGACCCCCTCCAGTGCGGGTGTTAATGGGCGAATGTTTCAAAGACTTATCGGAAAGTGAAGAATTGATTTTTTCCAAAGGGGCGACTGCATAGCTAAAAGAGAGTCTGCAGCCGATACTGGAAGGGGGTATTGGCGACGGATGACTTGAAACAGGGCACCTCAAAATGGGTCATCTTTTAAAGATAACTTTAGGCCGTATATTCCGCCAGTGACGGATCAGGGGGCGGGGGGGCAAAAGACATTTGCCTGCTCCCAAACAGAAAAGCTCAGGGCAAAGCTTTTTCCTCGCAAAGCTGTAGGCCTCCTTTTTGCCCGGCGGTCTTTCTTTAGTTTACAAGCAAGGTTGTGGTGCTTTGACTCTCAACTTCAAACAGAGCCAGTCAACGTCAGTGTTAACGTTGGGCCTTGGATAGGAAAAACATCTTATGGGCCCATGTTTCAGCCGGATACTTTTTTTGTTTTTCGGCTTCGGGTTAGGTACCCCGAAAACCTAACGTCTAGTTAAATTGTGGCAAAATCTTGCACTGCGTGACGCTTTTTTCTTTTCGACTTTGGCTTGCCCCCCAAACAGAGCCGCTAGAGCCGCCACTGTATTCCGCTCAGTTTTGGTTTTAAGTGTCCATCTAGAGGGTCTTCAAACACGAAATGGGCGATCAATGCGGAAGGTAGGGGTTGGGTGGGAGACGCCTCAGCGGGCCTATGCTAGACGACCATACCCTCCGCTCTCTCTCTCTTGAATTTGTTCCCGGACTTGTTTCAACTACATGTCATTGTCTGAAACTCAATCATTTACTCCAACTCATACCGACATTTGGTCAATGTCTTGTCCGGATGAATACAGTTCTCCGAAAGAAAATAGTTTGGAGGCACAAACAGAATAGGAAATAGCTGACAAACTTAATATAAAAGTAGAATAACTCGTTTAATCGATGCTTTGTGCTTCAATAATTCATTTCCATCAAACCTGATTTCAGCAACGCCACACCGTACATAATATTTTTAGGTTCCTCCGAATATGTCCCCAGCGAGATTACAAGTCATGATTTATCTTACCTCCCGAAGTTGTGGCGTCACCGTGATAAAACGCTCACCATTTTTTAAGCCATAAGACATCCCTACGATGGGCAGAATTTTCGACATATAAGTACTATCTGTCACTAAAGTTTCTGAGCAAAGTGGTCATACAAATGAAAACACCTGAGCAATGTTTCGAGGAGGAACACACTGGGCTCCGTCGGCTCACATTTCCAAGACATGTACCACGCCACATCAGCTATTCAACCCGGTGTGATGGTCTTTTCCTTGCTTATGAATTTTGTAGAGGTTAATAACACTGGTAATTATAATTAATGGTCATAGCTTGGTTCATTGCAGATGGCTGGTAACAAAGGAGGCCAGAGTGCGTCATTATTGTACCGAGCCAAATGAAGCGAACTAGATGGTAGCGCCCGCACTGGAGAGGGGTCTGGCAATATCGCGCACTGGAGGGAGGCTGGTAGTCTCCCCCACACACAGAGAAAAATTTACACCCCACGGAACACTTTGCTCGTGCCAAAAATCAGTATTCTCTGGATACTTAATTCAGTATACAATGAACGCTTTTCGGACATTTTTGGTACTCGTCAGATAACATGAGTACTTTTACTACGCCTCTTTTGTTACAGCTTGTTGTACTTCCCCTAGTACCCTTTTGCAGTTACACCAAAATGGGTACTTTTTGCGATTAGTACCCCCGTTTGGTTCCGTGCCAAAAATGAGGCCTCCTAGGGTACTTCCATTTTAGGTACTAACGCTAGTACCCTACGAAGGTGTCTGAAGGGCACTGAAAGTAGTGCTTAAAATGTACTCAATCAATACAATCCAATACCTACTCTCCTTCGTGAAACAAAGAGGTACTTGAAGAAGTATATTTAAGGTGATTCGATAATTCGATCAAGGTAACACTGCACAGCTTTAATCATATAGAGCACAATACAAAAAAGCAGCCACGGCTCACTGGAACAGCTTTGTCGTTTCAAGGGCCAACTATACATGGCACTGAAATTGAGAGTAAGCTGGTTCTAAAACTATGAGCTTCATATTCGTTTCTGCTGGTCTTTTCTAGATATTTTTAATCTTGCAGATTACAAAAAGACACCCCAGTTGAGCTGAGCTGACCTCGCAGCTTGCATATTGTCGATGGATATTAAAAGAGAGTTAATTCTGTCCAGAACCAATCAGCCGTTCTTAAATCTTCCCGCTTCCTCAGGATTCTGTGTGAGCATCCTTCAAATGATTCGACGTCCGGGCCCTGCGCGCAAGGCAAACAGTCGGCTATTTGCTGCTAGAGATTAGCCTTTGCACTGGCACTTGTCACCACGTGGCACTATAACCGTTCCTTATTGTGGCGCAAAATAAGACTAACTTAGCACCGCGGCGTATTAGTGACCTGAGAACATCATGCATGTAGAGAAAGAATTTGTGGTTTAAGACAAGACAAATAAATATAACGTACGACGTAACTTTACGTGACTTATATTGGCTGTTTTTACCTATTTTTTGTTTTGTTTCAAGGTCTATTTAGCTAAATAACACGTGTTATCCCTTTATTATTTTCCTTGTGACACGGGAATCATCTCTGGGGTGCCCTCGAGATAAGCACTTTGCCCCCCTCTCGAAACCAATTCGGGGGGCCTCCTGAGAAAAAATTGTTTGGCCCCTTGAGGAAAAACCTTGCCCCACGCCCGAGAAAAACTTTTGGGCCCCAAGATCAAGCCTTCGGGCCCCCGAGACCAACTCTGGAGGACTCCGGGGCCGAATCTGGGGACTCCCAAAACAACCTTTGGCCCTCCGAAATAAACTCTGCCCCCCCCTCCGGGACCTTACTCTTGGGGCCTTACGAAAAATACAAGACCAGCTCTGGCCCCCCTCATAACATAAACCCACATAATCACCAGGGAGAAGGTGATTCGGAGGCCCACCGGGGCGCGGGTTAATAATTGGGGGTGCCCAAATTTAAAACAATACCAAGAGCCACAAAGATAACATAGCGGCATTTCCTAGTTTACTTATAGTCGTAAGAGTAGAGAAACCCAAAGGGGCCATGCCCCGAATATTAATTATGTTTAATTATTAGATAAATAGCGTTGACTGAAAATAAATATCTCTAAGATCAGACTTCATCCCCAATGTTTTGGATGTATGTACCTACGCTTATGAGTCTAGCTACAAGCAAGGGTAGGGTTTTTTTATTCGGTGGTGCTCGACTTAGAAAAAGGGTACTCTGACAGTTTAACATAATTTTCTTGTATCATTAACCGTTTTCTAAATAAACACGCCCTTCTTAGAATCAGGAAGCCAAATAGAAGCATGTGATCTTAAAATAACAAATGCTGGGTGATTGTAGAATGCCCCTACAGAAATAGAATCATCATCTCTGCCCCGTAGGAAGTTTTAAATATTGTTGGAGGTTCAACATTATTTGTAGTTACCGAGTACCTACCTAGAAATGGTTTCATGTAGACCTTTCAAAACTCATTAATGGAAGTTACGTGGGCTTCAGATTTTGCATTCAATCCAGAAGCAGGCAAATCAGTCAAATGCATTACCTAGCCATAATCTTTGAAGCATTACCATGTTTTCAGTTTAGGTTTCATGGACGTGCTTGTATACACAATTACGCCGGTTATAATTTGGATAGTCTAATGATGAAGATGCCATACACAAAGGATGTCAAGAGATAACTGGTACCTAATGCACCTAACCCTGTTCAATCACAAAACAGATGCCAACTCTCACCTTTTGCCAAATTTTCCACGGGCTGAGCTTCCGTCTGCCAGTCACTGCAGGAAAATGGCGCTGGAAGATGCAAAAAGTCGCTTGGTTCAAAGAAAGAACTCAATAGAAGGTAACCTACCACCTTTATTGCACTAAAGTTGGCGCCATTTTTCTGTCTTCGCACCGAAGTATTCCAAAGGGGATTGAACATATCGAATGACTACTCCATGCAGTACCACCTGGTGTTAGAAAACTCTCCTTTTCCAAAATAGGTACTAGATTAAGTACCCACAATTTTGATCAGGGGTTACTTACACCAACTTGGATGTTAGATGTAGTACCACCTGGTGTTAGGAAACTCTCATTGTTCCAATTAGGTACTGGATGAAGAGCCACCAAGGTACTGATCTAAGATAACGGTTATCTTACCTCTTGCTTGCATGTTGTTAGTACTCTAATCTAATATAGCCATGGAGTCCATGCAGTATCGATTGGAGAGTGAAAAACATGACAAATACATTGACACTGTAAAACGTACTTTGGTGAATCACTTTATTTGGTGTGTCCGATTTCACTCCCGGATTAAGACTTAGCTTAGCAGCCCCAGGCTACTGAGTTATAAAAAAAGAGTTCAAGTAGTACAGAGGGTACTAAAAAATTCTCTGTGTGCAGAGGTCCCAAGAACCAAGAGATCCAAAACATACCTGTTTTAGGGTGCATGGGGGGTTATAATAATCTATATTATAGCCAACATTCATTAACCTAAGTGAGTATCCTCAAGGTCAAACGAGATCATAAATGTGTAATTTAGACCGTACTGGGGACCTATTGAGAAATGCCGTCATTATGCTGAAACGGTCGGAAATATGTTCAAAGTCAACCAAGGTCATTCAAAAGAATTCAAAAATAGTTGACTGCCATCTCCTGGCTCTTCTTCAGGGCAGTGACTGATCACCAGCGGCGCTGATGCCTCGGACGGTAGTAGTTGAAGTCGGTTGCAGTCTGGGTAAAGGTCAGCCCAGAGCACAGTAAAAGGCAAAAGGTCCCAGAGCGCGGCCGACTTGGTGGCGCTGCAGTCTCCTTGCTGTATGACCACTCAAGGCGTGCAACTTACACACGGCTCGGCAGCGCGACAAAGTCACCATAACTTTACAGCATGAGATTGGAAGCTCGCAACCAATCTGTATTCATGGACCCGGGTTTATGCCTAAAGTGAACATTTTGGCCTATTGATTCTCTTCTGTATTTTGGTCACCAGGTGTATGTTTTCTGACCGTTTGCTGGTTTCTATGATAAATATAGGCTTGGCAGCTCTTTTGATTTCGTTGAAGTTTCTGGATTGGCGAGGCCTTTCAATGAAACCCTGCTTCCAACAAACTATAAAGTCGAGCGCATGATAATAAAGTTGGTCCCTAAAATTAAACCAACAAAGTCGAGAATGCGTCAGTGTTGTCTTTTCAAACTCCAAAAATTGTAAAAGGACTAGATTTTTAGCATGGAAGACTGGAGCTGTAATTGGGATTTGTTGCTCATTAACTACATACACAATATGTAAACCGCATTGTAGAAAAAGGATGTCCTTTCACCTCAAACATTTGATAATCAAAGGTTGGCGGCTGTGGATGAGAATGTGAAAAGTGAAGTGAAGTGAAGGGAAGTGAACTAGCCCAGATGTCCCCTGATGGAGTGCCTAAATAACGAAGGCATGGTCCCAGAACTCCAAGCTCTTGCAGTGGTTTGGAGTTCCGATATCCGGTGCTGTGGATAAACCACTCCAGGAAGACCCTGGAGCCAAGGGCCTATCAACTGGAGGACCCTTCGAATCTCTCCCCTCCCAATACCCAGCTTGAACGCGCTGCCGAAACCTGAAGGGTTAATTTCCATGTATCCGTCTTTGTTTAGCCACCTGAGAAAAAGCTTTCATGTTGAAAAATTGGATTATTATATTTGTTGTATATGAATATATATATATATATATATATATATATATATATGTATGAACTTGACTTTGATTTTCTATGGTAGAAATATCTTGCTCAAGCTCAACGCTCACAAATACTGGCTCTGCCAACTGCGGTAACTGGCAAATGTTTCTCTGGAATACCAGCTTCTCGCAGAAATTGTATCCACTTGTTTCTCCTTGTGCCTCGAAGTGCACAAGATGTAGCAAAAGTGAAGTTTCGCGTGGTGGCACCGAATGCAATTCCTGCTTGGAAACTCTGTCTGTGTCCAACAGCATCCGGCTCTAAAGAAACAAGCTCTCAGAGCCCGGAGCCCAGCCAAAAGCGTGCTAAGATGTCAGCTCGTGAGCGTTCCAGGATAATGCAGAGATGAAAAATTTTCCGAATTAAAACATGCAGTTTGCGTTTCCATGCGGATTTTGATTATGCTCCTAAGCTCAAGCTCCCTGACTATTCACAATACTGTCTGACACCCCTTATTAGATATCCCCCTTTAGTTTGTGAAGTTCGGCTTTCTGGCTTTCTCTATTCTGTGACGCAAGAATTCAGCGGCCCTATCCAGCCACAACCGCTGAGACGACGGCTTTGCATACTCCATTTCTCTCGAATGGAATGGTTATGACGAATGAAAACAGTGGACCATACACCAGGCGGGGTAGGTTTTGGTGAATAAATCTGTTTTTATTTCCACATCTTGAAAAGAGTAAGAGAAGGTGAGTACGGCCACGCTGGTCTCTGTAACGTTAGACCTTTCGGTAATTAATACTGTCTGTAATTAATTAGGCACTAAACAAATAAGATTTAACCAGTAGAATGCGACAACGGAGAGGACGCTTCTGTGCAAAAATGATAAATGAAGGTTTATCTAATTTTTGGAATTACTTATCATTACTTTTCTAACGTAAACGGAACAAAAATGCTCAGTTAGTCCAGTCGCGATAAATAAAAGTACTTGTAACAACCAAGGATTACAACTAATTTGCATGCTAAATATTTTTTTATGAAATCAATCGAAAAATAATTCGATACCAACTGTTTTTTTCTCTTTGACTCTCTGAGACCAATTATTCTTGGGTCTAATGGCTTGATCGCCACCAACGACAATCGCACAGCTCGTCAAGAAACACAGACCCATTCCTCAAAGGCCACGCACTAAAGTTGCGAATATCTCGTTTTTCCAGCTTTAAAAGTCCCCAAAATCCGTATTCTGCTGATGCTACCAGGTCGCAGGGAAACACACTCTTCTTGTATCTAGGATTGTGTTTTTTTCCCAATGTAATGCAGCCGATTGGATTTAGATATAACCTTGGCAGTTGGTGAGTTGTTGAACCCCACATATAATTGGATTGATGCCGCTATTCACGGGTGCAGGCTTCATTATGGGACAGCACGTATTTGTAGATAATAAGCCCTTCATTGACGGGACAGTCGAGTCAGGGCAGGCCGGGTAGGATCGCTCATGTATTAACTTTGGACATGCTTAGATAGTGACTGTACACCGGGAATTAGATTTCGACGTGTTCCGCATAATATAGTCAATATATAAATAGCAAATAATACCGCCCGTAAAAAACATTGTAAACAGTAAGGAAGTATACAGTAAGTTATGAGTTTCGATAGCCTTGCGTGGTCCACGAATATGACGCACAATATGATTATCCCTATAACATGGGAGGCCGGGCCTGTGCCTGCTGAGCGGGTTCCAGAGATGCGTTGTTGAGCTGACGACGGCGTCCCATTCTGCGGCGCCTGCTGCGTTAATCCACAGCGATTTGGCAGCCAATCTGACAGAGTGGTGACGCAACGGGAACCGGGAGATGGAAGCCAGAAATAACAGCACAGGCGTTGCATGCATGACAAGCTGCCGACCGTTATAGTCGCATAGAATTGCCAGGCGAATTGGCTGTAGGCGGTCGCGCAGCTGGATCGGGGCTATGGGCTGGGACTGATATTCGCGCAGCGGTGGATAACGCTTCCCTGTACTTCTGTGGCAGATATCTACAGTGTAAACGCGCATAAACAATTCGGCAGCCTGCACTACTTTCTGTTCAGTTTTTTTGACAAAGTTTCGACGAGCGGAAACAAAGCAAACAGCTGTTTGACGGCAACAATTGAGTGATCTGCAGCTGATAAGACTCGGCATCGCCTGCGGCTCCGCTCGAACTTCCTCGGTTTTTGCGAGTGACTCCGTGCTTATCTGAATTCGAGGAGCGTCGGTTTGCACGCAAGTAATTGGTCAATTCAAAAACTTTGATAGAAAACTGGGATCTCACAAAAGTTATGACGTCGTTTCAAAATCCATCTAACGCAGGCATTTTCCTCTAAGATATAATACATCAAAATAGTGGTCATTTCACGATAAATTTGTCATCTGTTCGTGATTTGGTTTCAATTTTTTTTGTTATAAACCTCAGCTCTGTTCAAAACCAGGGCTTCTCTTGTCCATAAAAGCTGCTTTTTAGATTTTGGAAAAAGTGGAACACACCCTTTAAGATTCTTCCCACAGCAGCACCCTCACTATACAACTGTGAACCAATCAATTGTACCAATACTTAATTTATGGGATGTAAAGCTTCCACCACTTGTAGCTGTTTTACCTCACTTTTCCTTACAGCTTATAAATATCACTATTGATATTGCAAAAATTATTGAAGGAAATGTAAGTGAAAGTACATACAATCTTCAAACCACACGTTTATATTGCTGGATATTTAGGCAATTCTGACCTAAAAAATTGATAGGTTTTGCCATGCTGAGCCAATGAGTAGGTATGATTATAAGTTGATGATCAATTCAGCCATCAACGAAATGGTGGGGTAACTGCTGTTATGACAACAATTCCACTTTGGCTGGGTTTCAGTGAGCTGTTGGCATTCTTGTATTCCTGATAGAAACTGTGCCGCGCCAACTGAGTAGAATATCTAATTTGATGCCTTAAATGTCAAGCATACGGAATTTAATCCCCCAGGTTATTGCAGACCTCTGACAATTTACTCACATTAATAAAACAGTCTGCGGCGCACTGGCGCCAGCTCGCCAATTTCAGCCAGAGCTTAGTTGTTTTGTGGTTTACGCGACTTTTGCATTCGGATTTGCCCCTTGAGCACGGGTTGCGTGGCCCTCAGATGACGATAAATTTAAGCTTAGAACTCGGTGTCGGCTTTTATTTGACTCAATTAACTCAAACGACTTTTTCCGGTGTAAGAGTTCGGCAAATGTGTTTGTGTGCCTGTTTTGTGGCCTAGTTTGATTTGGAAATTCGTAATGACTAAAATCGAAATCACACAACACCCAACACCCCCCTTCTTCTCCCCCATGCCTAAGTTGAGGAAACAAACTAAAAAAGTTCTAAGTGCATTCAATATGCCGAGATTTGAGAGACACAATTTACCTACAGGTCATCCCTTTCATCCCTGATTACTTTCACCCCAGACAAATGCGTTACAAATGTTAGCACCGGGGCGTAACCGCTGCCATCCAAAGTCGAATAGCTAATGGGCGTGAGTGATAACGGTCACCTACCTCTAGGGCGTCTACCTCGGCTGCAATGATCTGGTGTCGGATCCAGCAGGTGTATGGGTAGGCGGGTCGACTGCAAAATGTCATCCGCGTCAAACACAAACGGCACCACACCATTAGATGTGCAGGCGACACGGAACCCGTCGCTATCGCTCTCAGCCCTCCAGCGCGTGGACCCGGCGGAAATTGAACCGGGCCGCTCGATGCCTCCACCTACACCGCATCCGTCACCGGAATAGAGCCGTGAAGTAGCGGACGTGAGATCGGTACATCTCCGGCACGACCAGGACACGCGTGGACTGCGGTGTGAGACCGGTACATCTATAGTGAGGCCACGACATGCGTGGACTGTGGTGTGAGACCGGTACATCTATAGTGAGGCCACGACACACGTGGACTGTGGTGTGAGACCGGTACATGTATAGTGAGACCACGACACACGGAAACTTCAAATAAATCTTTCCGTAACAAGAATCTCCGGCACAACCAGGACACACGTGGACTGTGGTGTGAGACCGGTACATCTATAGTGAGGCCACGACACACGTGGACTGCAGTGTGAGACCGGTACATCTATAGTGAGGCCACGACACACGTGGACTGCGGTGTGAGACCGGTACATCTATAGTGAGACCACGACACACGGAAACTTCAAATAAATATTTCTGTAACAAGAATCTCCGGCACAACCAGGACACACGTGAACTGCGGTGTGAGACCGATACATCTATAGTGAGGCCACGACACACGTGGACTGTGGTGTGAGATCGGTACATCTATAGTGATGCCACGACACACGTGGACTGTGGTGTGAGACCGGTACATCTATAGTGAGGCCACGACACACGTGGACTGTGGTGTGAGACCGGTACATATATAGTGAGGCCACGACACACGTGGACTGTGGTGTGAGACCGGTACATCTATAGTGAGACCACGACACACGGAAACTTCAAATAAATCTTTCCGTAACAAGAATCTCCGACACAACCACGACACACGTGGACTGCGGTGTGAGACCGGTACATCTATAGTGAGGCCACGACACACGTGGACTGCGGTGTGAGATCGGTACATCTATAGTGTGGCCACAACACACGTGGAATGCGGTGTGAGACCGGTACATCTATAGTGAGACCACGACACACGTGGACTGTGGTGTGAGACCGCTACATCTATAGTGAGGCCACGACACACGTGAACTGCGGTGTGAGACCGGTACATCTATAGTGAGGCCACGACACACGTGGACTGCGGTGTGAGATCGGTACATCTATAGTGTGGCCACAACACACGTGGAATGCGGTGTGAGACCGGTACATCTATAGTGAGGCCACGACACACGTGGACTGCGGTGTGAGATCGGTACATCTATAGTGTGGCCACAACACACGTGGAATGCGGTGTGAGACCGGTACATCTATAGTGTGGCCACAACACACGTGGACTGCGGTGTGAGATCGGTACATCTATAGTGTGGCCACAACACACGTGGAATGCGGTGTGAGACCGGTACATCTATAGTGTGGCCACAACACACGTGGAATGCGGTGTGAGACCGGTACATCTATAGTGAGACCACGACACACGTGGACTGTGGTGTGAGACCGCTACATCTATAGTGAGGCCACGACACACGTGGACTGCGGTGTGAGATCGGTACATCTATAGTGTGGCCACAACACACGTGGAATGCGGTGTGAGACCGGTACATCTATAGTGTGGCCACAACACACGTGGACTGCGGTGTGAGATCGGTACATCTATAGTGTGGCCACAACACACGTGGAATGCGGTGTGAGACCGGTACATCTATAGTGAGACCACGACACACGTGGACTGCGGTGTGAGATCGGTACATCTATAGTGTGGCCACAACACACGTGGAATGCGGTGTGAGACCGGTACATCTATAGTGAGACCACGACACACGTGGACTGCGGTGTGAGATCGGTACATCTATAGTGTGGCCACAACACACGTGGAATGCGGTGTGAGACCGGTACATCTATAGTGTGGCCACAACACACGTGGAATGCGGTGTGAGACCGGTACATCTATAGTGTGGCCACAACACACGTGGAATGCGGTGTGAGACCGGTACATCTATAGTGAGACCACGACACACGTGGACTGCGGTGTGAGATCGGTACATCTATAGTGTGGCCACAACACACGTGGAATGCTGTGTGAGACCGGTACATCTATAGTGTGGCCACAACACACGTGGAATGCGGTGTGAGACCGGTACATCTATAGTGTGGCCACAACACACGTGGAATGCGGTGTGAGACCGGTACATCTATAGTGAGACCACGACACACGTGGACTGCGGTGTGAGATCGGTACATCTATAGTGTGGCCACAACACACGTGGAATGCGGTGTGAGACCGGTACATCTATAGTGTGGCCACAACACACGTGGAATGCGGTGTGAGACCGGTACATCTATAGTGTGGCCACAACACACGTGGAATGCGGTGTGAGACCGGTACATCTATAGTGAGACCACGACACACGTGGACTGCGGTGTGAGATCGGTACATCTATAGTGTGGCCACAACACACGTGGAATGCGGTGTGAGACCGGTACATCTATAGTGTGGCCACAACACACGTGGAATGCGGTGTGAGACCGGTACATCTATAGTGTGGCCACAACACACGTGGAATGCGGTGTGAGACCGGTACATCTATAGTGAGACCACGACACACGTGGACTGCGGTGTGAGATCGGTACATCTATAGTGTGGCCACAACACACGTGGAATGCGGTGTGAGACCGGTACATCTTTAGTGAGACCACGACACACGTGGACTGCGGTGTGAGATCGGTACATCTATAGTGTGGCCACAACACACGTGGAATGCGGTGTGAGACCGGTACATCTATAGTGAGACCACGACACACGTGTAATAGACGCGGCAGTCCGGTTCCAACTGGTGTATTTGCTCGCTCCTCGGCGAACGTAGCATACAGTGTCGCGCCCTCAGGCGGTGGTCACGTCACCAGTGCAAGGGCGGCACCAGGCACACCAAATACGGAAACCCCCGAGTTGGGATGCTACCGTGGTGGGGAGGTCAGCATTGAAGTGGATCCTGACGTCCAGCCGCGCTTTTTCAAGCCACGCACCGTTCCGCTGGCGTACCGCGAGGAGGTCGACGCCCAGCTGGAGAAAGGGATCCAGGACGGTCTCTGGGAGCCTGTCCGACATAGTAAGTGGGCAGCGCCTCTGGTTGTTGTGCCTAAGGACGGAGGGAAATCTATTAGGATTTGTGGAGATTACAGGCTCACTATCAACAAAGCCGCTAAAGTTGAGCAGTATCCTCTTCCTCGTATAGAGGAATTGTGTTCTAAGATGGCGGGATGCACAGTATTTTCCAAGTTAGACCTGAAAAGTGCGTACTCACAGTTACTACTGGATGAGCGTTCGAAGGAATATTTGACTGTGAATACCCCCAGGGGATTGTTGCGACCACGTCGTCTCAGCTTTGGATATGCCAGTGCTGTGTCTCTGTTCCAGCGCACCCTTGAGTCGGTACTAGCAAACAACACGGAAACTTCAATTAAATATTTCTGTAACAAGAATCTCCGGCACAACCACGACACACGTGGACTGTGGTGTGAGATCGGTACATATATAGTGAGACCACGACACACGGAAACTTCAAATAAATCTTTCCGTAACAAGAATCTCCGGCACAACCAGGACACACGTGGACTGCGGTGTGAGACCGGTGCATCTATAGTAAGGCCACGACACACGTGGACTGTGGTGTGAGATCAGTACATCTATAGTGAGGCCACGACAGACACGGGGACCCGAACTGACAGTGCTGATAGCTCCCACGACGCCGTAAAAGCTCAAATGAACGGCATGGAACGCCCAGCGTTTGCACTTAACCAGCTCTATACTGCGGCATGGGCGATTATTCTCCAACTACCAGTAGGATAAAGGCCATCAGAAAAACCATGAGGAAAATGGCTTGCTTCCTCTCATGTTCTTTCCCTGGAGTTGCCCTTCCCAAGCCTTAATCCGGAAATTAAAAAATTATAGACGTGTGGAAGTGTAGACTTGGCAGTATATATATATATATATATATATATCCTCTTCGA